>CM076578.1:749265826-749594966 GCA_034641835.2 Pinus albicaulis
CTGTTGGGAAAAATACTGAGAGGGGGGGGTGAATCAGTATTTACAGCATATTCAAAACTTTTTACTTTTCTTTACTTCAAAACCCATACGCTACTTTCTTGAAGAAGACTCGCGTATATACGCGGATACCCTTTATTAAACTCGCGTATACACAGAGAACTAATTATGTCATTAATTCTTCACTTAAACCATTCCATCATTTATTCATAAGATATTCAATAAACAGTAAACATGTGCAGTAAGAACAGAATAAACCATCACACAAAGCATCACACATGAACACCAGGATTTTTAGGTGGAAACCCAAATCGGGAAAAAACCACCGCTGCAGTTGCTCAGCCTTCAATATTTTATTATAGAGAAAACATCTTACAACATATGTGCTGGCGCAGACTTGACCAGCACGCAGGCACCCACCTGCTCTCGTTTACCAGCCTCTCCTGGAAGGGAGCTCCAACCCGCTGACTCGTTTACCAGCCTCTCCTGGAAGGGAGCTACGACCCCCCGATCTCGTTTACCAGCCTCTCCTGGAAGGGAGCTACAACCCCCTAACTGAAAGGCTACAACCCTCAGCACCACCTTGGACCACGTTTCATCAATTTTCACACTGGATCCAACAACTTCAATATAACAACACTTGCAGGCCACAATTCATCATATTTCCGGACTGAACCCTTTTCATACTTTTAAGCACAAACATACATCATCAACAGATACATACCGATTCAGATAACCCAGATCAGATAGCAGTAATACAGCAGAACAGATCAGATATTTCATACCCTTGCTTCAGCAAACCCTAGTTTTCATACGCGCTTTTACTTCACTGATGTCGCGTATATACGCGCTTCCGTCCACACAAACCAGCGTATACCTCAGTGTATATTTTATTGCGCATACGCGCTTTCTCTTCGCTGAAGCCGCGTATATACGCGCTTCCTCCGCGGCGAAGAAGCGTATAGATCTTCAATCATTACAGAGCAGCATACTTCATCAGATCAGATATTCAGTTCAGATCTACCCTTTTGCTTCAGACAGATGTTCGCCTAGATGCTCGCCTCATCACGGATCTAAGCCTTCCATAATCAGATCTAGCAAATACAAGAGCAATTCAGATCTAGATCCCCTTCTTCATCATTGGTGCATCATACATTCAGATTTATCATTCAAGTGTAACCCTTTCCATTCAAATATACTTTAGAGAGAAGTATTCATTCAAGCTCAGACATCTTGCACCCACACTCATGTTATGCACAATGAATTTGTTCTCCTTATATAGGTTTATCCTTTTTCAATACCATGAGCCCCTTTTTCAATACCATGGGCCAGAGCAATACCATGAGCCCAAAACTACCTGGACGGGGTCAATTAGGCGGATCATTACCCAATACAATGGTTCAATACCATGGTAGTTACCCCTGGTTTTGCACTTTTTGAGCGCTTTAGCCCATACGTGACTTGGCACGTTATTTTCCGCGTGCATACGCGACTTCCCCTAGGCCAATCCGCGTATACAAAGAGACATACTCTTTTCATTATATTTTGAGCACATTCTAAATTCTTTTCTTCATTGCCTTCACCCACACTCATGTTATGCACAATGAATTTGTTCTCCTTATATAGGTTTATCCTTTTTCAATACCATGAGCCCCTTTTTCAATACCATGGGCCAAAACAATACCATGAGCCCAAAACTACCTAGACGGGGTCAATTAGGCGGATCATTACCCAATACCATGGGTCAATACCATGGTGGTTACCCTTGGTTTTTCACTTTTTGAGCGCTTTAGCCCATATGCGACTTGGCACGTTCTTTTCCGCGTGCATACGCGACTTCCCCTAGGCCAATCCGCGTATACCTAGAGACATACTCTTTTTCATCATAGAATCTAGCACATGCTGAAATCCTTTCTTCATTGCCTTCTGTACTCACTGTAGATACATCAGATTTCCTTTATCAAGAACATATTCTATCAAGCACAACTTCATCAAGTAAGTTGTCATCATCTTTATCAGATGGGTTGCCTTTCAAGGACAAAACTCAGCATCATATTGTTAACAAACATTATATCACACCAGATTTACATCATTTACTAAGTCCATCAAGTAAAGCATAACTTCATCAGGTGGATTGCCATCAAGGACAACACATGTCAACAGTCGCATGTCTTCATCTTCATTCAGTGGGTTGCCATCAAGGACAACACTCTGCATCATATTTCCAACAATCTCCCCCTTTGGACTTGATGGCAACCATGATGGTGTTTGGTTACCACAACAGATTTAAGACAATATTTGACACCATTCTTTCTCTTCATTCAAACACCATGTCACAATATTTGACACCATTCTTTCTCTTCATTCAATCACCATGTCACTCTCCCCCTTTGACATCAAGGGCAAAGGGCGCATCAACACCAACATACTCTCCCCCTTTTCTCCTCATGTAGAAGAAGCGTTCTGCAGATCTGATGTATACTGAAGTGACCAAGCTCCCCAAGATTTCAAGCTGAATCTTGAAACATATTTTTCAATGAAGTACATGACTCTATGACATTCCTATCACCAATGACTCATACTTACATCAAAGATTCATCCAAGTGGATTTACATATAAGACTCAAGTACCCTACCAAGTGGGTTTACACCATTCAACTCAGCTACCCAACCAAGTGGGTTTATAAATTTGACAAGTCCTTACATGACTGAATATTACAATTTTACATCATGGGTCTCAACAAGACCTTTTCAACAAATTACAAAGATGACCATTTAAGACCAACACCAGAAAGTCCTTAAGAAAGAGAACATATTTTAGAACCATCATAATGCCAACATTTCATTATACTCAACAAAGCTAATGCTCCCCCTGAATCTGTGCAACCAAGCAATCTTTCCAAATGACTAAGGCTCCCCCTTAGTTTGCGCATCCTGAAAAATTCCACCAACAAATCATCAAGGCATCTTCATCAAAACATTAGAAACAGAATTATGAGAACTGGAACACCACCAGAGATACCAAACAATATCAGAGATACCAAACAGCACTACAGCTATGCTGAAGAGAGCTGAACCAACCAAAAATTGTCAGCAATCAGTCATACGCAGTTTTCTTTGCAGGAACTAGTGTATATACGTGACTGTGTTTCAGGAAACTCGCGTATCCCAAGCCATCTTCTATATTTATGCAGATTTTTTCTTTTGACTGGCAGAGAATACTCCCAGCTTCTGTCTTAGATACTCGAACACTTCCCTGGGAAGAGGTTTGGTAAAAATATCAGCAGCTTGTTCTTTGGAGGGAACATACTCCAACTTCACCTTTTGCTCAAGCACTTGTTCACGTAAGAAGTGATACTTGATGGGAATGTGCTTGGTCTTCGAATGCATAACAGGATTCTTTGAGATACTGATGGCACTTGTATTATCACACATAATGGAGATAGGAGAAGTACATTTGATTTGAAAATCTTGTAAGGTTTGCATCATCCAAAGGAGTTGAGTGCAACAAGATGCGGCAGCCACATATTCTGCTTCTGTTGTAGATAAGGCAATAGAATTTTGCTTCTTGTTGAACCAAGATACTAACCGGGGTCCCATATAGAATGCACCACCACTAGTGCTTTTCCGATCATCAACACTTCCAGCCCAATCTGCATCAGTGTAAGCATGAAGAGTAAGATCATCATTCTTTGGATACCATAGACCAAAGTCTTGAGTTCCTTGAAGATATTTGAATATTCTTTTAACAGCCTGAAGATGAGACTCTTTGGGATTAGCTTGGAATCGTCCAACAATCCCAACAGCATGCATAATGTCAGGTCTAGTCCCAGTGAGATAAAGTAAACTTCCTATCATCGATCTATACTCTGGTTGATTCATTGTGGGAGAATCATCATTAGAACTGAGACTGCATCCGGTTATCATTGGTGTACTTACAGGTTTGCATTCTTCCATGCCATACTTCTTCAGAATTTGCTTAAGATATTTTGCTTGAGATAAAAAAATACCATTTGCCGTTTGGTGCACTTGCAAGCCAAGAAAAAATGTTAGTTCCCCAAGTAAAGACATTTCAAATTCTTGCTGCATGACAGAAGCAAATTTTTGACTCAAAGATTCTTCTTTGCTCCCAAAAATGATGTCATCAACATATACAACCACAATCAATAGTTTATCATTTTCAATTTTTGTGTACAAGTTGCTATCAGCAGACCCTTTTGAAAAACCTTGTTGATGAAGATATTTGTCAAGACGATAATACCAAGCTCTTGGAGCTTGTTTGAGACCATATAGAGCCTTTTTAAGTCTACAAACAAGATTTTCATCATTTCCCAAAATGAATCCTTCCGGTTGTTCTATATATACTTCTTCTTCTAGATCACCTTTAAGAAAAGCAGATTTAACATCCATTTGATAAACTTTGATTTGTTGATAACTTGAAAAAGCAAGAAACATTCTTATGGCTTCAAGTCTAGCTACAGGAGCAAAAGTTTCTTCAAAGTATATACCTTCTTGTTGAGTATACCCTTTGCAAACTAGTCTAGCTTTGTTTCTTACAACATCCCCATTCTCATTTAACTTGTTCTTGAAAATCCATTTAGTTCCAATGACATTTTTATCATGAGGTCTTGGAACCAAATCCCAAGTGTCATTATTTTCAATTTGAACAAGTTCTTCATCCATGGCTTGCCTCCAACATTCATATTTGCTAGCTTCATTGACATTGTGTGGTTCAATTGTGGATATAAGTGCCAAATGATTAGAAGATCCTACAAGAGTTCTCCTTGTTCGTACACCAGATTCCTTGTCACCCAAAATTTGAGATTCGGGATGATTCTTTTGAACATATCTGGATGGAGCTTTTCCAGATAGATCATCTTCAGGTTCTTCATTGGATCCACTATCTATATCATTGCTATCTGATGTAGAAGGCCATATGTCGCTATCATCTTCTTTTGTTGTTTGTTTTTCTTCTTTAGGAGCTGCAGGAGACTCATCAATAACAACATCAATGCATTCAACAACCTTTCGAAGCCTTTTATTGTAACATGTGAATGCTTTGCTTGACGATGAGTAACCAAGAAATATCCCTTCATCTGATCTAGGTTCAAATTTGCAAAGCTTTTCATCATTATTTTTGATAAAGCATTTACTTCCAAAAACCTTAAAATGCCTCACAGTGGGAGAATTGCCATACCAGAGTTCATATGGAGTTTTGTCACTATTTACCCGGACATGAGCCTTATTGAGAATGTTAACTGCTGTATGTGCTGCTTCACTCCAGAACATGTCAGGAACATCAGAATCAGCAAGCATAGCTCTAGCCATTTGAACAATTGTTCTATTCATTCTTTCTGCTACACCATTTTGTTGTGGAGTGCCTGCTACAGAGAACTATCTTTTAATGCCATGTTGTTCACAAAAATCAAAGAATTCATTTGATGAATATTCTCCTCCTCGATCAGATCTAAGACACTTGATTTTTAGATCTAATTCATTTTCTGCCAATGCTTTGAAGCTCTGAAATTTTTCAAGTGCTTGATCTTTATGTTTAATGAACCCGATCCAACACATTCTAGAGTAGTCATCAATAAATAAGATATAGTATTCTTCCCCACGTAATGAATTTTTCCTCATAGGTCCACAAATATCAGTATGAATGAGTTCAAGAGGCTTACTTGATGATCCTTCTTTGGCATTAAATCGTACTCTGGTCTGCTTACCAAATTGACAAGATTTGCATATGGTACTTTCCGGAAGATTGACCTTGGGAAGATCACGAACAGCTTGAATTCTGCTTGCTTTGTTGATTTGAGAGAAACTCAGATGCCCCAGCCTTCTATGCCATAGCCAATTTTCTGAAGACTTGCTTAAGTAACATTTATCTATGCCGTTTAGTACATACAGGTTGCTTGGATTTCTTTTTCCTTTTATAATGATTTTACCTGTATCAAGATCACGAACCACACATTCTTTGGAACTGAAGACCACTTCTGCTCCTTGGTCACACATTTGACTAACACTTAACAGGTTATGCCTTAATCCATCCACATACATGACATCTTTAGCCTTCACTTTTTCTTTTAGAAATACTGACCCTTTTCCTTTAATTACAGCAGGAGTATCATTTCCAAATGTAACTTTCTTTTCTTTTTCTAGAGCATTATAAGTATGAAGTTTTCTTTTGTCACCTGTCATGTGTCTTGAGCACCCACTATCGATGTACCATTTATTTTCTTCACCTTCCGCAAATAATGCTATCCCACAATTTTCAACTGGTGGTTCTTTCTTTTTCCATATTTTAGAGCTTGAGGGAACATGTTCTTTTGGCTGGATCTTGTTCCTGCATTCATATTCTTCATGGCCAAAGTTATTACAATAAGTGCATTCAACTTCACTTTGAAGAGGAGAAAAATTGTTATAGGTATTCTTCTTTGGTTCAGTATCCAACCTTTTCTTTCTTGCTTCTCTTGTCATGATGGTTTTATATGCAACACATTGAATAGCTTTATGACAAAAATTGTGACAAGTGAAACATTGCCCATTGAAGTAGAAATTTCTGCGATCATGGAATCTTCTATTTGAATTTACCTGTTGGTTGTAGTGTCTTTGAAAACTATCCCTGTTAGTGTTCCTTGAATTGAGATGGTCCTGCTTTCCCTGTAGAGATCCTTTATTCCCTTGCTGAGTGGCTGAATGATGTAAACCACCTGTAATTGCTTTTAGATAGTTTGGTGCTGAAGTTTGAGAAGATTCTCCGGTATATCCAAGACCTGTCTTTATAAGAGGAGAACGTTGTACCTTGATGATCTCATCTAAGGTTTCAGATCCTTTAGCAAATCTAAGATTCAAGGTTTTTTCTTTCTCAACTTCTTTTCTTTGACTTACCACTTCACATTCTATTTTTTCAATATGTTTCTTTGCTTCTTCAAGCTGCTTTTCAATGGTCTCTCTGATTATCTTTTGTTCTTCTAAGAGAATTTTGTAATCTTCTAAGTGTAGTTTGAGTTGATTATTTTCTTCAAGAAAATCGTTTTCCTCTAGAGCATCCATAAAAGTATCCTTTTCTTCTTTTTTTTCAAATGCCATGAGAAGTCTAAGATCTTCTTCACATTCTTCCTCACTATTAGATGACTCATCACTATCTTCATTAGCATAGTAACTTTTCTTAGAGCTAGATTGGTTCTTATTCCTTCTTACTACTTCTTTTCTTTGATAAGGACATTTTTCAGCATAATGACCAACTTTACCACACTCAAAACATTTAAAGGGAAGCTTACCTTTGAATCTTCCAGTACCTAGTTGGAGCTTTCTCACGAAATTTGCTTCTTCTTCATCAGATACATAGCTGGATTCTTTGACAACCTCCTTTTCCTTTAGGGCCTCAAAACGGCTCCCGAAGTTCAGGACCCAAAAAACTGCTAAAAATAGTAAGTTATGCCAAAACTGAAAAACTGAAAGAGACAATGGTGGGGGCCCAAGTGGAATAGGCGGGTGGCCGCCAATATCCACCTGGATCAATGCATCTTCAAATTTTCATATTCAATTCTAAGAGTTTGGAGTTTTGCACTTTTTACCTTTGTGTCTCCTTCATAGCTCAGAATGATTTTGTCCCATATTTCTTTTGCTGAATGTAGCTGCATCACTTTAGCAAATTGCGATTCGGACATGCATCCTAACCAAGACATTCTTTGCTTTTGGCATTGGTTTCATACTTCTTCCTTTCGCACATCGGTAGGAATACTTGCAGGTATTGATAACCTTCTTCCACGATTGTGCCCTTACATCTACACCAAGACTTTGCGGATATGCTTTTGTACGTACCTTCCGGATCACATAGAATATCGGTTGCTTCCATTGAATAGAGGTGGCTTTATATAGACATTACTCCTTCTTGACTTCCCATTGCGACGGATCTCCTTTAGCGATCGAGAAGCTTCGCACAAGTTTGCTTTGATACCAATTGTTGGGAAAAATGCGAGAGGGGTAGATAGGTATTTAGAAACTGACTTTTACTTTTTCATGCTCTAAAACCCATACGCTACTTTGCTGAAGCCAACTAGCGTATACACACGGATATCCTTCATAAAAATCGCGTATACACAGAGATCTAATTATGCCATTAGTTCTTCACTTATATCATTCCATCATTCATTCATTAGATGTTCTATAAACAGTAAACATGTGCAGTAAGACCAGAATAAACCATCACACAAAGCATCACACATGAACACCAGGATTTTTAGGTGGAAACCCAAGTCGGGAGAAAACCACCGCTGCAGTTGCTCAGCCTTCAATATTTTATTATAGAGAAAACATCTTACAACATATTTGCTGGTGCAGACTCTACCAGCACGCAGGCACCCACCTGCGCTCATTTACCAGCCTCTCCTGGAAGGGAGCTCCAACCCCCTGACTCGTTTACCAGCCTCTCCTGGAAGGGAGCTACGACCCCCTGCTCTCGTTTACCAGCCTCACCTGGAAGGGAGCTACAACCCCCTGACTGAAGGCTAAAACCCTCAGTACCACCTTGGACCACGTTTCATCAATTTTCACACTGGATCCAACAACTTCAATAGAACAACACTTGCAGGCCACGTTTCATCATATTTTCAGATTTGGACCCTTTCCATACTTTTATGCTCAAACATACAACCAAACTGATACAGACAACTTAGCACTGTAGAATACAGATAGCAGTAACACAGCAGAATAGATCAGACATTTCTTACCACATCTTCAGCAAACCCTAGTTTACATACGCGCTTTCACTTCACTGATGTCGCGTATATACGCACTTCCGTCCACACAAAACAGCGTATACCTCTGTGTATATTTCATTGCGCATACGCGCTTTCTCCTCTGCGAAGCTGCGTATATACGCGCTTCCTCTGCGGCGAAGTAGCGTATAGATATTCAATCATTATAGAGCAGCGTACTTCTTCAGATCAGATGTTCAGTTCAGATTTACCCTTTTACTTCAGACAGATGTTCACCTCAATTTAGATCTAAGCCTTCCATAATCAGATCTAGTAGATACAAGTACATTTCAGATCTAGATCCCCTTCTTCATCATTGGTGCATCATACATTCAGATTTATCTTCAAGTGTAACCCTTTCCATTCAGATCTACTTCAAAGAGAAGTATTCATTCAAGCTCAGACATCTTGCACCCACACTCATGATTTTCACAATGAATTTCTTCTCCTTATATAGGTTTATCCTTTTTCAATACCACGAGCCAAAACAATACCATGAGCCTTCAATACCACGAGCCCAACAATACCATGAGCCTTCAATACCATGAGCAAAAGCATACTGCACTGAACCAAACCAATACCATGAGCCTTCAGCCACACGGGCCAACATGCCACCGTGAGCCTTCAATACCACGGACCAAAAGCACCGACACCATGAGCCAAACTGACCGCAGGCCTTCAATACCACGGGCCCACAGGTTGCACTTTTGAGCGCTTTTTCCCACTTACGACTTGGCACGTTCTTTTCCCCGTGCACGCGACTTCCCTAGACATATCCGCGTATTCCTTGAAACATGCTCTTTTCATCATAGATACTTGTCACATGCGAATTCATTTCTTCATTGTTTTACTGACCACACACTGTAGATACATCATATTTTCTTCATCAAGAACATATTCGATCAATCACAACTTCATCAAGTAAGTTGCCATCATCTTTATCAAGTGGGTTGCCTTTCAGGGACAACACTTAACATCATAAAACAAGCATCATATCACATCAGATTTACATCATTTACCAAGCCCATCAAGTCAAGAATAACTTCATCAGATGTATTGCCATCAAGGACAACACATGCCAACAATCTCATGTCTTCATCTTCATTCAGTGGGTTGCCATCAAGGACAACACTCTGCATCATATTTCCAACATGGTCATGTGTGTTGTATCACCAACACTACGCCTGGTGCATTTTTATACCTTAACAGCCCAGTGTATTTTCCTTCGACCGCCCCGGGGCGCCTGCTACATGTACGCACTTGTGCGTTAAATAATGAGTAGCACACCGATGAAAAAAACATCCATAATAACCTCTCGCTGCCCTTTTTTTTTAGTTGTGTTGAATTTCCGTTAAAAGCTCCGCCAAAACCTCCGTTACCATAAAAGGATGTTGTAGCAAATGTTTTTTTGAAAATTTTGTAAAAACCTCCTATATAACCTCCACTAGAGTGTATTTTCCTTGTAGTGTCAATTGGTGATGACACAATGGCTTTTAATAGAAAGCATTGTTAGAAAATTATATATTACAAAGCAATGGAACACATAAAATATGCGGAAACACAAAAATAGAAAACATATAAACAAGAGAGACACAAATATATGTGGTTCACCCAACTTGGGCCACATCCACGGAAACATCCAGTCATTCCTTTATATTATCTAGAAAAAATGAAGAGACACAACCTACAACATATCCGTTGTAATATCCACTTCTCTCTCACACAATCCCCCTTGCTATTTATCGCTCAGAATATACACACTATACGCAGCCGCAATACAATACCCTCATACAACAGAGGGGTTGCCTTCTAGGGAAAAAAACCCTAAATTAAACAATACTTCTATTATCAGATCATCTGCCTAATGAACAGCCCAGATTGACTACGAAATTACAATATTTTACAAGGCAATTTTACATCTTTTTTTAGCTTCGGGGGTGCTTCCCCCGAAACTCCCCGCCAAAGGGGGGCTCCAAAAGGTCACCATCGCCCCCCAGGATCCCCTTGATGGCGATCAAATGATGGGCGGTATTGCCACTCCATTAAGAACAGGGTTCCAACGCGGCGATACACCTAAATAAGGAAGATAATCAAGCTCCACACCCAACAAGCACTAGATGGTAAACTTTCCATTAAGAAACATATATCATTTTGCATAGGTTTATACTAATGATGGGATAGAAGAGTGGAAATGACACATAGGTGTTATTAAAAATACGCACGAGATAGAAATATTTTTGTCTATAGACACAATTACTTCACGTCACACTACAAAGGATTGGTTGAGGAGTGTTACATGGAGTATGGTACGATTGAAAAAGGTATGGGACAAAAAAACTTTCCAACATGGGAATTCTAGTTAATAACATAAATTTTGCGCCTTGGGCATCTTCCAATAACGAAGAAAATACACCAAACCTAGACCCCTTTCTGTGCCAGAGACATGTTACGGTGATGCAATGGACAGACAACGTGGCCAAACAATAAAGTGACATGTGGAAAAAAGGTGGCTATAACGTGGAAGCTCCATACACAAGAAACATGGCAAGTGTTTTTGGCCTTATTGGGGGACCAAGTGGCATGTTTCTAGATGACAATGATAATATTCACACAACGCCACATGGAAGGATGGTGGTAACAATACAAGCTATTAGGGTTTGGATGACATGACAGTTGATATAAAGATAAGTGGCAGTTGACTTTAGTGATAGGTGGACTCTGCCGAAATATTGGTTACAATTTTAGACCTTGGTTCACTATATTTTTAGAGATATGGTCCAAGGAAGTTAGGGTTTCTTTATATTCTAGAATTAAGTCTCAAACAAGTGTTTCAGGGAAAATAATCATAACCTTATCCTAGATAATCATATTTGAATTCCATAAAAAGTGACTAAAATTGCACATAATGTAGTTTTTTGGGTGTCAGGTTCAAGGCTGATGGTTAAAACAATCACCTGGCAGTCTGTATAATTTCACTCTATTGAACCACTCCATAATTAGGACATTGTGGGATATTTGGAATAACTTTACCTTGAAGAAACTAATCTCGGTCTAACTTGTGGGGTAGGAAAGAAGAAACATAGAGCTACCACAAAATGTAATTTCAGACATTAGAAAGCTGAAATCATAGAGATACAACCATTTTAAGGTCAACCTTATCATCAAGCTCAAATTCAAGCTATAAAATGTTTGTATTTTTAAATTTGCATAGATTTTGTTTGAAAAATAAGTTTAAAGTGATTCAAAGGGAATAATGAAGCATATATATCATTAATTGGTTCCAAAATTCCTCCCAAATGAAAAAATGCTACACCCATTAAGCCCTTAGAAATATCTACTATGACGCATGAAGAAAAATATATGCAACATGATATATCAAAATTGCGAGAACAAGTGCAACAATTTTTACTTTCACAAAGAGAAGCCAAAAATGAATTGGGAGTGATGAATGTTCGAATGGATGGTTTAGAAGAAAAAATAAAAGGGGACATGGACAATTTAATAGTAGACATAAAAGTAGAAATAAAAGGGGACTTGGATGGTTTAAAAGCAGACATGAAAGGTTTGAAACTTATGATAAAAAAAATAATGTGAATCATGATTTTAGAGACTCCAACTTCGGGATGAAGATCAACCATATTCCAAAGATAGATATGAGGAATTTTTAAGGCAAGGATCTGGTAACATGGATACTACAAATGGAGGAGTTCTTTGATCTACACACTATGTGCAATACAAATAAAAGGTACACATTACATCTTTATGTCTAGAACCCAATCAATTTTTGTGGTATCGATGACTTTGTTCTCATAAATGAATTGTCACTTGGATAAGTTTTACGCAAAAATTGATAGCACATTATGAGGATACAAAGAGAAATACCTCTTTAGCCAATTGATAAAACTAAAACAAAAGGTTTCAGTTGGGGAGCACATTGAGGAATTTCAAATATTGAATATCAAGGTAACCAATATTCCAGACAAACATCTGATTGATGTATTCATAGGGATCTTAAAGGATAACATCCAACATGAGGTTTTCCTTTGGGAACCTAAGTCATTGCAGAATGCATCCAAGGTGGTAGGAAAAGTTGAAAGCAAAATTATGGCAACAAGGAGGTCTACCACTCACAACTATAAATATGGAAGTGTTGTCACTCCTAGCCTCCCGCAACCAGTAAGGTTGACACCACAAAAATTGGAGGAAAAAGAGAAAAACCGATTTGTTACATTTGTAAAGTATAGATCAATGAACATGTGTGGAGTGATCCTAGCAACCCTTTCCCTAGGATAGAATGAAGAATGAGACTTGCTTTCCTTTTAAGAAAGGGACTTAACTTGGCAAGGAGAGGGGGTGAGGATGAAAGGTACAACTTGTAGATGTGATTCTTGATCCCTAAAATTTTATAAGAACTTGGATTCCCAAATAGTCCTTGATGAATAGCCTTTGAAAACATTTGGGACCACACAGGGCAGAGTAGACCCAGCCCAGGTTTGAGGATGGAATTTAGCAACCAATGATGTTCCTATCCTGGACAAGGTGAGAGGAAAGGATCAAAAAATAATTTTTACTTCAAAAAGTCAAATTTATCCTGCCAGGTGCTAGCCTTGGGAGACACAGGGAAAACCTTTATCCTAGATATAGGGCTTGGGATATCCCGAGATTTCACCGTCAGAATGTCTTCAAAATTTGAGGAGACCTGGGGGATCCACTAACGCAGTTGACCCTAGGAGATCGAATTTTTCCTATGGCCAGATTTCCAAGAAAGTGATGCCCTAGGTGACCTAATGGGGCCAGATCTGGGAAAAATGGAGAAAATGTAAAAATAAGGGTTAAAATGATCACCCTATGAAGGATAAATGCCTAATTTCAGTTGGGGATATGGATTCAAGGATAATTAAAAAGATGGAATATATCTCTAGAGTTCAAGGAGGCTTCAAAGTCAACTTCGTCCAATGTTAGAGGCTAGAGAAGAAAAGTGACTTTAAAACATATATACTTCTTACAAATGGTGAATGCTTATCAATATAACACGGTCTCTGGGAAATTTCATTCATATAACATGGCCCATACACATATATATGTTAAAATAGATACGTAATTCCACAATTGACATATGCAACGATTAGCCCTAATCATAGCGAAGTTCAAATGTATGCAACAATAAGAAAAATCAAATCAAATTTTCATTTACACGTTATATAATATATCCAACCAGCATCACATTCACAATATAAGAAGTTACAAGATAAAGAGAACCTAAGTCCATACATCAAAATTCATCCATCATCCAAAAATCTCCACCAAGGAAAAAATATGAAATTATTTTAAGAGAGAGGGATCCCAATCCAAGTGATGATACAAATGAATCCAAATAACTCCTACTTACACACCTTTTAGGATTTTGATTTAGCTAATGATACTACATTAGCCCCTAAACATAAAATAATGTGCAAATAACCTAACTTTTTGTGACAAGCCCACCAAACTAGCTCATAAATGAAATAACAAGCCTCTCAGGAGGCCAAATAATAATATGTGCATGTCGTGGGGCCCTCCAAAAGGCCTGATTATATCCAGAAGTGTCATAATGATGAATAAACTCCTCAAAATGTGATGGACAAGGGGGTGTCCCCTTGATCTCCAAGTAGTAGACCTATGGTGCTCCCAATGGGTGTGGGGGCACTCCACTGACCCCATGGGTCTCCATATGAGTTGAAGATGCATGTAAATCCTCTACAAGGGCTCAAACAATGGAATGAATATTGACATTTCATCATACAAGTCTTGGGACACTTTCCAAGTGTGTGGTACTCTTGTGGGGCCTATTGGGCATAGTGTACCAAGTGCATCATCCTCGTCCCAAAATTGGATCTATAGTAATCTCTAGACATGGGCGGGCATCCATGGAGTGTTTTCTGTTGTTTTGGAGGTCCATGGATCTCTACACACACCCTACAAGTGTCAATGTAACCCTCTCGAAGTTTAGGACCCCATATAGGGAGACCAAACCCAAATGGAAACCACAGGCAATCCTGTGTAAGATCCAATGTGTTCCCTAGCCTTATAGTACAACAAGTCATTAGAGTAATTATGTAAAAAATATTACAAACGTAGACAACAGAGTGGTCACTTCATAATGGCATGCCCTTCTGTAGTGGGCTTTGGCATGTGCTAGTGTCTCCAAGCTCCAAAAGGTGTTAGCCAGGTACCTCATTAGGTGGTTTATACCCTTAGAGGGATAGTACGTCCAAGGTACATCCATCAAATGGTGGTGGCATGTGACAAAGAAGTGAACTGGAGTAGGGAATGAGAGGGGTAATCCCAGGCCACATATTGGGGCACAAGGGCAGCTAGAGAAAGGGAATCCCAAACCTAGATGTATAATGTGTAGGAGGGAGAAATTGTGGTACATGAGGTGCCCCGACCTTGATTTTTCCACCCTTCTTAATACATCTTTCACCTTTTATGAATTTTCTTCAATTAACTACTCGTGGCTCAAAGGAAAAGAGCATGATGTATAAGATATTATAGTGAATTCCCCCTTTTAGGTAGGGCGGTTCATTTCCCTCTAGTGGTAGGTACAATCATAGGTTCCTGAATGATAAAGGAGGCTCATCTAGGGCCTATGGAACTAGGGTGATGACCATGGGTATGGGGTAAAGCTCATGTATTGGATTTTTCCCACGTGCTAATTATTTTTGTCACGGCCATCTTTTGCATTTTGTGGTACAGTTTCCTATTGAACGTGGCCATTTATGCTTTTACTTTTTATTGAAGCTGCTTCAACCTCCAAGGCATCGTTCCATACCTGACCCAAGGTAGGGGCAAGGGGATAGGGGGCTGACCCTATGTGTACCCAAAGAGGAAATGTGGACCCAAGTGGGAGAAATAATGAATGGGGGTATAGTGAGTGGAAAGGGAGTAATATATGCGGATAAAGGAGCGAGACCACGCAGCCAAATTCGGGGTTTCCCAAGTAGTACCACCCTAGAACCTATTAGTCTCCTGTATTCTACAGTATCACTAGATGACTATGGATTTCTTAGAATCTGTTGAAAATAATATTCCCTGATTATCATTTATTTTCAGAAATATCACTACCATCATTATTTCCCATTTAACCTATTCATTATCTCTCATTTCACCTTTTCCAATACCCTCATGCTCTGAAAACCCATGTTTAACCTTAAAAATCCCTCATTTTGGCCTTGCCCTTTTCTTAAAACCTCTTTCCCTATGCTAAAAACTCCATTTTTTCTCACTAAAATCCATTCCCCTTCACTCATTCCCCTCTGTTCATTCAAAACAATGTAAAAACCCATTTTTACATTGTTTTGAAATAAATTTTGTCTCGGGTCCCACTCTTTAAAATAAACCCTGTTTGTTTTAAAAACACCCGAACCCTTTATGTTTGAACCCTTGCTTTAAACCTTTACCCTCTGATTTCATATGACTCTTTCCCCCACCTTATGATAAGTGCCTCCGCTTTAAGAATACTCGGGCCCCACTCTACCTTTAAACCCGCCATTTTATTTAAAGCCCCGGCCCCACCCTTTCAAACTAACCCACAAGCAATTAAAACCCGACCACCATTCGATCTCCTTCTCCTGATCTGACGGCTCCCAAACTGTTTCGCACCTCCAATCGCCCATCATTTAAATATCATCGAGGGTCATGAAATGGGCAGTTTGAGAACCCTCCCATCCGCCACGCGTCGCCCCAGTGTGTTATCGCATCATCGTGACATAAACCACCAAACCGCCTATGCCCTGTGCAATAAAACCATAAAACCTCTCTCGCGCCATAATATGAAACCGTTGACCCATTTGAATATTTTGAAGCAATGTCCTATCGCGATAAGCCCCAAATCTCTACGATGAACCCTTGCAACATTTCTAAAGGACCTGGAAGGCCACATATAAACGCAGAAACCAAAAACCTCCATTGTTCGGACTCTGTCCATAGTTTTCCTATTGCCCCCAAACTATATTGCCTCCCTGTTGAGCTTTGTTTTTTATTAATATTTGTTTTGAATTTTTCAGGTGATATACCTGTTGGAAAATGCATAATTTGCATTCCTAATTCCAGAAAATTTCTTAAATAGGGCTCTCTGAATGACGATTTAGAAGCTTTGTTCATCAAAGGATTAGGAGCGCAAGAATAATCAGAAGAAACAATGGATCATGATTAATAAGTATCATTCAATTCCTCCAAAGACAACGAGGTTTATTACAAGTAAATGACAGAGTAAGGAAAGGGAGGGTTTACTGTGACAAGGAAAGGTGAAAGAAATACAAACAGAGCAGTCACGAGTTAAAAAATAGAACATAAAGTTAATAAGAAAGATCAAAGATAAAGCAGTCAAGGCACAGAGGTAAAAAGAAAGTAGATAAAGAAGTAAAAGGAGAAATTACAGTGACAACAAAGGCAGAATAAGGAAAACCGATAAAAGATACAAATAATGACATTCTGAAGGTTTTAAGACAAATAAGAGGATCAATCAACGAAGAAAACAGAGCCAGTTGTCAAGGCCATTCAGCATTTTATTCTTCACAGTCACATTGGCCACCTACAGCCTAATTTTGCTTTGAATGAAAGCAGCTACAGTTAATACTGCAGTCAGAGATATTTTAGCAGCAGTCAAGAAGTTATTGTAAAAGTTAATGTTTTAAGGCAAATTAGTCAAAGATATTTTAAAGTTAGCTCAACAGTAAATTAGAAAGTTATTACTACAATAGGTCAGTAAAAGATATTTTGGTATTGGGCCTTGCATGGTCTCAATTTTCAAACATCATTTACTCTGTAGTAAATACAAATTTGTCACCCTAGATTAGGGAAACCTCCTCATCTGTAGTTAAATATTGCATGTATTGTTCATTATTATTGTGGGTTGGTTGCTAGGTTGGATTTTGATCAGACTCTAAGTTGTAAAGATTATTGCACTGGAGCATTGTAACTATTTTGAGCTGTACATCAATAATACAAGCTCGTTAACAGGATTCTTGAGCTATGTTAATGGTGATGTTATCCCTCTTTGTTAATGTTTCTCCTCATTTTTCCATATTGTACATCAACTTCTCTGATAATAGAAAAGAAATTTTAGATTGAGATATGTTGTTCGGGCACCTTACCTCTGTCTGTTATTATTATCTTTATGTTTTCATTTGAAAATACAACTAAAGAATTCTTAACTACTCTTTGGTATTACTGGATTATTGTCTTGAGGATTTCTTAGTAAAGTATAACTAAAGAATTCTTAACTGCTCTTTAGTATTACTGGATTGTTGTCTTGAGGCTTTCCTAGTAAAGTATAGTTAAAGTATTCTTAATTCTCTTTAGATTTACCAAACTGTTATCTTAAAGGCTTTCTTGTTGAAGTATAGTTAAAATATTCTTAATTTCGCTTTAGTTTTACTAAATTCGCAACTTTCTGTCATCTCATATTCATCTTACTTAGGAAGACCCATTGGATATAGTTAGTTTTCCCTATGAAAACCCTTGAAGAGTTGATATACAATTTAAACCTTTTATGACTCCATAGCCAAATGGATTAAGCTTCCCACACTCTATCTATTCAACCAACAATCAACCAATCAAAACAAACAACCCCAAAACTTCATAACTAGCCTAAAATCAGAGAAACATAAGCATAAAGATAAATCAATTAATCATAAACATAGAGAGAGCCCTCTCTGAGCCCAGGAAGGCTAGGTCCTGGACTCCAAAGTGGTTTGATGTGGTTCCCTGCTACTTGTTCTTGCCAATATTGCAAATTACAGGGAGCCAACATAATGGCGACCATACTGGGGAACCTGAGTTATTAAAAAGCTTAATATTTCCTCAAGAACTCAGAAAACCCCACTCAAATTTTAGATGACTCAAGTATTAGCCAAGAGTGGTATCTGGTTGTTGATGGTGGACAACAACCAGCCTCAATAAATTTTAAATCATCCACTTGGTGACTCGACTGGTTTTCAATAGGCTTACAGAGTCCACTGGAAAATTATTGAGAAAAAACTAAGATTATCAAAACTCAAAGAAACCCAGTCAAAATACTTTGTGAATTAAGTATTTCTTTCACAAATTAGTTTGCTTTTCAAACTATTATAAAACTTTCAAACCTCTTTGTGCCTTGGGTGTAAGTTCTAGCTTCTAGAGAATCTGTACCAGATCCCATCCTAGCCCAAACCCTCCTGAAATAGTTGACAATCCAGAGAAAATCCTGTGGAAAACTCATATATCTGAGAGTTCAATTGTTATCAGACCTATTCACAAGGCAATTTCCTTACCTGAAAACCTTAAATACTTGCAAGATATCCTGTCTGACTCACACCTAGAACAAATCTTGATCAAAACTAAATCCCAGAGTTGGATAACCCAGATAGTTTTAGACCCATCCGTCTTACAACAGAATAATGTTGTTCAAACCTCTACCCCCATTCATACACCCACTGCTCACCTTCCCCCATTTAACCCTCCACCTCCTTTTGTCAACCCCCCACTTGTTAACCCCCATTTATTTCCCCAACCACCAACCATGGCAACCTGGTATGCCCCATTATCCCTACCATTGCCTTTAGTGCCTCTACCACTGGACTATCAGTCCAAAATCCCCTTGTTTGATGCAAGTGGTTCTACAACTGCTCAACAACATGTGGATAAAGTGGATGACTATTTTGATAGACAAGAGATAGATGATGAAACTATCAAGTTAAGAACATTTGCCTAAAGCTTAGGGGGAGAAGCAATAAAATGGTTTAAAGGCCTAACCCCTAATAGTATACATGACCTCCCTACTTTTCATCAACTATTCCTAAATAAATGGGAAGTCAAGAAAAACCCTCTCCAAATATTATCAGAATATGAAAACATTAAGAGAAACGCTAGAGAGAGTGTCCAAGATTACTACACCAGGTTCAACAGTGTATATAACGCCCTCCCCCTCACATAAAACCCCCACAAGGTCTAGCCCTAACGAAATTTCCAGACGGTTTTGACTCACAGATGGCTTATCAACTAAGAGAAAGAGACCCTCCTACATTAGAAGATATGCAAAGGGGTGCAGTAAGTGTAGAAGAAAATTTGATTGCTACGAGGGCTAGAATGAAAAATGAAAAGAGATTGACATATAGGGAAGAGGCTGTAGCTTCCACATCTGATACTAAGATTGATAACCTCGTTAGAACCATGGAAAGGATGATGGAAATATTAAACATAAATGAGAGATATTTCCCTAGAGAAAACCAAGCAACTCCTCAAAATAGAAAGTAGAACCAAAACCAAAACTTTAGAAGAAACCCCCCTTAAATAAGACAGAGAGAACAGAGGGAACCTGACCAGGAAATCAGGCCTCCTTTCCAAGAAAACTATGTTGATGAGGATGAGGGTGTGATTGAAGAACCAAAGGAGAGTCAAATTAATCTAATGGGATTTAATAATGAGGATACAGTTTTCCTCACTGAGGAAGAGCAAGGCATGTTCACCCCAATTCAAAATAAAGAAGAATGCACAGAATCCGACGATTATAAACAAGGATTTGAAAATGCTTTCATGGAAGTGCATAGACAGTATGACCTCAGAAGCAAGAAAACCCAAGATACTCCCAAGAGACAGAACCCTGAAACTTCTGCTAGGAATACCCCTGAAATTGATCTTAGAAAAACAGTAGAAAGTTCAACTCAAATGGTTAAAAGTTCTGATAAAAATAAAAACAAAAACAACCGAGAAAGCAGCACTAGTAAATCGAATAGTAGCCCTAAAAAAACTGATTTAACTGATGTCTCTAATGCAAATCAGCAATCTGAAATTGCTGTAAAAACAATGTCTGATAAAACTGATTTAAATCTGCCAAAAACACAGACACCATTCAGTATTGAGAATGAAATTACCAAGATAAAAATTGCCGTACCTCTTGCTGAATTAGTAGGCCAAGATGTATATAGATCCCAAGTTTTGAAAGCTCTAAACATAGGAGAAAATACTGACACCGTGACTTTGAATGATGACAAACCTGAAATTTTGTTTGGGCCAGAAGTAGAAGGAAAATTCCAAGGAGGAGGTGTCCCTCAATTTTATGTCAGTTTGAATATTCATGATAAAATCCTTCATAATGCCATGTTAGATTTAGGAGCATCTCATAACCTCATGCCAAATGTCATTATGGAGAGACTTGGCCTTGAGATAACTAGACCATACAAAGACTTGTACTCCTTTGACTCCAGTAGAGTTAAATGTCTAGGCCTAATCAAATATCTTTGTGTTAATCTAGCACAAATATCAGCCAAAAGCCTAGTATAGATATTGTAGTGGCTGACATTCCCCATAAATATGGCATGCTTATATCACGCTCATGGGGAGCCAAACTTCAAGGCACCCTCCAAATGGATATGACCTATGCTACCATGCCAGTATTTAGTCAACCAAGGAGATTATATAGAGAAACTCGTATGAAATAGATGGTCATCAGTCAAGAAAATCCTGATAACTCCCCTCTCTACTCTGTCCACACAAACCTTGATTCATTTATCCTTTACAATGATGAAAAAATTAATGAAAAAATAGTTGAAAATGAAGAACAGTCAGACCAAATAGAAAATTAACAACACAAGTCTGAACCTGAACCTCTGTGGAGCATGAGCTTTGATGGGTCTTGTGGAAAAATTGGTTCAGGAGCAGGTGTTTGGGTACACAACACTAAAAAAAACCACACAGAGGATCATTCATATAAATTGAAGTTTCAATGTACAAATAATATAGTAGAGTATGAGGCCCTCCTTCTAGGATTACAACTTCTGAAAAAAATAGAGGCCAAAAGGATCTTTGTCCATGGAGATTTTGAACTAGTCATTAGGCAAGTTAAGGGAGAATATTCAACTAAAAATTCTAGATTAAGAGCATATAGGAATGTTTCCCTTGACCTCCTAAAAACATTCAAAGAATATGACCTTGCCTCTATCCCAAGAAATCAAAATATCCTTGCCAATGGACTAGCATTTGCAGCTAGTACTTATCAACAACATTATCCTAACAAACAATATACATTACAGGTTAAATATAGACCAGCAGTCCTTGATAATATAAGATATTGGCAAGTTTTTGAAGGTGACAAAAAGATTGAAGACTTCCTGCAGTCCAAAGATGAGTTTGAAATGTCAAATTCAGACTTATATCATGAAGAGGATTTCCCTACTGAGGAACAAACATGCAAAGAGGAGTCCACTCGTAATACTGATATAAATCTATTAGCAGAAAAAGACCCACATGAAGCAGAACTGGGTGAAAGTATAGAAAAGGAAGAGTTTGAAGTGCTACAATTCAAATATAATACCTTGCCAAGAGGACTGGTCCCTCTAGAGGAACTTTTTTATTTTAATGATGTTTCTAGAAAGCCAAAAATGGAATCCACTGAAGCAAATGTAGAAGAGTGCAATATAGGCAGTGAGAAAGAACCCAAAATGATAAAACTGTCAAAGACACTGCCAGCACCTATAAAACAGAAATATATTGAGCTATTCAAAGAAGTCAGTGATGTGTTTGTCTAGAGCTATGAAGACTTGAAGTCCTATGATACTGATATCATTCAGCACAAGATTCCACTCAAAGAAATACAGAAGCCCGATAAACAGAAACTGCGCAGAATAAATCCTGTCCAAATGCCATTGTTTGAGAAAGAGATAAAGAAAATGTATGATGTTGGGATAATATTCCCACTCAGGTACTCAGAGTGGGTTTCAAATCGTGTATCAGTGAGGAAGAAGAAAGGGGATATTAGGCTCTGCATTGACTTCAGAAACCTAAACAAAGCATCCCTGAAGGACAACTACCCTTTACCAAAAATGGATCACATATTGCAAAGGGTGGTAGGTTCCAAAAGGATATCTCTGCTTGATGGCTTTCCAAGGTACAATCAGGTGTTGGTACATCCATATGATCAACACAAAACAGCTTTCACTACACCTTGGGGCACTTTCATGTATGTAAAAATGCCTTTCAGATTAATGAATGTTGGAGCTACTTTCCAAAGAGTAATGGATATTTCTTTCTCAGAAGAAATAGGTTACTTCATTGTAATATATCTTAATGACATCACAGTCTACTCAAAAACTGATGAAGAGCATCTAATCCATTTGAGAAAGGTCTTTGAGAAATGTAGAAAGTATGGCTTGTCTTTAAATCCCAAGAAATCATTATTTGGCCTTCAATAAGGGAAGATTCTAGGCCACATCATATCTGAATAAGGAATCAAGATTGACCCAAATAGGATTGAGGAAATATTGCAAATCAGTCACCCAAGAAATATCAAAGAGCTAAAATCTTTCATTGGAAAGATAAATTTCTTGAGAAGGTTCATACCAAACCTTGCAGAACTCCTGAGGAACATCACCAATACGCTGAAAAGAGATTTAGGAGACAAGTGGACCAAGGAAGCAAAGCAGTATTTTGACTTGGTGAAGCACGCACTAACACAAGCACCAGTTCTGATCAGCCCTGACTTCACCAAAGATTTCTTCATTTTCTCCTTTGCATCAGAACACATAGTCATTGTTGTACTACTGCAGAAAATTAAAAAAGGACTAGAGCGGCCCATAGCATTCTTCAACCAAGCATTAAGAGATGCACCTCTGAAATATAATATCATGGAAAATAAAGCTTTTGCCTTAGTCAAAGCACTGAAGGATTTCAGAGTCTACATTCTGAATTCACACATCATTGCATTTGTCCCTCATGCAGTGGTTAAAGACATCCTGACACAAGATCCTAATGGAAAAAGCGGTAAGTGGATTGTTGTCATTTTGGAATATGATCTAGAAATCGATCCCACCAAATTAATCAAAGGACAAGGACTGGCTAAACTAATGGCTGAAACAAATTTTCAAGCACTAGACATCAATATGATTCACTCATTGGATGAACAAGAGGAGTTGGTGACTCCACCTATTGAGGAAGCATTCCTAAACTCTCCATAGTATGCAGATATATTGTATGTGCTTTTAATATAAATGTTTCTCCTGGTTTGTCCAAAAAAAAGGCTAGATTCTTGAAGTTAAAATTTGTTAATTTTTGCATTCTGGAAAAAATTTTATATTGGAAAAATTATGGTGGTGTATTTCTTAAATGTTTGCCTGAAGAAGATGTAGATAGGATTATGCATGAATTTCATGAATGAGAATGTGGGGGTCACCTCTATTGGAAGACCATTGTTAATAAGATCCTTAGGACTAGTTTCTATTGGCCTACCCTCTTCCAAGACATCCACAAAATGGTAGTTTCTTGTCATAAGTGCCAAATCTTTGAGGGAAAAAGAAAGCTGCTCCCTTTACCATTACAGCCAATTTCTGTTGAAGCTCCTTTTCAACAATGGGGTCTAGATTTCATTGGAGAAATCTACCCTTCTTCCTCTGCCCAACATAAATGGATCCTCACTACAACTGACTATTTTACTAAGTGGATAGAAGCCATTCCTTCTAGAACTTCCACAGACTCAGTAATTATCAGATTTCTTGAAAACAATATTCTATCTAGATTTGGTTGTCCTAAGAAAATCATTACTAACAATTTTGTTGCCCTTAAATCCAAGAAAATGGTGGATTTCTACCACAAATATCACATTACTTTAGGAAATTCCACAGCTTATTACCCACGGGGTAATGGATTGGCTGAATCCTCAAATAAAAGTTTGGTGAACATCATTAAAAAGTTGTTGGAGGAAAATAAAAAATCATGGCACAGCAAATTGGTTCATGCCCTATGGGCAAATAGGCTAACAAATAAAAAGTCAATTGATATGTCACCCTATCAGTTAGTCTATGGAATGGATGCAGTCTTCCCAACAGCCTTGAGAGTGCCAGTAATGAAGCTCATTCAAGAGATGCAGTCTAAAGAGAATGATATACAAAGAAGAATAAACCAAACCATTTAGCTTCAGCAAACCATGAAGGAGTGTACAACAGAACACAGTTGTTAAAATAAAATATCAAAAAGATCTTTGACAAAAGGACCAAGGCAAATGATTTTAACATTGGAGACAAAGTGCTGAAGTGGGATTCAAGGAGAGAGGACAAAGGCAAACATGAAAAGTTTGATAAACTGTGGAAAGGTCCATACATCATTCATTCTGAAAGAGGAAATAATGCATTTTTATTACAAAAAATGGATGGAATAGAGTTTTTTGGAGGTCATGTCAATGGCAGGATGCTGAAACATCATTTCAGTTAAGAATCTCAGTTTAAGTTTTCTTCATTGTATATAACATTGCTTAAACAAAAATCTCAAAAAAATTGATATAAAAAGAAAGAAAGAAAAGAAGATAAGAGGGCAGATAAGAAGAAAAAGGTAAGCCCCATACAAAAAAATGAATATTTCTGAAAGTGTGCAAGTCAAAATGCCACTACTTTTGAAAAGGTATTGTTCAATCATACGGCCTAAACATGATTGTACAAATTTTGAATTTTTGCTGATAAGTTAGAAAATGAAGATTTGCTAAAATGTTTAAACTTGGCTTATCAGTATATAGGTAGAAAATGACATTGGTTCCAAAGCCTAAATATGAAACCAATAAGAAAGGTGAGGGATAGCTGATAAATGAAAGATTCAAAACCAAAGCCCTCATTTTTAGTTTACTTTTTGCATAATAATATTGTGTGCATCTTGTCTAAAAATGCCACAATTCATGATGATCAAAACTACTCAATCTTGATTCATCCATGCTTCAAATTTCATGTTGATAGTTACTGAATAAAAATATGTCAAACTATTTAATCTTCGCAGATCATGTAGTTAGGTAGAGAATAAAAGAGCTCATCAGTCTAATCCGAGCCTTTGGAAGTTATAAGGTTAGAAATAGATAGTTTGCTTTCAAAATAAAAATGATGCCAAGGTTTGCAAGTCTAAATGCACCCAATAAATGAAGAAAAAATGTTAAGAGTAGGTTATGGGTAGGAAAATTAATTTGCAAGAAGCATGGTTTTCAAATTTTAAAGTTCGAATTCACAAAAATTTGCAGCAGATCAACAATTACATAATGAAAATCAGCCAAATACAAACAAGCTACTGATCTACAAATGTTCTTGACACCTCCTAAAGGAGTTGCCCTCCCCAGCTGGAGCCACTGTTAGTCTCTTGTATTCTACAGTATCACTAGATTATTGTGGATTTCTTACAGTCTTTTGAAAATAATATTACATGATTATCATTTATTTTCAGAAATCTCACTACCTTCATTATTTCCAATTTAACATATTCATTATCTCTCATTTTACCTTTTCCAATACCCTCATGCTCTGAAAACCCACGTTGAACCTTAAAAATCCCTCATTGTGGCCTTTCCCTTTTCTTAAAACCTCTTTCCCTATGCTAAAAACCCCATTTTTTCTCACTAAAATCCCTTCCCCTTCACTCGTTCCCCTTTGTTCAGTCAAAACAATGTAAAAATCAGTTTTTACATTGTTTTGAAATAAATTTTGCCTCAGGTCCCACTCTTTAAAATAAACCTTGTTTGTTTCAAAAACACCCGACCCCTTTATGTTTGAACCCCAGCTTTAAACCTTTACCCTTTGATTTCATATGACTCTGGCCCCCACCTTATGATAAGTACCTCCGCTTTAAGAATACCCGGGCCCCACTCTACGTTTAAACCCGCCATTTTATTTAAAACCCTGACCCCACCCTTTCAAACTAACCCGCAAGAAATTAAAACTAGACCATCGTCCGATCTCCTTCTCCTAATCCGACAGCTCCCAAACCGTTTCACACCTCCAATCACTCGTCATTTAAACAGCACCAAGGGTCGTGAAATGGGCAGTTTGAGAACTGTCCCATCTGCCATGTCGCCCCAGTGTTTTATCGCATCCTCGCGACATAAACCACCAAACCGACTACGCCCTGTGCGATAAAACCATAAAACCGCTCCCACACCATAATATGAAACCATTAACCCATTTTAATATTTTGAAGCCATGTCCTGTTGCGATGAACCCCTGCAACATTTCTAAAGGACCTGGAAGGCCACAGTTAAATGCAGAAACCAAAAACCTCCATTGCCCAAACTCTGTCCATAATTTTCCTACTGCCCCCAAACTATATTGCCTCCCTGCTGAGCTTCGTTTTTTATTAAAAAAAAATTTGAATTTTGCAGGTGATATACGTGTCGAAAAATCCATAATTTTCTTTCCTAAATGCAAAAAATTCTTAAATGGGGCTCTCTGAATGAAAAGTTAGAAGCTTTGTTCATCAAAGGATTAGGAGTGCAAGAGTAATCAGAAGCAGCAAAATGGATCACGATCAATAAGGATCATTCAATTCCTCCAAAGACAACGAGGTTTATTACAAGTAAATGACAAAGTAAGGAAAGGGAGGGTTTATTGTGACAGTGAAAGGTGAAATAAATACAAATAGAGCAGTCATGAGTTAAAATATAGAACATAGAGTTAATAAGAAAGATCAAAGATAAAGCAGTCAAGGGACATAGGTAAAAAGAAAGCAGATAAAGAAGTAAAAGGAGAAATTACAGTGACAACAAAGGCAGAAGAAGGAAAACTGATAAAAGATACATATAATGACAATCTGAAGGTTTAAAGACAAATCAGAGGATCAATCAACGAAGAAAACAGAGCGAGGTGTCAAGGCCATTCAACATTTTCTTCTTCACAGTCACATTGGCCACCTACAGCTTAATTTTGCTTTGAATGAAAGCAGCTACAGTTAATACTGCAGTCAGAGATATTTTAGTAGTAGTCTAGAAGTTATTGCAAAATTTAATGTTTTAAGGCAAATTAGTCAAATATATTTTAGCAGCAGTCTAGAAGTTATTGAAAAAGTTAATGTTTTAAGGCAAATTAGTCAAAGATATTTTAAAGTTAGCTCAGTAGTAAATTAGAAAGTTATTACTACAGTAGGTCAATTAAAGATATTTTGGTATTGGGCCTTGCATGGTCTCAATTGTAAAACATCATTTACTCTGTAGTAAATACAAATATGTCACCCCAGATTAGGGAAACCTCCTAATCTGCAATTAAATACTACATGTATTGTTCATTATTATTGTGGGTTGGTTGCTAGGTTGGATTTTGATCAGACTCTGAGTTGCAAAGATTATTGCACTTGAGCATTGTAACTGTTTTGAGTTGGACATCAGTAATACAAGCACGTTCATAGGATTCTTGAGCTATGTTAATGGTGATGTTATCCCTCTTTGTTAATTTTTCTCCTTTGTTTTCCATAATGTACATCAATTTCTCTAATAATAGAACATAAATTTTAGATTGAGATAGGTGTTCAAGCACCTTAATTCTGTCTATTATTATTATCTTTATGTTTTCATCTAAAATTACAACTAAAGAATTCTTAACTGCTCTTTGGTATTACTGGATTGTTGTCTTGAGGATTTCTTAGTAAAGTATAACTAAAGAATCCAAAGGTATTATGTTCTTTAGTTTCTCTTAAACTATTTATCTTAAAGGCCTTCTTTGAAGTTTAGTTAAAGAATTCAGAGGTGTTCTGCTCTTTAATTTCACTGAACTATTATCTTGAATGTCTTTTTTATCTGAAAGTATAACTAAAGAATTCTTAACTTCTCTTTAGTATTACTAGATTGTTGTCTTGAGGCTTTCTTAATAATGTATAGCTAAAGAATTCTTAATTTCTCTTTAGATTTACCAAACTGTTATCTTAAAGGATTTCTTGTTGAAGTATAGTTAAAGAATTCTTAATTTCCCTTTAGTTTTACTAAATTCACAACTTTATGTCATCTCATATTCATCTTACCTAAGAAGATCCATTGGATATAGTTAGCTTGCCCTATGAAAACCCTTGAAGATTTTATGTACAATTTAAACCTTTTATGACTTCATAGCCCAATGGATTAAGCTTCCCACACTCTATTTGTTGAACCAACAATCAAACAATCAATACAAACAACACCAAAACTTCATAACTAGCCTAAAATCAAAGAAACATAAGCATAAAGATGAATCAATTAATCATAAACATAGAGAGAGCCCTCTCTGAGCCCGGGAAGGCTAGGTCCTGGACTCCAAAGTGGTTTGATGTGGTTCCTTGCTACTTGTTCTTGCCAATCATGCAAATTACAGGGAGCCAACAGAACCAAATGGTCATCAAAGGAGATCCCGCGAACTAAGATCCAAGGATAAAATCCAAAAGAGATCAAGGGGACATGAGCACAAACTAAGCCGATATTTCCACCTAATCCCCCCATCAATCCATGCACAGAAGTGTCCATGATAAGTAAACCCAATAATCAATTACCAAATGGTAGACATACCTTTAGATTCGGTAGGCTAGCCTTCAAACATACGATCAATACAGATGGGTGAGGGACCACATGGCTGGCTCAGGTAGCGGAGAAATGGCACAACGAGCTATTTGAAGGATGCAAGGGGTTGTTGGCTACCGGTTGAGGTCCATCATGGAGATAAATTTCTCCTAGGGATATCACCCATGAAGTGGTGGGTAACATCTAGCTCCAACTGGGACGTGAACTCTCGAAGAAATGGGCAAGCCTACTTGGACGGGAGGTCACGAGAAATCCATCAATCTCTTGGTCACCGTAGACCTGTTATCTGCACATATCAATGAAGAAAACCGCGAGGCAACATGTTTTTCATGGTGTCTTATGATCACCCATGCTTAATGGTAGACCATAAAATCAACAAGTACTAAAAATATGCAATTTTTGATCTAAATGCGGCTAATTTATCATGAGAAATATCATATGACATTATTTCTAATGCGAAAATAAGCATGTAATGCATCCTACCCTAACATGCGTATGGTCAAAAACTAATACTAAGTGTAAACATAAATCCATTATAGCCAACATATCATCAAATCAATATAAATATACCAGCCTATATGATTACTCATGTAGCAAATGTAAAAAAAAAGGTGGAAAGAATCACATGGATGATATGGCTAGCTAGAGGTAGAGAAGTAGGATGCCCAAAAATGGATGATTATGTAAGAAAAAGATGTAATCTAGTCCATGATATCCTCTCTTCTAACCAAAATATGGAGATTTCAATGATTAGGCTCATAAACTTTTGATGGATGGCTATCTCAGGCCTAATATTTCCATGATGGTCCTTATCATTTATGGCATACTATATGGCTGCCACATGGTTATGATTATTAATAAAGGGAGACTGATGAGATGGAGAAACACACTTATGTTTCCCATGATGATCACACTGGAAAGGGTAGATTATATATTGATCATGATCCTAAGGGGTACCCAAGGAGATAAAGTATAATCAATGAGGGTATCATCCTTGAAACTATGCTTGGAAGGGGGAAAGGACTCACCGCCACATGAGATCATGTGACAGGAGGTGAGGAAATCACTTGATGAAGACTCGAGATGATGACCAAAAAGGGAGGATGAAGTATTGCATTTAAACGTTTTTTTCTTCCCCAACATCATAATCTAAAGCCTCAAGTGATTTGAACATAGAATCATACTCGGGAGAGGTGGGAGCCTTATCAATTTTCTTAGCATCAAGGATTGGGTCTCTCCCAAAAGGAAGATTTATCACCCCCAAATACCCTTCTTTGTGCAAGGGAAAATAAATATTCCCCTTCCCAAGAGTACTAATGGATATGTCATCATAAATAGCACCCGAGAGAAAGGGAAAACTAATCTCATCCTCATCCTCATCCTCATCTTCCTTGTCAGTGTCGTAAATAGGATCACAATCAAATTGAGGACCAACAATTTCCTATTTCCCCTTTTCAATGTGGAAGTAATCTTCAATGTCATCTTCCAAGGGGCTAATGGGATCACCTTCCTCAAGGTTCTCAAAAGGAGATTCATCGAGAGTAATATCCTTGAGAAAGGTAAGGCTAGTCTCAACTTCACTTTCCATGGACTCATCCCTCCCAACACATGTTTTCTCAAAATCATCTTTTTCACTATATGGACGCAAGGAATCATCTTCCCATTTATCACTCAAGTTCTCAAGGTATTCATGATGCTCAATGAAGGCTTCCTTTTTAATGCTCAATGCGGGGCATACTTGAAAATGTCTAAGAAAGTGTTATGAAACCAACTCACAAAATAGAAGAAAAAATAGATCAACGACTTAGAAATTAGCCTCTTCAAGTGGGAAACCTCCTTTACATTACATAAATGAAAAATTATTGGATGATACAAATGACAAAACCTCCTTTCTATATATAGAAGTCCCAGGGGTCACAATATAATCCTAGCCGACATAACAATAACAATGTAAGGGCACAACAATAACAATAGCGGGTTTCTATGGGGCACAATAATAACAATATGGGGACTACATGGGAAAAACAATAAAAATAAGGGGGTACAATAGTATTATTGGGACCTAGCATGCCCCTCCTTCAAAAAAGTGTTGTCCTCAATGCTTGAGTAGTTTTGGATGCTTCTGTATAAAATTCTTATCCTCCCATTTCGAATCTTCAGCGGGTAAGTTCTTCCACTTTATGAGATACTCTGAACTTGATCGATTTCGTAGCTGTCGATTTCTTTTTTCTGTGACTGCTTCAGGTTCCAATATGATTTTTCCTTCCTCGTCAATTTCTATAAATATTGTTTGAACTGGGAGCTTGTCACATATAACCTTCTTTAAGCATGAAACATGGAAAACTGGGTGCACTCGGGAAGATGCAGGAAGCTCCAATTTGTATACCATAGTACCAATATTTTGTAACACCTTGTAAGGACCATAATGCTTTGGTGATAATTTATTATCCTTATTTGCTTTCTTGAGAGACATTTTTTTGTATGGTTGTAGCTGTAAAAAGGCCCAGTCGCCTACATCAAAACTTCTTTCGTTGTGATGTTGATATGCCTGTTGTTTCATTCGATTCTACGCCAAAGTGAGGTTATCCTTTAAGAGTTGGAGAACTTGTTGTTGATGCTCGATGTGATCTTCCATTGCTTGAACCTTTCAATTTTCTCTTAAAGATGATGTCATGGATGGTGGATGATATCCATAAAGTGCCATAAATGGGTCATTTTTGTTGCAGTATGGAAGGAAGTGTTATACCAACATTCAGCCAAATTTAACCACCTAACCCATTGTGTTTGTTTATCAGATACAAAGAAACAAAGATATCCTTCTAAAAATTTGTTCACTATATCAATTTTCCCATCAGATTGGGATGATATGATGAGCTATGAGCTAATTAAATACCCAAACAAGAAAATAATTTTGTCCAAATATTTCCTGTAAAAACGGGATCTATGTCACTTACAATAATCTTTGGGTTTCCATGTAGCTTTTGAATTGTTTCCATAAATGCAGTAGCAACTGTATTGGATTTAAATGGATGAGATAATGCACAAAAGTGTGCATACTTGGTAAGTCTATCAACTACCACCATGATGAAACTCTATCCTTCAGACTTGGGTAAATATGTGATAAAATCCATTGAAATCTCCTCCCAACATTGACTTGGAATGGATAAAGGTTGTAATAGACCTAGGGTCTTAACTGTTTCAACTTTATTTTGTTGGAAAACCAAACATTCTGCCACAAAATTTTGAATATCAAATTTAAGGCCATCCCAAAAAAATTCCTTCTTGACCCTGTCGTAAGTTTTTAAAAATCCTGAGTGCCCCCCTAAGGGAGAGGTGTGAAATTCCAAAAGAATATTTTGTTTGAGTTGGAAATTCTTACAAATATATAAGCGATCTTTGTACCATAATGAATCACGTTTCCATCTAAATTTTTCAGTTGTACTAGGATCTTGTTTAAACTTTTGAATGAGTGTCCACACCTCTTCATCATCCTTCCATTCATCCCTTTCTTCGGTTATCCACTCAGGTTGGATAATAGAAATGGCACAAAGAAATGCTTCCACATCCTCATCCTTTCTTGAGAGTGCATCTGCAACAACATTTTTCTTCCTTTTTTGTAGATGATTTCAACGTCATAACCCAACATCTTTGTGACCATTTTTTGCTACTCTTTCGAAGATAATATTTATTCCAAAAATTATTTAAGACTATCATGATTTGTTTTTACCTTGAAGTGTCTTCCCATTAGGTAAGGGGGGGCATTGCTTTAGTGCATGTAGTATTGCCAACATTTCCTTCTCATAAAAAGGTTTTTGTAAATAATTTCCTTTGATTGGATGACTTTCAAAAGCAATGGATCTTCCTTCTTGCATTAAAACCACACCAATTCCATTTCTTGAGGCATCACATTCCACAATAAAGGTTTTTGTGAAGTCTTGCGTAGCTAAGACCGATGCTTGGCACATTGCCTCTTTAAGATGTTAAAAGGCCTTAGTTGCTTCTGGAGTCCAAGAAAATGCATCTTTCTTCAATGATGATGTTAGAGGTGCCGATATTCTCCCATAATTCTTAACAAACTTGTGATAATACCCTATTAAACCTAGAAATACTCGAAGATTCTTTATGGTTGTGGGGATATTCCATTCCTTAATGGATTTTTTTTTTAGGGTCTACCTTAACATCCTCGGGAGATACAATATGACTCAAATATTCCACCTCTTGTACTCCAAAGAAACATTTGGAGTTTTTTTCATATAATTGTTTCTCCTCCAATAGTTTGAGCACCATTTCAACATGTTGAACATGATCCTTCCAAGACTTGTTGTAGATTAGTATATCATCAAAAAATACTAACATAAATTTTCCAAGGAAAGGTTTGAAAATGGAATTCATCAAACCTTGAAATGTGGAAGGTTCATTAGTGAGGCCAAAAGGCATGACCAAAAAATCATAATGACCCTCATGAGTTCTGAATGTTGTTTTCATAATGTCTTCAGTATTCATTCTAATTCGATGATATGCAGAACGAAGATCAATCTTGGTGAAGTAAATTGATCCCTGTAATTCATCCACTAATTAATAAATGATGGGGATGGGAAATTTATCTTTAATAGTGAGATTTTTGAGCTCCCTATAATCCAGACACATACGCCATGATCCATCCTTCTTGTGCACCAATACTACTGGGGCAGAGAAAGAACTTTGACTAGGTTGAATTATACCAACCTCTAGCATTTCTGCAACCATACTTTCAATCTCACTCTTTTGGGCATAAGGATATCTGTAAGGCCTAATGTTTGGAGGAAAACTTCCTGGAATCAAATTAATAGCATGATCATGATCATGAATAGGTGGGATTCCTTTGGGAGTTTCAAACACCTTGGAATGATTTTCCAAGACTTTTTGAAGATTTGGATAAATAGATGATTTTGATGTTTGAACCTCTAGTGAGCATAATTGTGCAATTACACCTCATTTTTCTTCCTTCAGAAGCTTTGTCATGACATTAGAGTTGATTATCTTTCCCAGATTCCCTACGATACCTCGTAATTCAACTTCCTTTCCTTCCCAAAAAAAATTCAAGAAAATTTCTTGAAAATTAAAAGTTATCGCCCCCAAATATTGTAACCATTGGACTCCTAGTACAACATCAACACCACCCATTGGAATGGAGAGAATTGGACTATTCAATATATATTCCCCCATGGTTAGCTTGATATTATGGCACTTTTTAGAATAGTTCCTCCATTTGTAACCATCACTTGACACTCTGGTGCTGGGTATAGGAAGCAATTCAATTCCTTGGCTACCTTACAATGAATAAAATTATGGGTACTACCTGAATCAGTCAGCAGTATTACATTTTTATTCTTGATATGTCCTTCTATCTTGAGAATTTTAGTAGTGGTAATTCCTGCCAATGCATTACAAGATATCGTTGGATTCATTTCTTCTTTCTCTAGGGTTAGTTTCTGGTGTATATCCTCTTCTTTTGAAGTTTCTTGTTCATTTTCTTCCTCCTCTTCACAATCTATGTAAAATAATTTCTTCTCTGCACACTTATGACCTTTAGTGTATTTTCTATCACAACTGTAGCAAAGACTTTTTTCTCTTTTTTCTTCCAATTGTTGTGGTGTCAACCGTGTATGTTGTGGAAGTCTAGGAGTAGCAACACTTCCATCTTTATAGTTGTGAGTGATAGGTTTCCTTGTCGCCATAATTTTCCTTTCAATTTTCCTTGCCAACATGAATGCCTTCTCCAATGAATTGAGTTCCCAAAGGCGAACCTCATGTTTGATGTTATCCTTTAAAGTCCCTCTGAATACATCAATCATGTGTTCCTCTGGATAATCAACTACCCTTATATTCAATTTTTGGAAGTCCTCAATGTGCTCCACCATTGAATCCTTTTGTTTGAGATGTATCAATTGGCTAAAAAAGGTGTTGCTCTTTGCATCCTCATAATGTGCTATCATTTCCTCTGTAAAAATTTACCAAGTGAAATTTTTTTTACAAGAGCAAAGTCATCGATACCATACAAATGTATTGGGTTCTAAATATAAAGTTGCAATGCCTACTTCTTGTGTGTTTTGTGCATTATGGAGATCAAAATATTGCTCCATCTATAGTATCCATGTTACGGGATCCTTGTCATCAAACTTCCTCATATCGATATTTATAATATGGTGGGTCTTCAATCCAATGTTAGAGTCTATGAAAACATGATTAACATTTATTTTTTATCATCATGAGTTTCCTCTACTACCTTTTCACCATTAGGAAGCTTTTCTTGTAGCAACATTGTCAAACCTTCCTTCAAACCTTCCATGGCTTTCTTCAAATAATCCATGTTTCCTTTTAGTTCTGCTTCTATACTTTCCATTCCATTATTCAACCCATACATGTCTAATTTTAAACCATTCATGTCGCCTTTTAGTTCTTCTTTGGTTTCCCTTTGTGAGAGTGAAATTTTTTGCACTTGGTCTCGTAATTTTGATATATCATGTTGCACTTATTCCTCTTCATGTGTCATAATAGATTTTTATGCGAGCTTATTGAGTGTGGAATTATTTTTGGGAGGCATTTTAAAACCCAATATTGATATCAATACTTCAATTATCCCTTGGAATCACTTCAAACTGATTTTTCAAACAAAAGTTATGCAATTTTAAAAAACATTTACACACATTTTTCTTTCTTTTGAGGAGCTAGATATTGAAACTGATGTATCTCTGTGATTTTGAATCCCAAATATTTGAACTTCGGTATTATAGTAGCCCTCTGAGTATTCTTTTCAATGCCACAACTCTTACCTAATTTTGATTCTTCAAGATAAATTTATGCTCAATCTCCCACAATGAACCAATTATGGAGTAGTTCAGTAGAGAGAAATTGTACGGTGTTCCACATGTCACTGTTTTGACCTTAGACTTCGAAATCGATAAAAAAGAAACTATAGTTCATGCAATTTCAGCCACTTTTTACATAATTCAAATCCGATGCATTAAAAAAAGTTATGACGATTTTCCTTTGGTCACTTGTTTGAGATTAAATTCTGGAGCCTGCAAAAACCCTAACTTCCTTAGCTCATATCTCTGAAACTGTAGAAAACCAAGATCTAAAATGTTTACACGAGGTTCATCAAGATTTAGGCTCCACGGGGTAAAACTTTCAGCTTCTGAATGCCCGTAGAAAAAAATTTATAGTGAAAATTCCAAGATGGCATGTTTGAAGAAGCGAAACCTTAGAATCCCAAGCCCTGATACCAAATGTTATGAAACCAACTCACAAAATAGAAGAAAAAATAGATCAATGAATTATAAATCAGCCTCTTCGAGGGGGAAACCTCCTTTAAATTACATAAATGAACAATTCTTGGATGATACAAAGGAAAAAACCTCATTTCTATAGATAAGAGTCCAAGGGGTAATCCTAGCCGGCATAAGAATAACAATGTAAGGGTACAGCAATAACAATAGTGGGCTTCCATGGGGTACAATAATAACAATATGGGAACTACATGGGCATAACAATAACAAGAAGGGGGCTACACTAACAATAAAAATAAGGGGATACAATAGTATTATAGGGACCTAGCGCCCGAGAGAAAGGAAAAACTAATCTCATCCTCATCTGCCTTATCAATGTCATAAATAGGATCATAATCAAATTGAGGACCAACAATTTCCCATTTCCCCTTTTCAATGTGGAAGTAATATTCAATTTCATATTCCAAGGGGCTAATGGGATCACCTTCCTCAAGGTTCTCAAAATGAGATTCATCGAGAGTAATATCCTTGAGAGAGGTAAGGTTAGTCTCAACTTCACTTTCCATGGACTCATTCCTCCCAACACATGTGTTCTCAAAATCATATTTTTCATCATGTGGACCCAAGGACTCATCTTCCCATTTATCACTGAATTTCTCAAGGTGTTGATGATGCTCAAGGAAGGCTTCCTCTTGAATGCTCAATGCAGGGCATCCTTGAAAATGTCTAAGAAAGCCATCAACAAACTCCTCAATATATGAGTTTCTCCTAGGCTCGTGATTTTGCAACCATGAGTTATGACCATAGAGGGAATTAAAGAATGGATATGTCATCACAATCTAAAGCCTCAAGCGATTTGAACATAAAATCATACTTGGGAGACGTGAGATCCTTATCAATTTTCTTAGAATCAATGATTAGGTCTCTCCCAAAAGGTAGATTGATCACCCCCAACTACACCTCTTTGTGCAAGGGAAAATAAATATTCCCCTTACCAAGAGTAATAGTGGATATGCCATCATATATAGCACCTGAGAGAAAGGGAAAACTAATCTCATCCTCATCTTCCTTGTCAGTGTCGTAAATAGGATCACAATCAAAATAAGGACCAACAATTTCCCATTTCCCCTTTTCAATGTGGAAGTAATCTTCAATGCCATCTTCCAAGGGGCTAATGGGATCACCTTCCTCAAGGTTCTCAAAAGGAGATTCATTAAGAGTAATATCCTTGAGAAAGGTAAGGCTAGTCTCAACTGCACTTTCCATGGACTCATCCCTCCCAACACATGTGTTCTCAAAATCATATTTTTCATCTTGTGGACCCAAGGACTCATCTTCCCATTTATCACTCAAATTCTCAAGGTCTTGATGATTCTTATTGAAGGCTTCCTCTTGAATGCTCAATGCGAGGCATACTTGAAAATGTCTAAGAAAGTAATCAACAAACTCCTCAATAAATGGGATGCTCCTAGGTTCGTGATTTTGCAACCATGAGTTATGACCATAGAGGTAACTAAAGATTAACAACATGAGGACATCCTAGTGGACCACTTTCTCCTTTGAAGTATGTGCATTAAATCATTCCACATGGCCAATTGAGGAACTTGGGTCACCATCAAATATGGGTACCCCACTTACCATCCTCACTGTGACATGATTGGGGTGACCTGGGATGCTAGCAATGTCCAAAGCGAGAAATTTATCAAAGAAGGAGAACCTATTTGAGATATACATGACAAATACATAGGAGTCGCCAGGGTGATTTGAAGATGCCTAAAAATAACTTGCTTCACCCTATAATGGCGCTAGAAAAAACACATGTCTCGTGTCCCGACAATGGCGCTAGAAATTTTACCACTCAAACCAAGAGGGTACCTAAGAGGGGTTCCTATGAGGGCAATGATGGAGACTTAACCCACCGTCACCACAGCTAATACTCCCTGATCTTTATGGACTTTCACTGATGGGAGGAGACCTGGTAGTTTAGGAAGTCACTTGTAAAGTATAGATCAATGAACAGGTGTGAAGTGATCCTAGAAACCCTTTCCCTAGGATAGAATGAATAATGATACTTGCTTGCCTTTTAATCAAGGGGCTTGACTTTCCAGGGAGAGGGGGTGAGGATGAAGGGTACAACTTGTAGAGGTGCTTCCCGGTCCCTAAAATCCTATAAGAACTTGGATTCCCAAATAGTCCTTGATGAATAGTCTTTGACAACAAATGGGACCACACAGGGCCAAGTGGACCTATCCCAGGTTGAGGGATGGAAATTAACAACCAATGGTGTTTTTATCCTGGACAAGGTGAGAGGAAGGATCAAACAATAATTTTTACTTCAAATGGTCAAATTGATCCTGCCAGGTGCTAGCCTTGTGAAACACAGGGCAAAACTTGATCCTAGAACTAAGGCTTGCGAGATCTGGAGATTCTACCGTTGAAATGTCTTCAAAATATGAGGAGAACAGGGGGATCCACCAACGCAGTTTACCCTAGGAGATCAAATTTTTCCTATGGCCATATTTTTGGGAAAGTGCTGCCCTAGATGACCTAATGGGGCTAGACTTGGGGAAAATGGAGAAAAGGTAAAAATAAGGGTTAAAATGATCACCCTTTGAAGGATCAATGCCTAATTTCACTTGGGGATATTGATTCAAGGATAATTAAGAATATGGAATGTATTTCTATCGTTCAAGGATGCTTCAAAGTCAACTTCGTCCAATGTTAGAGGCTAGAGAAGAAAAGTGACTTTAAAACATTTATACTTCTTGAAAATGGTGAAGGCTTATCAAGATAAAATGATCTCTAGGAAATTTCATTCATATAACATGGCCCATACACATATACGCTAACATATACACATAATTCCACATTTAACATAAAATCTAATCATAGCGAAGTTCAAATGTATGCAGCAACAAGAAAATTGACATCAAAATTTCACTTACATGTTATATAATATATCCAACTAGCATCGCATTCGCAATATAAGAAGCTACCAGATAGAGAGAAATCAAATCCACACATCAAAATTCATCCATCATCCAAAAATCTCCACCAAGGAAAAAATGTGAAATTCTCTTAAGAGATAGAGATCTTAATCCAAGTGATGATACAAATGAATCCAACTAACTCCTATTTATACACATTTTAGGAGTTCGATTTAGCTAATGATCATACATCAGCCCCTAAACATAAAATAATGTGAAAATAACCTAATTTTTGGTGACAATCCCACCAAACTAGATCATAAATGAAATAACAAGCCTCTCAGGAGGCCAAATAATAATATATGCATGTCGTGGGGGCCTCAAAATGGCATGATAATATCCAAGAGTGCCATAATGATGAATAAACTCCTCAAAATGTGAAAGGACAAGGGGGTGGCCCCTTGTTCTCCAAGTAGTAGACCTGTGGTGCTCCCAATGGGTGTGGGGGCACACCAAGGACCCCATGGGTCTCCATATGAGACAAAGATGCTCGTAAATCCTCTACGAGGGCTCAAAAGATGGAATGAACTTTGCCATGTCATTGTACAAGTCTTGGGACACCTGCCAAATGTGTGGTGCTCCTGTGGGCCCTGCTGAGCATAGTGTACCAAGTGCATCATCCTCGTCCCAAAAGTAGAGGAGGAGGGAGAAATTGTGGTACATGAGGTGCCCTGGCCTTGATTTTTCCACCCTTCTTAATGCACATTTTTCCTTTTATGAATTTTCTTCAATTAACTACTCGGGTCTCAAAGGACAAGAGCATGTTGTGTAAGATATAGCAGTGATTTTTCCCCTTTAGGGAGGGCAGTTCATTTCCCTCCAAGGGTTGGGACAATCATGGGTTCTTGAATGATAAAGGGGGATCATCTAGGACCTATGGAACCAGGGTGATGACCATGGGTATGGGGTAGAGCTCATGTATTAGTTTTTTCCCACGTGCTAATTATTTTTGTCCTGACAATCTTTTGTATTTTGTGGTACAATTTCCTGTTGAATGTGGCCATTTTTTCTTTTACTTTTTCTTTTAGCTGCTTCAACCTCCAGAGCATCGTTCCAGGCTTGACCCAAGGTGGGGGCAAGGGGATAGGGAGGTCGACCCTATGTGGATCCAGAGAGGCAATGTGGACCCAGATGGGAGAAATCATGAATGGGGGTATAGTGAGTAGAAAGGGAGTAATATATGCGGATAAAGGAGCGAGACCACGCAACCGAAGTCGGGGTTTCCCAAGTAGTACCACTCTAGAACCAAATGGTTAATAAAGGAGATCCCATGGTACTAATATCCAAGGGTAACATCCAAAAGAGATCAAGGGGACAAGACAACAAACTAAGCCTTCTCTTTCTGTCGAATCCCCTCATCAATCCATGCCCAGAAGTGTCCATGATAAGTAAACCCCAATACTCAATTACCATATTACAAGACATACCTTTAGATTCGGGAGGCCTACCTTCAAACATATGATCAATACAGATGGGTGAGGGACCACATGGCTAGCTCAGGTGGCGGAGAAATGGGACAATGAGCTAGTTGAAGGCTGCAAGGGGCTGTTGGCTGCCGGCTGAGGTCCATCATGGTGAAAAATTTCTCCTAGGGATATGACCCACAAAGTGGTGGGTAACAAGGCCAACTCTCATTTAGCTCAAGGGTTGTTAAGGTCTTAGAAACCTGCCACATGGGCACAAACACGAAAGATGCCAACCATCACATTGGCCCAAGCTCCTACTGTTTACCCAACAACCTCCTAAATGGTCAAAGGAGAAGTCAGAAAATAATCCCAAACAATCCCAAATAAGACCAATGCCTTAAATGGGGTCACTTGAAGTGGAGGTGTTAATCTCTCAGTATATAGTTGTTAATGATGTCATTATCCGACATAAAACTAAACAAGAGATTTAGCATAGCCAAAACACAAAAAATATGTGGTGTAACCAGTTGATTTTGGTCTACAAAATTTACTTTAACCAAATATATAATTAGTTTTTAGTTTATGCCACTAGTTAGAGTGTTATGGGTCAAAATAATTTGCTTCCTTATAAATCAGACTGTAAAATATGCATAAAAGTGTAGGGACAACAACTTGTTAAAACCACAACAACCACCTTATAAGTGCTTAAGCACTTTCAAATTTCATGTTTAAGGGTGGAAAGGCATAGGGATCAATTTTGAGGCTTGTGAGGCCTCTCAACCTAAAATAGTTGAAAAAACAATTTCCAGATTTTATGTTTAGGGGTGGAGAGGTATAATTGTCAATTTTGAGGCTTGTGAGGCCTCTCCTCAACCTAAAACAATTGAAAAAATCAATTTCCAGCAAGATAGAAATTGCATTTTCAAAATTATGGGTGAAACCCTTAGGCATAATAGCCCAAGAATTTCCAAATTTTAACTTATACCTTTAATGTGGCTGGAATTTGCATAAGAATTATTCTAAATGATGAATATCACATAAATTAAGCACAATAGAGTAATGGGAGATGTTTCTTGAAATATTACTTACTTAGAATGTTGAAACCTCTCATTTTATTGCATATCATGTATGCTATAGTCAATAATTTATTGGATCTGTAAAATAATTCACTAGATACAAACATAAAATATGAAAATATGTCACTTGTACCTATTCTTGGTTAGATTTCTCAATTTTACCAATTTTCTATAAGGAAATGCTTGCGAATAAAAATAAATGAATGAAAAAACTAGCAAGCTAATTGATCCTACACTAAATGCTGAAAATAAAAGTTTTAGGATTTTAAAAAAAAAGGTGGTTGTTGAGTTTATGTATATGCCTCACTTACCTCACCCTTGTAGGAGCGGGATATTAACACATTCTTAAGTTGATCTAGCTTGATAGTTAAAGGGAGTGGGTTTTGTTTTGGAAAGAACTCCCCACCACTATTGACTTAATCCCTTTAATAATTTTTGAATTGACTTAGGAGAAACCCTTTTCAACATGGAATCTTCGGTCTTTAGATATTATGTGACTTTAAAATCCAAATCCCAGACAATTTAAAGCTCCCCTTTCAAATAACTTGATTACTTGGATCGATTCAACTACAAAACAAAGTGGCTAATGTGGTTAACCCCTAGTTAAGCCCTTTCTGCATGACTATGTAGCCCCTCAAAAGCAAGATTTGTTAACCTTAGTTTAAGTTTACTTATTATCAACAAAAATAGATTAAACTCTAATATCACATAATCAAGAAAAAATATGAAAATAAAAGCCACTCCACACAAAGTATACAAAAATATACAATTGTTTGCAATAAGTCAGCTCTTTTTATTAATGAAGGCACCGATATCAACTGAAAAGAACAACAATAAAATGAGGGGAGGCTAGTCTTTTGTAGAGAAATTTGTAACTACTAAGAAATGACTATTTTTTACTCAAGAAATCATTTTACTATTCATCCACAAGTTGGAATTTTTGTAAATTATTTATAAAATATTACACTATAATTCCCTTGATTTAACCAACGATTCCCTTTGTTCATGGTCCAAAATGATCAATATTTAAGATAATATGATTAGGTGTCTTCATGCTCCCTTCCTTTGGTCTATGGAAAACTCGACTTAGTCCCTTTAGTGGTGAAACTCCCTTAGAGAGGCTCAAATTGGTCATTGGAGGAGAAATTCATTTTGAAACAACTACTTTCTTGGTCCAACACCTAACTTCCTAGTCTATGTTCCCTCTAAGGCCTAGTTGGCTCATCCCAATTGCTAGTTGACCTTCGATGACTAGTTCGACTTGACCTTTTTCCCTTTTGTAACTTGAATTAACCATATGATTGTTGGATCTTCAATGCTCTCACTTTTTTGGCAATTCAAGAACCTCGGTATCGCTGGCCTAGATGTATATTCGGTATCTCTCTGTTACTCCATATCTTGCAAGTATTCCCACATTATTAGCTTCTCTTCCATGTCATCTACCCCAAATTTTGGTTCTCTAATTCCCTAGTTGATCACTAAAATTTGACACATGGATATTGTTCGTCTCTTTTCACAAATCACTTTTGACGTAATGCATATTTGATTTTGTCCAACACTCTCCTTGTTTGTCCACTTAGAAATATGATTTGACCTATTGACCAAGTTGTAACTAGCCATTTCCTTATTTGATAAGAAAAAATCCATGTGGCATGGAGTCCTCTCGTCAAATTGCATAATCTGAGACCAAGTTGACTTTTTTACCATGGGGACCACTTTACATTGAAAATTGTGTACTGCCTTGGAAAATGTGAAAAGTTGTCAAATGAAACTGCAATGTTCTAAGAGTTGACTGCACCAAATACAAGACCACCTATAGGCTATATAAACCATAACCATGTGGAACAACATAGGTGCACCTTGACAAGGGCTAGAATGGCCAATACATCAATGATCACCCTACAAATGCAAACTCTCATAAAACCATGAATCCTCAAGAGAGTTCACCTAAGGCCCTCTAATCATGTATTGAATGAGAGTAACCCAAAGAAAAACTTTAAGGGAACAACCATGATCTGACCAAGATAACAAGATATATACTCAAAATACACAGGTCTAGGATACTTAATACATGGTCTCACATGGTTTTTACATCACTTTTGACTTGTGACCTTGGGGCTTACAATGGTGTTGATAAATGCTACAAATTTTTTATCCACCCCTATTGACATGTAAGGTAATAGGTCCAACGTATCGATGTGTTATTAAGTGGTATACCCTTATTGATTTCTTCAAATACAACATAAAAAAGTTACTTTTAAAATTTGTCTATGTTTTACCATGGGTGAATAACAATTAATCGTATACATGTCTCAATTCCTAAGACAAAGTGTGTTTTCCAGGTATCTAAGTAAAAGATATGTGATGTGAGGGAAAATCATGAAAGGGAATGGGTAATTTTCATGTGATGAACTTCAAAGTCAAGTAATAATGTAGAGACCTTATATTTTAATCATCTAGCTTTCAATAGCTATGCATTTGATGTATATAATCATTTAAAGAGGGAGATTAGCATTGAGTTGCCTTTCCTCAACATTGTTTCTTACCTACCCTTTATCCTTTTTCTTCAAGTTTTTTGTTTCATTGAACAAGTCCCTTTTTCTGTATATATTCATAGACAACTATGGAATTAGGGACAATGGCTTCATAGTAAGGTGTCATTCACTCGAGTTTTATATTTCATCGGATTTTAACTTTCTTTCTCTCCACCTCTTAGCATTTTTTGCTTTAATGACTTAGGCTTTTCTTCATTTAGACCTTTTTTGTGATCTATGATAAATCAAACATGAAAGGGGAAAGCCTTTTTATGGATGGGATGGAGTGAAGGGGTATAGTGGAAAGCGTTAAGTATGATTGGGATGTGTAAGGCATTGTCTTAACTTGGACATGAAGGGTAACAGGTCCAACTTATTGATGTGTTATTAGGTGGTATACCTTAGTGATTTCTTCAAATACAACACAACAAAGGTTAGTTTTATAATTTGTCTAAATTTTACCATGATGGAATAACAATCAATCCTTATAAATGTGTCAAGTCCTAAGACAAAGTGTGTTTTCTAGGTCACTAAGTAAAAGATAGGTGATGTGATGGAAAATCATGAAGGGGGGAGGGGAAATTTTCATGTAATGACACTCAAAGTCAAGTAATGATGTAGAGGTCTTAGATTTTGATCATCTAGCTTTCAATAATTAGGAATTTGATATATCCCCCACCATGGGTGTCTAATGCTGACGGAAGTCGATAGGAGTTCACGACCATAAAGGGTTAATAGACATTTTTCCACGCATTAAATACTTCAGCATGCTTGCATTCACCCTGAAAATATGCTCACATTGGTTATACTTTGGTCATCGTACTCCATCATTAGTTTGTCTCGTGTGATCATTATGGTACCTTATCATTGTTTACAGAGGTTTCTTGTCAATCTCGGTGAGGGTGGCGTCATGGTGAGCCGAAATCCCCCATCAAACCTATTTTAGTCACCTACAACCTCTAATGAAAGTTAGTCATCTCAGGAAAAAATGAGCTTAGTTTTGATAAAACAAAGGAATTGTGCCTCTAATGCTTCTCTTCTCTTCATAGTCCGCAATTGGCCTATTTTTTACTTTGGTGTGGTTCTCTCGGAGATGGAATGTCTGCATAGTTATTGGTTTGGCTGTCAACCACCCCCAACATCCCCTGCTTGCAAGATGATTTTGGCAACTTAAATGGCCCCCCCTGAGCCTCACAGTATTCATTTGACTTTCCCACTAGATTATTTTTTTTTCTCATTATCTGCACGTTATAGCTCTGAAGGCGTAATTCCAGGCCAAGCCTATCCATTTTTGTTTTACTCTATCTAAGGAGAACTCAAGGGTGACAGACATGAATATGCACAACTTGGGAATGCTTTGAAGTACAAGGAGTGTAGGCACGAACCCTGTCATTGGTTTCTCTCCAACGGGAAACTCTCACAAAGCTACAAGGGAGTTCCTCTCCATTGAGCACAAAGCCCAATTCATGGCTCACGAGCCACCCTGGCTTGTAGTTTGTAAAAGAAGACTCCAATGCAATTCAATTTTCCTCTATATGTGGTTCTATCGGCGGCCTCGAGAAAAGAGTGGTTTGAAAAAAACTGTTAGGAAAACTTTGTGCATTGTGCGACATCACCTCCATGGAGTCAAGAGTATCTCTCCTCGGTGGACACTGCTTGTGGTTCATGGCTCTTTGCAGCAAGTTGGTCAATGACTTATCATGGTTTCTCAGTGGTCCTGGTCAACAGTGTGTCTTGGTTTGCAAGCAGCCACAAGTTGGCGGGCAATCATAGGTTCATCCCTGAACAATGTTGTCAGTTGTGGTGATGATTGGGTGCCACCATCTCCTCTTAGGCTTAGGGCCTAAATTCCGTAGAGGAAGCAAGCTCATGGTTAGTCCCTAGTCACACTAATATTCTCTGTAATGAATTAGTTTATTCATGGCGAAGGTTGATCAATTTTGTTTTAGTGTAAATATTTTCCAGTAATTTTGTAATCGAAAGCACAGTATCTCTAGTCCAAGCCATCCTTTCATTTTGTAGGATAAGCTAGTCAGGAAAAACATAGGCAGTTGAAAGAAGTTTAACTTGTGTTATTGGGCCAGTTTCCCAACAGGGCGGCCAGTAACAAAAAGAAACACTCTATATATATTTTTGAATCCGTAATATAAAGCCTAGCCTTACACACAAAAAAAACTAGGCATTTGATATATATATAAGCCTTTAAAGAGGGAGATTACCATTGAGTTGTATTTCCTCAACATTGTTCTTACTACCCCTTTTTCCTTTTTCTTGAAGTGTTTATTTCACTAAAAAAGTCTCTTTTTTAGATATTCATAGGAAACTATGCAACTAGGGACAACGGCCTCATCGCTAGGTGCCACTCACTCAAGTTTTACATCTCATTGGATTTTAACTTTTTTTTTCTCTTCACCTTGTAGCCTTTTTGGATTTAATGACTTAGACTTTCCTGTAGGAATTTACAGGGTAAGTTTCGTAGATCAAGAACCAAAGGTCACCGCTCACAAAAAGATCACCAATCAGTACACCAGTATAATCACGTGGTTAAAACCCTCAAAGAGGGAAACAGTCCACAGCCTGAGCCAACGCGGCCACTTCAGGAAATTTATTAATATAAAAAGAAAAGTTACATATGTTTCTCTCATAAATGGTTACCAGACAAATGACCCTCCATGCTCTTTAAATAGAGATCATGGACCAATTGGGTGTTAAGCCACGGATCAAGTGTCATTAATACCAAGGTGAGAGATAACCGTCGGATCACTACAAATCGTGACCATCGGATTATAAGTTACAAATGTACATGGTAAAGAAACATATTTTACCTAACTCTACACTAGACTAAGTTATTATTAACTATTTCCTATGTGTCTGAATATCCTAACATCCCCCCTTAAGAATAACTTGGGATAGGATTGAAGGATTTACAAAGGTGACACAAAAGGATCCTATTTCCTATGTGTCGAAATATCCTAACATCCCCCCTTAAGAACAAATGGGGATAGGATTGAAGGATTTACAAAAGTGACACAATAGGAGAAGGAAGGAGGCATTAGAGCCTATTGTTGAATATTGCAACAAGAAACAGTGAAGGAGGCATCCTGAAACATCATTCCTGATCCTAGTTGGAAAATGATCACCTAAACTAGGTGGGGCCCACACAGGTGATTTTTGATGCAAAGTCTATTTTTAGACTATGTCTATTTTTAGACATGTCGATCATATTCTATGAGTTGCAGTATGCTATTTGTGGATGGTTGGTCAAGTTGGAAAAACAGATGGATTTCTATTTTTAGACATATTGGGCGGAATCTATTTTTAGATTGCCAGTCTAAAAATAGATATGTCGAATATTATTAGCTCTTAATAATATTTGGACTATAAACATTATCTTATTCTCTTGGAGCACTTTAGTTAAGTGCACAGACGTGGCACAGGAGCTGACAGAAGGAATTACGCTATTCCTAAGGGTTAAGTGGAGCTATTGCATGGATACTTCAGTTAGAACTCATGTGAGAGAGTTTGGTGGAGTTGATTGAGGAAGTTAATGGAGTTGTGTTCAATTTAACTAAGCTAAACATACTTGAGCTAGTTGTATCTAGTCTAACTGATTGATACACTAGTGAGAGTGGTGTGAATTAATTATTAATTAATTCACTAATTATAAACTCATTAATCAACTAAAGAATACATCCGTTAACTTCAGTGCATGGACAGTTTCAGTGGAGACCAGTGGAGAGATAGGTGAAAGGGCAAGATAGACTATCTGTTGTGACTATTAGTGATGCATGAATTGCATCTACATATACATTGGAGTTGCCAATGATAATCACGCAGTCAATGAGAGTGGGATTACATTGAATTGGTCTTTGTAATCAGCTTGACAAAGGAAAGGAGGTGTGCTAAAAGTAAGAAAAGATCGGTGCAAGCATTTGCAAGATTGGGTCGATTAGTGTATGACGATTGTATCAGACCGAGAGCTTGTGATAAGATTTGTATGCTTTGTATGATATTGTTACATGATCTCCATGATATACATAATATGATAGTTGGGGTTTTTAGCTTCAGGCTTTCCCATTAAACAACTGTGTTATGTGTGTTTTTATTGCTTCATGTGTTTTGCAATTGTTGATTAAATTTTCGCAAGAATTATAGTGGGTTGATTCCCGTATTTCTCTGCAAGAAGATAAATATTGTGAGATCAGGAGAGTCTGGATATATGCATGCGTAGTGTATATAATTTCTACACCTATCCCCCCTTAATGAAAACTTTCCTGAACTCCAAGCATGGATCTAAGTTTGGTAAACTTCGCTTCTGTGAGAGCCTTCATAAAGATATCGACTACTTGATCATTGGTTGGATAGTATTGCACTTCAAGAACACGATCATGAATGAGCTTTCTGATGAAGTGTATGTGGAGTTCAATGTGTTTCATACGTTGATGCTAAACTGGATCTTTACATAGCTGAATGGCACTCTGATTATCACACCAAAGTGTAGTTGGATGCTGCTGATGAAGACCAAATTCAAACAGGATCTAACGAAGCCACATGGCTTCCTTGTTGGCTTCAACTGCACCACGAAACTCCGCTTCTGCTGAAGAAAGAGAAATGGCACTTTGTTTCTTACAAGACCAAGTGATAGCTCTTGAACCAAGAGTGAATACATACCCTGCAGTAGACTTTCGATCATCGGGGTCACCAGCCCAATCAGAATCAGTGAAACCAATCAACAATGGAGATACTCCTGCACTGTAATGAATCCTGAACTGAACTGTACCTCGAATATATCGAAGTATTCTTTTGGTTGCTTTCCAGTGACTTTCATGAGGTTGGTGCATAAACCGAGTGACAAGACCAACGGTAAAGGAAAAGTCAAGACAAGTATGGGTTAGATACAGAAGTTTACCAACAAGTTGATGATATAAGGTAGCATCAACTTCAGGGGTAGTACAGTTGACTGAAAGCTTGACTCCAGACTGAAAGGAAGAAGGGGCTGGCTTACAGTGTTCCATGTGAAAGTGGTGTAGAAGATCACAAGCATACTTGGACTGAGAGAGGGTAATGCCTTCCTTGGATTGCAGACTTATGAGACCAGGGAATTAATGTAAATGTCCTACTAATTAAATCATTTCAAATTTCTTTTTTTTGAGGCTAGACTTCACATGTTTTATATGGTTTGGATCACTACCAGTAAGGATAAGATCATCAACATAAAGAACAAGGATAGTGAAGGACTTACCCACTTTCTTGGTGTAAATAGTGTTGTTAGAATGACACCTAGAAAATCCATTATCTAATAGAAATCTATCCATTTTGGCATACCAAGCCTGAGGAGCTTGTTTGAGACCATAAAGAGACTTCATAAGGTGACAAACAAGGTTGGAGTCTTTTTGGATAAAGCGAGGGGGTTGTTCCATGTATATTTATTCATGTAAATCTCCACATAAGAAGGAAAATTTAACATCCATCTGATGGACCTCCTATTTAAAGGAGGTAGCAAGGGAAAGAAAAAGGCAGCTAGAATTCATTTGTATGAGGAGAAGGTTTCGATAATAATTGATACCTTCAACTTGTGAAAATCCTTTAGCAACAAGACGAGCTTTATGTCTATCCACTTTTCCATCTGATCCAAACTTGGTTTTGTAAACCCATATGCATCTAACAGTTTTTCTTCATTTTGGAAGAGGAACAAGATCCCAAGTATCGTTTGCCAATAAGGAACGATACTCTTCATTCATAGCTTCATCCCAATCTGGATGACTGGAGGCTTCTTCAAAGGTTTCTAGATCAAGTTTTTCTGGAACTTGAGCCAATAAAAAGGGAGGAAGAAGCTCTTCGAATTGAACGTGTGCGTCGTGTCCCCGATGCAGGTCACACAAAAAGAACCTACTGCATCCCGAGTAGAGAAGACCCATCTTGGAAGCGGTGGAGTATAAGGAACAATTTCAAGAGGTGGAGGAGGATTTTCATCCTCGTTGTCATCATATGAACTAGATGGAATGCTATTAAAAATAGAAAAGAGAGAGAGAGGTGGCACATATGTCGAATCAGGCTCACAGGCCAAAGGTGGCACACTTGCCAAACTAGGCTCGCAGGCCGATATATTTTCATCAAATTTTACATCTCTTCTAATGATAATATTTTTGTATTTTGGTTGAAGAAATCTATATCCTTTGACATCTTCAGAATATCCAACAAAAATGAATTTTTCACTCTTAGGTTTTAAGGCTTTATGTTTTGCATCTGGAATATGGGCCCAAGCATCACTTCCAAAAACACAAAAGTGACTTACATCTGGTTTGATTGAATCCCAAGCTTCTTCTAGAGTTATATTCTTTAAAACCTTAGTAAGAGTGTGATTTACTATGTAATCTGCATAGTTAATGGCTTCTGTCAAAAAATTGAGACCAACTCCTTTAGATTGAAGCATACAATTAGCCATTTCTTTTAAGGTGTGATTCTTCCTTTCAACTACACCATTTTGTTGTGGAGTATATGGAACAGTATGTTTCAATTGAATGCCATGCTTAGTGCAGAAGTTCATAAATAGTTAAGAATAACTTAGTTAGGATATTCCGACACATAGGAAATAGTTAAGAATAACTATTTCCTATGTGATCTTCATAGGAAATAGTTATTCCTTCATTTAGACCTTTTTTGTGATCTTTGATTACTCAAACATGAAAGGGGAAATCCTTTTTATGGATGTGATTGAGTAAAGGGGTATAGTGGAAATTGTTAAGTATGAGCAAGACGTGTAAGCCGCTATCTTAATCAATTTTCAAGTAGTACAAGGTGAGCTAAGAAATTGAAACACTTGTAAAGTAAAACCATGTACCCCATGGTACAATGAGGCAAAGAATAGAACTATAACATTATGAAGTGTTATTAGATTTTACTAGAGTTTACCACTTGCACAATGAGACGAAGTTATAGCACCACATCCAAGAAATAATACCAATATATGAGATATCAAATAGAACATGCTATAACCAAACTAAGCAGTGCACATGTGCATATGTAAATGTGAGAGGTGAGGTTGAAACATCTAATATACCATAGTTGAGCTAGAACAATACTATGTTTGAAGGATAAAATGAGAGTCTGGAGAGTCCAAACAAGAGGGCTCATTGAATCAACAAAAATACACCCATGTGAAGGTGCTTCTAAGGTAGTTGCTATAAAATTTTCCTTTAAATGTAGCAATTGAAAATTATTCTTCTAATCGATTAATTATTAAGAAATCTATTTGCAACAGAAAACAATGAACAATTCACAATTGAATTCTTCAAAAATAAAATATGTTGCGGAAATAAAATGTTGGAAATTAAGAAATATAGAGCACATATACAAAATTATGACAGTTTTATTTTCAGATAATTGTCCTCAGAAAAAGAAAAAAGAAAAACAAAAACTGGTGCAGAAAATGAGGGTTTTATTATTATAATGCAACAACAAAAGTTCAAAGTAAAAATCTGGATGTCAATATGGCTATCCTCCATCAAAATATACTGCCAAAAATATTTGGAGAAAATTCCTCCCTTCTACAACCAAACTCGGCCCCTTTGGCCCTGCTCGCACTTCCTTCCAACAACTCACATTGGCCAAAAATGCGCACTGCTTAACCGAGATAATTCACACTCACTACTAGCTGGCTTTGGATGAGTTGTCCTACCACCTTCTGACCCTGGAAGTGACTCGCTCTGCCTTCCAGTTGATTTCCCAACCTCCTGCAACTAAAACGATCACTTTCTGAAACTTCAAACTGGGGTTTTTTGTTGCTCACACTAGTTATTTGGCCTCTCTGCAGAAATAAATCGGCCTCCCAACTACTGTTGCTATGCTGTTAAGAAAATCTACTAGAAATGAGTTTGTTGCTCCCTCAATCACTGCACTACTCCCTCAGTCACTTCCACTCAATCACTGGCTTGAATTCTTCTCTAGTTGAACTCTGCTATTTGAGAAATTTGATCTGCCTTGATCACTGAGTGCTACTGTTGTGGTTACTCCTACAGCTACACCTACGTCCTTTCTATCTCAAACTATTGTTCATGCTCAATCTATGCAGCTGGTTAACTTGATATGCCAAGGAACTCGTTGTTTCTACTGTACAATCCTTATTGGCTCGAACTTATCTCCCTTGCTCAATCATTGATTTGGGTAGCTCGATCTGCCAAGGAACTCGCATTACTAGTGTGTCTACTCCAACCCCATCAACCTCCTTTTATAATCTCTCGTTGGAAAACCAACGACCATGATTAAATCCTCATCAATGGCTAAGATCATCTATGAGTCGATTCATGTGAGTTTCTAGAGAAATATCAACCTTTCTCATTTAATCCCTGTTAATTAATAATTTTCCCTAAGTTAAACTTAGGAAAAAATTAATTATTAACTGATTAGTTTAATTGAGCCATATCTAGGTGTTTTCTCCTTAAACGTTTTTTGAGTTCTGGTGTTCTAGTGTTCTTTAGCCTCTCTAACCAAAGTCAAGACTAGAACACGTGTCTGATGCTACCCTACCATAAAAAACTAATAGTTTCCCCTTGGGGGGTGTTGACCATTCTGTGTACACGACCCCATAGCAGTACACCCCCATTTTTGCAAATGGGATTTATCATGTTCGAGGTGTTCATGCCATTCATATTTCATCATTAGTAGAGATTTTTGTAAAAGATGTAAAACAATTCTGCATGTTTATAATGTAAATGATCTTAGTAAGACCATCATGTATGTAACAACCTATGTAAGTCTAGTATTTTGGTTATTTTTTCTATCCTAGGAGGTTTTTCGACTCACTGATTCATTTGTGTTTCTCGACACAAATGATTGGCAGAGTTTTCCCCTCCAACCTCACCCCAAAGATAAGGTGGATTTTGTGGTCAAGATACTAAGTCCTAGTGTTTTCTATCGAGTCTTTGTAAAACTAATTTGGGAATAATCCTAGCTAATTGGCTAGATTATTTTATTACAGTTTACTTGGTTTTCTATATCATATTTTGAGTCGCAGAATTGGGTAGATATTTGAGGGTCTATTACGAATGAGTTTTCCCACTTCATGTGCCAAATTGTAATATCTTGTGTAAAATATTTTAGTGCATGGTCCCTCATAGTTAGACACCATGGCTCAAGTATTAGAGGGTTGGAAAAATAATTAATCCCCTCATGAGCCAATTAATTAAATTTTTTGGAAAAATTAAATTAAAATTATAAGCCAAAAATTTAATAAATTTGAGGTCCTAAGAAAAATTAATTCTCCAAATTAAAAAATTATTTGGTTCTAGAAATTTTAATTTTTGGAGGTCCCCGTCCATAGGAATATTGAAAATTTCAAGAGATTTTGGACCCCTGGGGCTTGGTAATTAAGTCGAAGTCAATTTTTTGAGGTAATTAACTCAAAAATATTATTTTTGAGGTAATTAACTGAAAATTATTATTTTTCAATTAATTAAAAAGGAATTAAATGAAAAATTCGAAATTCCTCAAAAAATAAGTAATTTCAACAGATGAATTAAAAGATGATTAAATATTTTTCGACGGTCAAGATTACTTTGACGGGGATCAAACCAGCTAGTTGTTGGAGAATAAATCTATAAATTAAAGGTCTTTGTCCATCATTTTTCATCTCATCATTGAGTCATGCACTTGCTCTAAAAATCTCTTGTAACTTTTGCTGAGTAATAAAACACAAAAACTTTGGGGTTTCAGACTATGGTGTTCATTTTCAAACTTATGTAGTAATATTGCTTCTAAAACTTTGTTGCTTTTATTTGCATTTGTTAGTTAATAGACTTTGAGGATTGGTATGTGCATAGGTATCCTACACAGATTTCTGGGTTTTTTAGATATCATCTTGGTTTGATAGAAGTATCATGTATCTATATTTCTTGATAATCTTATGGTTATTTTTTAATTTCTACTAATTTAAAAAATCAGATCTGAGTGCGTAGAAGTTACTATCTATGATTTGGGTGTTTGGGGAAATCCTCAGCTAGATCAACCGACTCTCAGATTGCACACTCTGAAAAGCCCATTTTTTCTAAATTTCTAAAAGTCATTTTATGAAACATTTTACTTGCAGGGTTTTTTTAGTTTGTGCCTCTTTAAATTTCTAGGTTATTTCTTTTAAATTGTTCAAAATGGTTTAAATCTAGCTAAGAGGGTTTTGATCTGATAGATATGTAGAATAGTATTGTAGATTTGTAAGTATCATTATTTTTTTAACTCACTGGGGTTTAGGGTTTTCATGTTTTTTCACATGTATTGGGTTTATGGGTTTTGTTTTTTGCTTGTGCAGATGTGGATCTGAGGGTTTCTTCACAGGAAATTCCAAAATCTGAGTAATATCTATGCCCTGGAGGGTAAGATCTTGTCTCGGAATTCATAATTTTTGTAGGAATTTCCAGCCAAGGGCATCAAATCGGAAAAGTTGCAGTTCAGGTTTTTCTCATAAAATCATGAAGTGATCTAAAATAAAATTTTGAAGTAAGAATTTAAGATGCTAGGTAAAAGGAGAAATTCGAAGAAAAATTTGTGCACCAGTGTGTCTACAAATCTGCCTTTTTCTTTCTTTTCCCTCTCCCGGCTGCCATCATTTCCCTGCGCACTTCACTACACCTATCTCATGTTGTGTCCCTCAATTTGCTGCCCTAGCTTGCTCTCTATCCCTGCTCTCCTATATGTTGCTCCCTTGCATTTTCTCTGCATGACCTCCTTCCCGTGGGTTTCTTTCCCTCACTGCGTGAACCCTCTCCTCTCTCTATGTGAACCCGTTGCTGCATCTGTCTTCTCTCTGAGTTCTTCCCTTTCCCTCACGATGCTACAACAACTTTCCTCTGGTTTCATTCTCCTCACACATTGTTGTCATCTCCTCTCCTCTCTCTGTGTGAGCCCCTTGTTGCATCTGCATTCCGCTCTCAAGCTTGATGGCTTCACTGTTGTTGCATCTGCGTTCCTTCCATGTCGGCTGCATTCACGCTTTCATCTTCCACCTGCACTCACACACAATAAACGCATAGGAAACATAACACATTTCATTTTTTTTTTTTCTAAAGTTTAGGTTAGTTTTAATGTTTCGATTTTTTATTTAACTTTAGTTGGTTTTAATGTTTTTAGTTTTATTTAACTTTTGTAAAGATTGGGTTTAACATTTTAATTTTAGGATGGACATTGTAATAATATTTTGTTTTTATTTAGCCTTTGTAAAGTTTCGTTTAGTTTTAAACATTTCATTTTCTTAGTTTGGATTTAGATTTAATTTGTTCAAACATTTCACTTTTCAATTTTTTTTTAATTGTGTAAAGTTTATGTAATTTTAAAATTTCAAATTTTTATTTAATTTTTCGAAACTGTAGGTTAGCATAACATTAACTCATTTTTTAAAAAGTTCACTTTAGATAATAGAAAATTCATTTTCAATTTTTAATTTTAGTTTGGAATTAGATTTAATTCATTTAACATAACGTTTTATTGTTTTAATTTGTCCAAATTTCGTAAGATTTGACTTTGACATTTAATTTTTAATTTTAGTTTAGCATTTGTAATTAGATATCATTTTTATTTAATTTGTATAAAATTTACGTTTTCATTTAGTTTTAAATTAACATTTAGTTTTTTGCAAAAAGAAACTTTAACAAAAAAACAAAAAAGGGGTTTTATATTTTTAGCTTCTAGCTTTTCAAGAATCAAAAAATATTTTATTTTCTTTAGTCTTTGTAAAAAACTTCAATTTTATTTTTTTAGTTTTCAAATTATTGGTTGTCCCATAAGTATTTATTTCGCGATCGCTTTTGAGGATCATCATTGAGGTGTAAAGGGCTTAAGCATCAAGAAAATTTTCTTAGTTAAAAGGAAATTTAATTCTTAAACATCTCTAAAGTTTGACTATAGAGAATTTCTTAAATTTTTCAGTACTAGAATGTTTTAGAATATCATCTAAATTTTTAAGTTCTAAACATTTTAATTCCTTACTCTTTCATGGTATCAATTTCAGGATTTAAAGTGCTTAAGTTGTGCATTGAGTTTTGAGTTATTTCGTGCTTAATATCTATTGAGATCATCCGTCGATTATTTTCACTACAAATGTGGTTTAAATTTACTTCAATTAACATTGCATGATAAACATTGAGAATTTTTTTCAAGTAATTGTTACATGTTTCTTATTTCCTGAATTGAATGTCTCTAATGCATTTTCTTGAAGGTGATATTAAAGAATTGTAAAGATATTTTTGTTCTCTTTGAGCCATAATTGCATTAGAATAATAAGCTTATGATTTGATTTAGAATTATATTGTGATATTTTTATACCTTATCGAAAATCTTAGCTTTCAATTTTGTGAAGTGATTATCTATTTGAGCAACTAAAAGACTGTGGTGTGAATCTCATAGATAATTGTGGCATAAGCATTTTTCTCCTTGAATCTAGCTTCATCCCTCTCCATTCTCTAATCATCTCATGCATTTTCATTTTAAGTTAGATCTGCATTATTAAAATTTACTTTCAGGCATAAGCTTGGTCGATAAAGAGATAGGTACTCATATGTCCTTATTTGAGAAGTCTGGTTCTAGTACCACTTAAAACAGTGACCTTGCAGATGTCGGAGCCACGGCTCTCTAAAACGCCAAAGGCATCGAGTATGTTAGATTGTCCTAAGAGGTATCGTTAATCACACCCTAGTGTGCTTCACCTTAACGTCTCTCTACTACTTCCTATGCAAGCAAGCTCAATATAGTAAGGGTTTAAGGGTTTGAACTTAGATAGGCATTTAACTAAAATCAACCAAGACTCCTTACATCCCACATTAGTCTTAGGATCTGCATTTCATATAGGATAGTTGTTCATTCTAGCAGAAGTTGTCTATCAATTACTTGGTCTTAATTTCATAACGAGATAGTTGACCCCATAAGGCACCAGTATTAAACATTTAACCTAATCAAATCTGTTAAATCTCGTTAGATCTAAAACAAGTACTTGGTCACTTGACTATGTCTCCTAAACTGGTCGATTTCCAACCAGTTCTCTCTCTTTCCATTTCCATAGGGACTACCCCCCTTAGTCTGCTATAGGGATACAACTTAAACGGAGAGATTGGGGATTAGGGTGACAAACCCCGATCTGAACCGTTGTCGCGGTGCCTAGACATTCTGTGCGACAACATTTTTGGCGCCGTTTTCGAGGACCAATTTATTGGACTTTGGCTTTACAACATTCATCTCTTTCTTTCTCTTCATCTCTCATCTCAGGTGCTTGAGTTAGATTTCTGTCCAGGTGGCGAATCCATTTCCTTCATCTTCTACAGGATTTTGTTCTAGAAGACATCCAAGTAGCATGGTTAGTCCTACTCCAGATCCTGAAAAAAGTTCTCAGAGCCCGATTACACAAGCTTTATTCTCGTACACTTCTTGTTAATCTCAAGCAAGAAGCTCTCTCTGATATTCATTCTCTCTTCCTTGATCTTGTTCAGCAATATATCATGGATATATATGCCCTATGTAAATTTCCTAACATTCAGGGTCATCCCAATAATTTCCCTCAACATGGTATGGATAAGTTATCTTATTTTCAGGGAAATAACGCGGTTAGTGTCAAAGCTCACCTAAGCGCATTTACTGGTTGGTGGAATAAATGGGCTAGAAATAAAAATTTCGAGGATGTAAAGATGAGCCTTTTTATTCTTACCTTGGAGCAAGATGCTTTGGAATGGTTTATTGAAAATCCTGATAATTCATTCGATTCTTTTGAATCAATTTTGAATGCCTTTAAAGATAAGTTTGGAGATAAAAGGGAAGATAGGCATTTGGTTAAGGCTATCAGTACCATAAAAAAGAAAGAAAATGAAACGATTGAAGAATTTAACAAGAGATTTAATGGTATTCTTAGGGAAATATCTCAAATGATAAACCTCCTAATAAATCTCTTTTGGATTTTTACATTGATGCTTTGAATTCTAATACCTCATATGAGTTAAGACGTGCTAAGATTGTTGATTAGAAGGCTTGCCAACTTTTAATAGAAGAGCTTGAAAGGGATAAAAGGGCATCAGGGAAGTCTGAAAATTCTTGGTTTTGATAAGGCTGCGACTAAAGTAAAAGAGCCTAAAGGAAAAGAAGTCAAAGAATAATGATGACCCTATGCAAAAATTGCTACAAAAGCTTGAAAGCATGGAGCTTAACCAAGTGAAATTAATCTCTAACCATGCTAAGGAAATAATTTGCAGTCTAGGTTGGTCCAAATGGAAAGAGCTCAAGCGCAAAATTCCCAACCTAGGAATCATAATAATAATCGAAGTAATAATACTTGGCAGAAAAAGGTCAATCTAGTGAGCAAAGACCTCTTAATCCGCTTGAATCTACTAATATGTTCGATGAAGCTCTGCCTTATTGCAGAGCTTGTGATGATCTTCATGAGGAGGTTACTTTTCCCACTGTTAAGGGAATTGTGGATAGTGGAATGTTTGGGGCAAGTAATCAGATAAATGTTGTTGGTAAAGAATTTTCTTTTTCAATGGAAGATCAAGTGGAAATCAAGAAAAATAGTCAAGATGCTAAGCCTTTCACATATTTTCATAGTATCAATAGTTGTGGGCATGAAAATGATTTGATGGTTAAACTATTTGGTGAAAAGCCTTCTCCAGATCAAGCGTTGGAAATTGCGAGGGATGAGGGGTTAAATTATCAAATAAGGGATAAAGATCAAGGTAATAATCAAATTCCCTCCCGAATTTTTAACCCTAGTCCTGGTTTGAATATCGATTCGGGAGGATGGTTGAATAATTCAAATATCTTGGTGCTTGTCAGTGAGATATTGAAGCTTCCCACTCAGAGGGCTAAGTTATTAGATGTCATCGAAGTGTCGCATGTTAATATTTCCCAAGATAAATCTCCTAAAGTTTCCTATCAGGATGCCCCTATATATCTGCAGAGTTTGGAATCAGATAAAAAGGATCATCGGCCATTTTTTATTACTTTAGTGGTTAATTGCTATAAATTGAATAATTGTATGCTGGATTTTGGTGCTTCAGCTTGTTTCATGACCAAGAGGGTCATGTAACAACTCAATTTGAAAGTTTTTAGACCATACTACAACATATGTGCCATGGATTCTAAGAAAATTTAAGTTCATGGGTTAATCAAGGATTTAAAAGTTCATTTATCTGTTTACCCTGACATAATGATTGTTATGGACATAGTTGTATTTGATGTCGCAGATGCTTGGGGTATGTTGTTATCAAGAAAATGGGCCTTTGATCTAGGAGGGAGTATTCAAATGAATTGGTCTTATACTATGATTCCTTCTCTTAGAGGTGAGGGATTTGTGAGACTCAACAGAGAGCCTAAAAGAAGATTCCATGTGGAAGATCCTATGAGACCTCATAATGAAATAATTAAAGAACAATCTGACATAGGGAATTATGATATCATGTCTAGCTTCATAGTTCCTTTAGATGATGAGGTTGATAAAAATTTTAGGATCTAAAGGATAAAGTGTGGTACATGCATTTTGATGGTGCATCATCTAGGCATGGTAAAGGTGTTGGAATTGTATTAAAGTCCCCCTTTGGTCATATTTTCAAATTTTCCTATAGACTGGAATTTGAAGCAACCAACAATGTCGCTAAGTATGAAGCCTTGTTGTTGGGTCTTGAGTTGGAAAATGCTCTAAGAGTTAAGTTGCTTAGTATCAAGGGAGACTCTGATTTAGTTATCATGCAGGTTAAAAATAAATTCGCATGTAAAAATCAAAAGTTAAGGAATTATCGAAATGTTGTATGGGATGTTATGGAATACTTTGATGCCCTTGACCTTGAAGCTATCCCAAGAGATAAGAATATTTTGGTTGATGAGCTTGCTGTTGCTACTTCTAGTTTACAATTATCTGATGAATTGATCAAGGATAAGGTAAAAATGGAAATTATTTTTAGATCTTCTATTCCAGATAATTCAGATCATTGGCAAGTTTTTAGTGATGAGAAGAAAGTGATTCGTTTTCTTGATAATTTGGATGAGTTTGAAAATTTTCGAATAAGTTCTAGGTAGGATGGATATGATGATTATGAAGATATTGTAAATTCTACTCCTAGGAGTGTTGTTTCTTTCGAGCAGCGCTTTGATCGACATGATGCCACACGGATCAAAGAGGAAAATAAAATAGATCCGAGTGAATACATTGAAGTAAATATTGGTACCTCTAAAGACCCTAAAATTGTCAAATTGGTAAAGGTACTAATGATGAAGAAAGGAAAAAGTTGACCAATTTACTTCGTGAATATAGGGATGTTTTAGCATTTTCATATGATGATTTAAAAGGATATAGGGAAGATTTCATGCAACATACTATCCCTTTAAAGGATGAAAATGCTAAACCTTTTTCTCAAAATCTTAGGCAAATAAATCCTAAGTTATCCCCTTTAATTCAGAAAGAGATTTCAAAGATGCTTGCAGCTGGAATTATTGCTCAAACTAGGCATTCAACATGGTGTTCCAACCTGATGATTGTTAAGAAGAAGAATGGTACAATTAGACTTTGTGTCGATTTTAGAAACCTTAATCTAGCATGTAAAATAGATAATTATCCTTTACCGAACATGGAGACTATGTTGCAAAAAGTAATAGGTTCAAGAATGATGTCATTGTTAGATGGTTTTTCTGGATACAATCAAGTTTGGGTTAAGAAGAAAGATCATCACAAAACTACCTTCACCACACCATGGGGTACTTTCGAATATATTAGAATGCCTTTTGGATTGACTAATGTTGGGGCTACTTTTCAAAGGGCTATGGATTATGCCTTTAAAGGTTTAATTGGTAAAATTATTGAAATTTGTCAAGATGATCATACTATTTTTTCTAAGGATGGTATTAGTCATATAGGTCATCTTAAGCAAGTTTTTGACAGGTGTAGAGAGTTTGGGATGTCCTTGAATCCAACTATGTCTGTTTTTGGAGTAACTGAAGGGAAATTAATTGGCCACATCATTTCCAAAGATGGGATCAAGTTTGATTCTGAAAGAGTTGAGGCAATCCAAAATGTTACCCTCCCTCATAATCATAAATCCCTTCAGTATTTTCTTGGAAAAACTAATTTTCTAAGAAGATTTATTCCAAATTACGCAGACATAGCCAAGCCTATTCAAAGTCTTTTGAAAAAAGATATATATTTTTTTATGGAAAGAAGATGGCAAAAAGGATTTTCAGGAAATCAATGGTGCTATTGCCAAAGCTCATGTTTTGGTTAGTCTTGATTCTTCGAAGGATTTCATGATTTTCTCTTTTGCTTCTGAAGATACCATTGCTAGTGTGCGATTACAAAAGAACAAGGAAGGTCACGAACAACCTATTGCTTGCATGAGTAAAGCGCTTCAAAATTCTGAATTAAATTGTACTACCATGGAAAAGCAAGCATATGTCTTGGTTAAGTCTCTTAAGCATTTCAGGACTTCTGTGTGTTATTCCAAAATCATTGATTTTGTCCCACATTTTGCGATTAAATATATATTAACTCAAACAAATTGCTTAGGGACTCGTGCTAGGTGGGTTACTAAAATTCAAAAGTATTACTTAGAGATTAGACCCACCAAGTTAGTCAAGGGTCAAGGCTTGGCTGAAATGATGACCGAAGGTAATGAGAAAGATCTTGGTTTGATTTGTCTTAACGATGCATCTTCACCAGAGCTGCAAAGATAAGGACAACATGAACGGTACAAGGATATTATTTATTATTTGTTAAATATTACATGTCCTAACCATTTAGTTGCTCATAGAAGAAAGGCTCTTATATTAAAAGCCACTAAGTATTGCTTCATGAAGGATGGCCTTGCATGGAGAAATCCTGAGGGCATAATACTTAGGTGTGTTGATGAAGTTGAGTCCAAGAAGTTGATTTATGAGTTTCATTCAGGATTTTGTGGTGGTCATTATGCTGCTAGAACTACCTCCCACAAATTTCTGAGAGCTGCCTATTATTGGCCTTCGATCTTTTCAGATGTGCATGAATTTATCAAAAGTTGCCAAGCTTGTCAACTGTTTATTGGGAAGTAGAAGCTAGCTGCCCTTCCCCTAGAACCTATGGTTGTTGAGGCACCTTTTCAACATTGGTGTCTAGATTTCATTGGGAAATTCCATGAAAAATCTAGCAATGGCTACTCATGGATCTTAACTGCAATTGATTATTTTACAAAATGGGTTGAAGCCATTCCTGCTAAGTATGTCAATGAAAAGGCCATTATGGACTTTATTGAAATCAAATTATTACTAGATTTTGTGTCCCCACCAAGATCACTACCGATAATGCCAAAGCTTTTATTTCTATTGAATTTTCATATTTTTGTTTTAAGTATGGCATTGTATTATCTCATTCATCTAACTACTATCCTCAGGGTAATGACTTGGCTGAATCAAGTAATACAAATTTTGTAACTATTATCAAGAAGATAGTAGGAGATAATAAGTGATCTTGGGACAGAAAAATCAAGTATGCTTTATGGGCAGATAGAATTACTAAAAAGAAAGCTATTGGTAAAAGTCCTTTCGAATTAGTTTAAGGGTTGGATGTAACTTTATCAGTGCACCTTAAATTACCAGCTTACCAACTCCTTCAACGTTTTTCCACTGATAAAGATGTTGTTCAAATTAGAATTGATCCGATTTTAGAGTTGGATGAAACTCGTAGGAAAGCCTTTGATAATATGAGTAAAAATCAATCTAACATTAAGAAAAGATTTGATAAATCATCTCGATCTAGATCTTTGTATGTTGGAGACATGGTATTACTTTAGGATCGAAAGAATGAAAAACCAGGAAAACATAAGAATTTCGAAAGTTTGTGGTTGGGACCTTACATTATCTAAGGCATTTTTGGACCCAACTCATTCCACTTGAGCACGTTGAAAGGCAAAACACTTCACTTACCTGCAAATGGCCAAATGCTCAAGTTCTTCAGATATGACATCTGATGCCATTGGGCATCCTTTGTATTGTATTTCTAACCTTACACCTTGTCTTTTCAGCATTTAATGTTATAGTTAGATTGGATTTACTTTTCATGTTAGTAGAATAATAAATGATAGAAGAGCTTTTATTTTTCATGTGCTTAATGTTATCTAATGATATTTAGATGGACACTACTAACGTAATTTTGTGTGTTGCTTTGATGCAGATTTTGGATTCTCACATTCCTTCAATGAAGTAATGTGTCCCCAAGTAGAGCCAGATTTTGATCACTCTGTGTCAATGACCCCATTGCAGTACACCCTAATTTTTTTCAAATGGGATTTATCATGTTTGAGGTGTTCACGCCATTCAGATTTCATCATCAGTCAACAGATTTGTAAAAGAAGTAAACCCATTCTACATGTTAAAAATGTAAATGATCTTAGTAATACCATCATGTATGTAACAACCCAGGTAAGCCTAGTATTTTGGTGATGATTTCTATCCTAGGAAGTTTTTCGTCTCACTGATTCATTTGTGTTTCTCAACACAAATGATTCGCAGAGTTTTCCCCTCCAACCTCACCCCAAAGCTAGGGTGGATTTTGTGGTCAAGATACTAAGTAAGTCCTAGTGTTTTCTATTGAGTCTTTGTAAAAGTAATTTGGGAATAATCCTAGCTAATTGGCTAGATTATTTTATTACATCTTACTTAGTCTTCTAGATCATATTTTGAGTCGTAGAGTTGGGTAGATATTTGAGGGTATATTACGAATGGGTTTTCCCCCTTCATGTGCCAAATTGTAATATCTTGTTTAAAATATTTAAGTGCATAGTCCCTCATAGTTAGACACCATGGCTACAGTATTAGAGGGTTGGAAAAATAATTAATACTCTCATGAGTCAATTAATTAAATTTTTTGGCAAAATTAAATTAAAATTATAAGCCAAAAAATTAATTGATTTGAGGTCCTAGGAAAATTAATTCTCCAAATTAAAAAAATTGTTAGTTCTAAAAATTTTAATTTTTGGAAGTCCTTGGCCAAGGGAATATTGAAAATTTCAAGAGATTTTGGGCCCTTGAGCCTTGGTAGTTAAGTCAAAGTCAATTTTTTGAGGTAATTAAATCAAAAATATAATTTTTTAGTTAATTAAAAATGAATTAAATTCAAAATTTAAAATTCTTCAAAAAATAAGTAATTTCGATGGACGAGATTAAAATATGATTAAATCTTTTTCGATGGTCGAAATTACTTTGACGGGGATCAAGCCAACTAGTTGTTGGAGAATAAATCTATAACTTAGAGGTCTTTGTCCATCATTTTTCATCTCATCATTGTGTCATGTACTTGCTCTAAAAAGCTCTTGTAACTTTTGTTGAATAATAAAACACAAAGACTTTGGGGTTTTAGACTATGGTGTTCCTTTTCAGACTTATGTGGTAATATTGCTTATAAAACTCTGCTTCTTTTATTTGCATTTGCTAGTTAATAACCTTTGAGGATTAATCTATGCACAATTATCTTGCACAGATTTTTGTGTTTTTTAGATATCATCTTGGTTTGATAGAAGTATCACGTATCTATATTTCTTGATAATCTTATGGTTATTTTTTAATCTCTATTAATTTAAAAAATAAGATGTGAGTGTGTAAAGGTTACTATCCAGGATTTGGGTATATGGAGAAATCCTCGGCTAGATCAACAGACTCTCAGATTGCAAAGTCTGGAAAGTCCATTTTTTCTAAATTTCTAAAAGTCATCTTATGAAACATTTTACTTGCAGGGTTTTTTTAGCTTGTGTCTCTTTAAATTTCCAGCTTATTTCTTTTAAATTGTGCAAAATGGTTTAAATTTGGTTAAGAGGGGCATTGATCTAATAGATCTGTAGAATAGTATTGTAGATTTGTAAATATCATTATTTTTATAACTCACTGCGGTTTAGGGTTTTCATATTTTTTTACATGTGTTGAGTTTCTGGGTTTTGTTTCTGGCTTGTGCAAGTGTGGATCTAAGGTTTTTTTCAAAGGAAATTCCAACATCTAAGCAATATCTAGGCCCTGAAGAGTAAGATCTTGTCTCGAAATTCATAAGTTTTGTAGGAATTTTATATCTAGGCCCTGAAGAGTAAGATCTTGTCTCGGAATTCATAAGTTTTGTAGGGATTTTATGCCAAGGGCATCAAATCGGAAAACTTGCAGTTCAGATTTTTCTAATAAAATCTCGAAGTGATCTAAAATAAAATTTTGAAGTAAAAATTTAAGCTGTTTGGTAAAAGGATAAATTCGAAGAAAAAAAAAGTGTGCACCAGTGTGTCTGCAAATCCGTCTTTTTCTTTATTTTCCCTCTATCGGCTGCCATCATTTCATTGTGCCCTTCGCTACACCTATCTCCTGTTGTGTCCCTCAATCTGCTAACATTGCTTGCTCTCCGTCCCTGCGCTCCTACACACTTCTCCCTTCCATTTTCTCTGCGTGACCTCCTTCTCGTGGATTTCTTTCCCTCACTGCGTGAACCCTCTCCTCTCTCTGTGTGAACCTGTTGTTGCATCTGTCTTCCTTCTGCATTCTCACCTTTTCCTCACGCTACTACAATAGCTTTCCTCTGGTTCCATTCTCCTCACACGTTGTTGTCATCTCCTCCCCTCTCTCTGTGTGAACCCATTTCTGCATTTGCATTTTGCTCTCAAGCTTATCGGCTTCACTGTTGTTGCATCTATGTTCCTTCTTTGTCGGTTGCATTCATGCTTTTCTCTTCCATCTGCACTCATGCACAACAAACACATAGCAAACATAGCACATTTCATTTTTTTTGTATTAAAATTTTTCCAGAGTTTAGGTTAGTTTTAATGTTTCGAATTTATTTTTAATAAAGTTTGGGTTTTAAATTAGAATTTCGTTTTTTTTTATTTCTTTTTATTTAACTTTTGTAAAAATTGGGTTTAGCATTTTAATTTTAGGTTGGACGTTGTAATAATATTTCGTTTTTATTAGCCTTTGTAAAATTTCATTTAGTTTTAAACATTTCATTTTCTTAGTTTGGCTTTAGATTTAATTTGTTCAAACGTTTCATTTTTCAATTTTTTCAATTGTGTAAAGTTAGGCAATTTCAAAATTTCAATTTTTTATTTAATTTTTCCAAACTGTAGGTTAGGCATAACATTAACGCACTTTTTAAAGTTCAGTTTAGTTAATAAAAATTTCATTTTCATTTTTTAATTTTAGTTTGGGATTAAATTTAGTTCATTTAACATAACTTTTTATTGTTTTAATTTGTCCAATTAAATTTGAATTTTAGTCCAAGTAAGATTTCAGTTTGACATTTAAATTTAAATTTTAGTTTCGCGTTTGTAATTACATTTCATTTTTATTTAATTTGTATAAAGTTGAGGTTTTAATTTTAGTTTTCAATTAATTTTTAATTTTTTTCAAAAAGAAACTTCAACAAAAAACAAAAAAGGAGTTTTAAATTTTCAGGTTCTAGCTTTTCAAGAATCAAAAAATATTTTGTTTTCTTTAGCCTTTGTAAAAAACTTCAATTTATTTTTTTTCTTTTCAAATTTTTGGTTGTCCCATAAGTATTTCTTATCGAGATTGCTTTTGAGGATCATCATTGAGGTGTAAAGGGCTTAAGCATCAAGGAAATTTAATTTTTAAACATCTCTAAAGTTTGACTATAGAGAATTTCTTAAATTTTTCAGTACAGGAATGTTTTAGAATATCATCTAAATTTTGAAGTTCTAAGCATTTTAATTCCTTGCTCTTTCATGGTATCAATTTTCATAATTTAAAGTGCTTAAGTTGTGCATTGGGTTTTGAGTTATTTCGTGCTTAATATAATGCGATCATTCGTCGATTATTTTCACTACATATGTGGTTTAAATTTATATGAATTAACATTGCATGATAAACATTGAGAAGTTTTTTCAAGTAATTGTTACATGTTTCTCATTTTCTGAATTGAATGTCTCTAATGAATTATCTTGAAGGTCATGTTAAAGAGATGTGAAGATATTTTTGTTCTCTTTGAGCCATAATTGCATTGGAATAATAAGCTTGTGATTTGATTTAGAATTATATTGTGATATTTTTATACATTGTCGAAAAGTTTATCTTTCAGTTTTGTGAAGTGAATATCTATTTGAGCAACTAAAAGATTGTGGTGTACATCTCATAGATAACTGTGGCATAAGCGTTTTTGTCCCTAAATCTTGCTTCATCCCTCCCATTCTCTAATCATATCGTGCATTTGCATTTTAAGTTAGATTTGCATAATTAAAATTTACTTCCAGGCATAAGCTTGGTCGATAGATAGATAGGTACTCATTTGTCCTTACTTGAGAAGCCTGGTTCTAGTGGCACTTAAAACGGTGACCTTGCAGTCGTCAGAGCCACAACTCTCTGCAGCACTGGAGAGGTATCGTTAATCACACCCTAGTGTGCTTCACCTTAACGTCTCTCTACTACTTCCTACGGAATCAGGCTCAATATAGTAAGGGTTTAAGGGTTTGAACTTAGACAGGATTTAACTAAAATCAACCAAAACTCCTTGCATCCCACATTAGTCTTAGGATTTGCATTTCATATAGGATAGTTGCTCATTCTAGCAGCAATTTTCTATCAATTACTTGGTCTTAATTTGATAACAAGATAGTTGACTCCATAAGGCACTGGTATCAAACATTTAATCTAATCAAATCTGTTAAATCTCGTTAGATCTAAAATAAGTACTTGGTCGATTGACTGTGTCCCCTAAACTGGTCAGTTTCCAACCAGTTCTCTCTCTTTCCATTTCCATAGGGAATACCCCCCTTATTCTGCTATAGGGATACAGCTTAAACGGAGAGATTGGGGATCAGGGTGACAGCCCCCGATTTGAACCATTGTCGCGGTTCCTAGACATTTTGTGCAACAACAAGGGGTAATAATTTACCAATAGTTTTCACGATGCATTTGACACATCTCATAAGGCCAATCCACATGCTCAAATGACTGGCCTCCTTGGCTTCCATGTACAAAATCACTCCCCAAAGCCTTGAGGTGGCTGATAAAAAACTTTGAGAGATGAATCTTTGTTGCCTTTCAAGATATATGAAAAAGAAACATGAGGAAATTTGCATTTCGTAACAAAAAAAAAAATCAATTTTATGACTCGTTGATCCTCTATATGTAGTTGGGAACTATCATGACAAGCCATAAACTAAACAACCTTTTTCCCATACATATTGTGCAATAATAACATGTTTTCCAACAAGATATTCAATGATAAAATGAGGAACAAATGAAGAAAGATATGGATTGAAATTTCTGCTACAAAAATCCATGTACACGACACTCCAAAAATAATCCTTGAATGTTGATTTTTACACATACTAATTAAAATTTAGTAGAAATAATGGCTGTAAATTTTCTACATTTTCATCCTCAACAACCTGCTCCCTAATATGAAAATTTATCAATTATGCATAAGAGAACATGACTCAAAATTAACAATATAATTTTTGGAAATGCATTTTCAGCGTCTTTTTCATCCTTCTAGTTGATTGCTTCATCACTATATGAAGAACTTGATAGATCTGAAAACTTATCATGTTCCACGAATTCCTCTACATAAATATCTTCCATAAAATCTTCAACAAATGTACTATCAGATTCAGAAATTTGAAGAGATTCATTTTTCACCAAACCCTTGTCCTCATGGAATGATGGCATGGAGGCTTAATAGTTTTTTTCATCAACATGTTCTTGTTGTGCATATGCTTGATCATCAATGGATGTTTCTTCAAAATCTGTGTTGCTCTCATCTTTTAGAATTTCTTCATATGTAGGATCCCAATGCTTGACAAATACTTGGTTCAAACTTGTAAGAGAAGATATCTCTTTTAACTTACTACATGTTTCAATCCATATTCCTAGATATCCTTCTAAAAAATACTTAAAGAACCTCATCAAAACATGAATTGTGTTACACTGAGCCATAACATAAATTCCAAATATGATGTTACAAGTGGAGTAGAGAATTTTCAATCACAATAACAATTTTGGAATGTTGTCCCTCCAATTTGGAGGAAAGATAATTGGATACCTTGGAATATTTTTAACATCAAAAGGGAGATACCATAGGTGAAAGCACGATGGTGACATAAATTTTTACATGAAATTGAAACTTAAAATGAAAATCGAAAATTACAACATTATACCTCGTACCAAGAACGTGTGGAGTTGTTCAAGGTGAATCTTCAATGCTTTCAAAATAATGCTTGCTTCACTATATAAGCACAAAGTCTTCATAATATATAAAGAACATGGATTTTGTTCTTCTAATAGAGTCACCAAGATTAAAAATGATCTTCAAAAAGACACCCTTGTCAAATAGTGTAGTTGATTTACAATTATTTTTGGAAAAGAGACTTCATCCTTGATAATGACATCAAAATGTTAGAACAAAATTTGTCACCCATGAAAGTATAGAGTCCCAAGCACCTAGGTGTAGGCTTGTGTAACAGAGGTTGACAACTATCACCTCACCAACTCTCTTTGACACTTTATGCCGGTTCACCTTCAACTCAAGGGGGGATTCCCTGAGACAAGATTGCTAGAAATTAAAGCTATGAAGGGCAAGGTGATGCGAAGATTAATTTTCAGCAAAACAGGTTTGTGAAAAGTTAAGAAAATGGAGTGGATGGCGGAACAAATATTACTATTCATCCATTAGGTAATGGAGTCATAACAAGGCTCAAATGGGAGGCAATCTTAATGATAAAAAGAGAACATTATGTCTGAAAAGGACAAGATATATTGTCTCTCTCCTTGCTACGCAAAATCACATAAATGCATCTAAGGATGTCACAAAAGTAGATAACATCCAACATCCATGAAGGTTATTGCTATCAAAGATAATATATAGGTACACTTATTCTAAGGAGAGCGATAAAACATATAGATAGTACTTCATTTACAACAAAAGCAATATGCATACCAAGACTCTACTCCATGAATATATATGACTAAGATAATTTCAACAATGAAAGAAATGACAATAATAATATACAAGATAGTCTCATCCACAAAACAATTTTTGATCATCCAAGTACATCTAAAGATATTGCATTAAATTCAAAGGTCTCCCTAAGCTAACATGGAAAATGAAGGACAAAATAAATCTTTATATAGATTTGAACTCAACTCTTTTCCACAATAAAATAATATTTTCCTTAACTTGTTCTCTAAGGGAAATATTAGAAAACACCAAAAATATTTACATAAAATCCTAAGTGGGTGTTGAGTAAAGCATTGTCATTGAAGTCAAAGTTGAGTCTTTGTTGTTTGTTTGTGTCAAACAAACAAACATGGGGAACTTTGAGGTTATAGCTTTGAAGGAACTTTTGACTTTTAGGCTCAGCTCAAATGAGAAAACTAAGTGTTTCATTGTGTATTCCTCTCAGATACCTTTCCAATGGTATATAACATTTAGCAAAACTCCTAAGGATTGATGAGAAATCAAGGTATGAAGTACATGCAGGTTTAATAGTGAAAGATTTGGGACTTTAGGAATATCTAAGCCATTCAGAATATGCATAAACAAGCCAGATACCGAATTCATCTGGACACATTCGAGGATCCAGGACATATGGGACATCCAGAGTTTTGGAGAAATTCGGGCATTTGGAGATATCCGAGACCAACTGCCTGTTGCACGAATTCGGACTCGTCCGGATATCCAGGACATCTAAGAGTTGAAATATTTGCAAGTTAGAAAAAGACACGGATTTAGATCTAACACCACCAGATCTCTTCATGGTTCAGTTTAATGCAATTTCATGCAAGTATAACCAAGCATCATAATCAATTTGGACTCTTGAAGAAATATGGGCATCTGGCCCTTAGAAAATTTTACAAATGAAAAACGAAAAATACATCCAGATCCAAATTGTTCCTTCGTACAAATGAAGACATGGCAGATGATGTCACTAGTGAAGTAGCGTACAAGTGGTAGCAATGAAACATGGAGGAATGCAGTTGGACAATGAAGATGATGCTAGTATGAGTTGGCGATGACATGGCACACTCCATACACATGACAAGTGGTAGGTGATTTTGGACTTTTTGGTGGCTAAGAGGGCCAAATCCAGGTAACATGTGGCACCACTTAGAGACAGCCAAGTGGCAATAATGACGTCAACAAGTGACGCGGTGAAGCATTGGGATTCACGACAAAGGGGTCGGCATGAAAACAATTTTCTGTGTAAATGATTTTTCAGATAGTCTGATGACATATGGAGTGGGCCCAAAATAGGCTCGAGAGCCATCCAGAGTATCTAGAATCCGACTACAAAGAAAGTTTGCTCACTTTCAAAATGACCCGAATATTGGATTCCTTGAAGAGCCATCTGAAGTATCTGGGATCTAGCTTTAATGAAATGAAATTTTAACGTCCACGAGACTAAAAATAGTCTATGGGACAATGAGTTCCTGTTTTTCGACTTTTTCATTTCCATCCTTTTCTTATTCAAATTGATGATGAGCTGGCCCAACCTTCCAACAATCCCATCGCTGAAAAGACAATGCCAAGAAACTGATGCTAACATATTCCCATAGCTTTCTCTGATGTCTTTGAACGCATCACATTCCAAAATGAAATTTTTTTGCGATTCCACTGCCCCAAACGTGAAAAATGTACACACTCATTCTTCCCAAGCATATTTAAGCCTTTTCCACCGTCCTATTTCACACCAAAGATGATGCGAGTTAGTTCTTAATTCAGCAATAAGAACCTTTGCCCTCCACGGAATGTTAGCTCCAATGTACTCTTTTTGTTGGAGATCATACATAGGGTTGAATTCTTCAATAGAGTACTTCTTCTTTCTACCCAACTCTTTTCCCCATATATGTTTACGAAACTTCTCCATAAAAAAAAAGTATTTAGCTCCTTGCTATTTGTGGGACAAGCATTGAGGTAGATATTCCATTTTTGCATCCATGTGTAGTTTTGTCTCATCCATGTTTTCTTTCTTTCACTCATGCCTTCCTTGAAGATAACATTAGCCCATCTACCTAATCCCATTTGCTCAATTCTTTTTAGATATCTTATGAGCCGCACCATAGTAATTGCTTTGATGGGAGTTTCTCCTGTTTCACTCAACATTATCTCATAAGGTACCGAACTTTTTATTTTGAACTTGCTCATGATCAAGTGTTTTTTGATTTTCTCAATTTGCTTCCATTTTGAGACAAGGGTGTTGCTAGCCCATAATTCACACCCATATAGTATCACTGGACAAACTAGGAGTCCAAAAAGCACTTTAATCATTTTCCAATCCCATAACTCTACCTCTCTAGATTTGTTTTGAAGAGCATATAATGCTTTCCACCCTCCTAAGATTCTCTTCTTTTTGCAATCCTCCCAATTAAGTTTTGTTAATTTTGGACAACTAGGTCCAAACTCCATGTTGTGATGCTCAGATGAAGATACCAATATTTTTATTGGGTTCCTCTTTCGGAGAGGTGCAAGATCGATCTAAAGATAATCTTGATCCGATGAGCAGAACATTTATTTTGAGTTTATTTTTAATCTATTCAAAATATGTGCATGTCGGCCTTAAGGTTTTGTGCCCCAGCAGATGTATCACACACCCTCAATGATGGATATAAATAAGGTCAGCGTTGGAGGACATTTAACTCATCTCATCTTCACACATTCTCTCTCCTCATCTGATTGGTTCGATCACTTGGAGTCTTTTCTCTCTCCACACGTGGGAAATCTAGCAGCAGCGCTTTTTCATTTTTCAGTCTAGGGTTGCTACAACAAACTTTGACCAGCATTGACTTTGGTCAACACAAGGTCAAATCGACCTGAAACTCTCCCTAAATCTCGATTTCCCTAATCTGCATTTTCTGGCACTATTTCCGAGGCAAGACGTTGACTTTGACTTTTCGGCGTTGACCTAGCTGTTGTTGTTGTTTGCGTTGACCGTTAACTGACAGCATTGACTTTTGGGTCGACTTCTGAGTTGACTATTTCGCTGTCCTAGAGGGTTGTGTGACATTGTTGGTTGGATGACCACATTGAGACTTTGTTGGTTGAAGCATCCTGTTGACCGCCATAACGCACCAACACACTTATATATTTCTGGCTTGTCTTCTGTCGATCTACTGGTATGTTCTATCAGCATTTTACTTTATTGTTTATGTGATTGTTGTCTAATATTGAAGAGAAAGTAAAGTTGCATCAAGCATAGAACATCTACAGAAATTTACATGGTATCAGAGCTGAGGTGAAGACAAAGCCCTAATTTGTAGCAATCACCGAAGAAGAGGATGGGTTCCTCAAACTACAATGGCTTCAAGGCTGGTGACGAATTGACTGGGAAGGATGACTTCCATGCTTGGAAGATGACATTGGATCTTATGTTGGAAGACCAAGATGTCATGGACTATGTGCAGGGTAAAATCCAAGAGCCTCCATCCATTGCAACTGTTGCCGCCAAAACAAAGTATAAGAAGGGGGAGTTCAAAGCAAAGTTGATAATCAGGGACTCAATTCACAAGAGTCAGGTTGCCTACATCTCTAAGTTGGGCACATCCAAAGAGATGTATGATAAGTTGGTCCACATGTTCAAGGCCAACAATGTGAATCAAGTCCTATTCTTCAAAAATCAAATGAAGAATCTGAAGAAAGGCAAGGATGAGTCTATTCAATCATATTTTCTGAAGCTGACCGAGATCAGGAACAATCTGCTAGCTATTGGAGAGACAATAGCTGATCGAGAGATGGTACTCACCGCACTTGGAGGGCTCTCATCCGAATGGCATGTGTTCAACACTACCATTCTCAATAATAATATGATACCTGACTTTAACGAAGTGCTATCGAGATGCGTTCAAGAAGAGACAAGAATGAAGGAAATGCTGCCTACGTTGCTCATTCTAGAAAGAAAAACTTTGGTGGTCTTATGAACAAAGGAAGAACAGGGCCCCAAGGAAAGAAGGGCAAGTGTTACACTTTTCATAGGCCAGGTCGCTATGCTAGAGAATGCCCTTACAAGAAGGATTCTCTCAATGGTGATGACGACAACAACAACTGGAGGAATGGCAATCAAAGGAACAACGGGTTCAAGGGAAAGAGGAAGGCTCCCTCTTGCGGAAATGGTCAACCTTTCAAAAGGTCGAGAAACTCCAGGTATGAGGAATCAAATGTTGTTGATAAAAGAAATGAATTCATTCTTGTATCTGCCCTCTTTGTTGCATCTCCACCCGACACTATGGATGTTTGGTTGATAGATAATGGTGCCTCAAAGCACATCACTGGGTTCAAGGAAGCACTCTCTGATATAGTTGAGAAGGATACGAATTTCGAAATAATCCTTGGAGATAATGCCACATATCCCGTGAAAGGGACAAGACTGTGACCCTCCACTTGTCTCAAGGTCAAGTCCTCTGCTTGCAAGATGTACTCTATGTACCTAATTTGAAGAAGAACCTTGTGTCTATATCGGTCATGGAAGACAAAGGTTTCAATGTGGCATTCACTGATGGAAAGGTGCGCATGTGGAAGAAGAGCTTCAAGGAAGCTATCACGATTGGGTTTAGAGTTGATACACTTTACCAGGTTGGAGGAAGTCCACTGGGAGCGATGACATGTGATACTATCCGACAGACTGAACTATGGCACCGGAGGTTTGGACACCTTCACTACAAGGCCCTTCCCGAAGCAAGGAAGGTGGTGACGGGGATGCCCGAGTTCTCAAATAATCATGAAGGTGTATGTCAAGGTTGTGCCGAAGGAAAACATACAAGGGGACCTTTCCCCTCAAGCATCACAAAGACATCTGATGTCTTGCGATTAGTACATTATGATCTGTCTGGTATGTTGCCCGTGACATCCTTGGGAGGATGTTGTTATTATATGGCATTCATAGATGACTTCTCTCGCAAAACCTGGATATACTTCTTGAAGAAGAAGGATGAGGCTTTCATGTGGTTCCATACCTTCAAAGCCTTGGTGGAAAATCTGACAGGGAAGAAGATCAAGATTTTGAGAACTGATAATGGCACTAAGTATGAGACGAACGAGTTCAAGAACTTTTGCAGAGAATCTGTCATCAAGAGGGAGACCACAACTATCTATAATCTCGAGCAGAATGGCGTTGTTGAACGAAATAACAGGACCATTGTGGAAATTGCCCATGCCATGCTATGTGACCAAGGTCTACCGAAGCTTCTGTGGGGAGAAGCTACGAACACTGTTGTGTACATACAAACTGATGCCTACATTCCGCACTGGACTCCAAAACTCCTGAAGAGGTTTTCTCTGGTAAGAAAGCTGATGTCTCACATTTTATAGTTTTTGGATATCCTGTTTATTTTCATGTGTCGAAAGAGAAGAGGAGCAAGCTGGATGCTTCTGGGAAGAAGGGAATGTTTGTAGGCTACAGCAAAACTTCAAAGGCCTATAGAGTCTATGTGCCTAGTCAAAGGGAAGTGGAGATATGCCATGATGTCACTTTTGACGATGATGCTTCCTTGAGGAAAGTAGTCAATCTTCTTAGATCTGAGGAAGATCATGAAGCAAGGCTTGGAAATCAAGAAGAACCGAAGGATGAGACAATGCCCAATGTTGAAGGATCGATGGACCAGATTGATCCACCTCCTTCACTAGGGAAGAGACCATCATGGCTCAGGGACACTCTCGAGGATGCTGAGGGACATATGGCCCCAAGGGGGACATTCCGTGAAAGCAAGAAGTCGAGTAGATACCAAGGGTATCTAGCAGCCATGAGTACTATTGTACAATATGAGCCTGGATCTTTTGGGGAAGCCGTAAAGCATCAAGTCTAGAAGGATGCTATGCACGAAGAGTATGAGTCCATAATGAAGAATGATGTCTGGGATGTGGTTCCAAGACAAGAGGACAAAGCAGTTGTCACCTCGAAAATTTGGCTCTACAAGATCAAGCATGGATCTGATGGAAGTGCTGAAAAGTTCAAGGCAAGATTCATTGCATGTGGCTTCTCTCAAAAGGAAGGCATAGACTATGATGACATATTGGCACCTATGGCCCAATATACCACCACTCAATCTATCACAGCCCTTGCTGCTACACAAGGATGGAGTCTTCATCAAATGGATGTGAAGACCGCATTTCTGCATGGTGCGATAAAGGAAGACGTGTATGTAGAGCAACCTCTGGGGTTTGAAGTCCAGGATCGAGACACCCATATCTGCAGGTTGAAGAAAGCCCTCTATGGACTGCAGCAAGCACCCAAAGCTTGGTACGAGAGGATAGATAGCTACCTGATGAAGTTGGGCTTCACTCGTAGTAATGTTGATCCAAACCTTTACTTCAAGGTTGATAGAGAGAAGCCTCTCATTTTGGTGATGTATGTGGATGACCTCTTCCTAACAGGTGTTGACCCTCTCATTCATCAGTGCAAGAGGGAGCTCATTGCTAAGTTCGAGATGAAGGACCTAGGACTGATGCACTACTTCCTAGCCCTGGAGATCTGGCAGAGACCTGGCGAGATTTTCCTTTCTCAAGGAAAATACATTGTGAAGCTTCTAGAAAGATTTGGTATGGTGGACTGTACGTCTGTGTTGACACCGATGGAGCTCAACTTTAAAAATTTGAGTGGCAACGTTGTTGGGCCCGTGTTAGAAAATCCTACGGAATATCATCAACTCGTAGGGGCCCTGATGTTCTTAGTGAACACCCGTCCAGACATATTTTTTTCAGTGAACACTTTGAGTCAACAGATGGTTGAGCCTCATCACACTCACTGGGTTGGTGCCAAGAATATTTTGAGATATCTTCGAGGCATGATAAACCATGGGCTGAGATACACTGCCGGGAGCGTGACACTCCTTGGATATAATGATGCTGATTGGGCTAGCAGTGTGGTGGATCGTAAGAGCACATCGGGATGCTTCTTCACACTTGGTTCTGCTTCGATATCATGGATGAGTAGGAAGCAAAATTCGGTGGCTTTGAGCACCGCGGAGGCCGAATACATTGCAGCAAGTATGGCCTGTTGTGAAGCAGTCTGGTTGCGAAAGCTCTTCAGTGAGTTGTTCGAGCATGTGCTAGATACCACTGTGATACTCTGTGATAACCAGAGTGGGATTCGGTGGTCCGAGAATCCCATGTTCCACAATCAATCCAAGTATATTGATATCAAGTACCACTTTATCCGGGATATGGTACAGCAAGGCGCCGTAAGGCTCAATCATATAGGAACTGATTAGAAGGTCGCGGATATTCTCACAAAGCCCTTGGGGAAGGTCAAGTTCCTAACCTTCCGTGATAATCTTGGTATCGTGGAATGACCCTATTCTAAGGGTTCTGTTGGACGATGAGCTCTGGGAGCTATGGGGGGCTTTGGGGATAGCTTCTCGGAGCTATAAGAAACCACAGGGCTAGGCTTGCCGAACCTTGTTGGTGTGCTTCTACCCCGCCATTGTGATGATTGAGTTGGTTCACCTCTCATTATCTGTGCCCCGTATGCATCCTACCCATCGATTTCAGGGCTCATGGGAAGTACCTCTCATTTGGCCAGTGAGGTGGGAAAAGCTAGAGACTAGTAGCAAAGACTGATGGACGCATCAGAGATTGCCATACTCTTTATCTAGGATGGCACAGCCCAACCACTTGATCTAGGATCAAGTCTTGTGAGGTTTCGTACCTCCCACTGACTTCAGGTCAGATAAACCAACTTCGGGTTGGTATGAGACTCTTTGTGAGTCCTATAGAGGTTTTGGACCTCTGGGCTGAATCTATCAGCCGAGAATGATGTCTTTGTGACTGACCCAGATCTATTCTGAAATAAAGAAGCCAGCAAAGCATGTTACGGCGAGATGACGCACAATGTTTGGATTGCACAGGTGGATGGAGTTCTCCCTAGTTGAGAGGGAGTGTTAATTTTGGACAACTAGGTCCAAACTCCATGTTGTGATGCTCAGATGAAGATACCAATATTTTTATTGGGTTCCTCTTTCGGAGAGGTGCAAGATCGATCTAAATATAATCTTGATCCGATGAGCAGAACATTTATTTTGAATTTATTTTTAATCTATTCAAAATATGTGCATGTCGGCCTTAAGGTTTTGTGCCCCAGCAGATGTGTCGCACACCCTTAATGATGGAAATAAATAAGGTCAACATTGGAGGACATTTCACTCATCTCATCCTCACACATTCTCTTTCCTCAGCTGATTGGTTCGATCACTTGGAGTCTTTTTTCTCTCCACACATGGGAAATCTGGCAGCAGCGCTTTTCTGTTTTTCAGTCTAGGGTTTCTGCAACAAACTTTGACCAGCGTTGACTTTGGTCAACGCAAGGTCAAATCGACCTGAAACTCTCCCTAAATCTCAATTTCCCTAATCTGCACTTTCTGGCACTATTTCCGAGGCAAGACGTTGACTTGACTTTTCAGCATTGACCTAGCTGTTGATGTTGCTTGTGTTGACCGTTGACTAAGCACGTTGACTTTTGGGTTGACTTTTGAGTTGACTGTTTGGCTGTCCTAGAGGGTTGTGTGAAATTGCTGGTTGGCTGACCATATTGAGACTTCGCTGGTTGAAGCATCATGTTGACCGCCGTAATGCACCAACACACTTATATATTTCTAGCTTGTCTTCTGTCGATCTACTCGTATGTTCTATCAGCGTTTTACTTTATTGTTTATGTGATTGTTGTATAATATTGAAGAGAAAGTAAAATTTGCATCAAACATAGAACATCTACATAAATTTACAAGTTTGTTGTTGAAATCAATCCCGAGGTATTTGTACTCATTTACTTCTTCAATAATGTTGCCTTCAAAGAAGAATGCATGCTAGCGTTGCTTCCTTTTATTAGAGAAAATCATTATCTTGGTCTTGCTAATATTGACTTGCATCCCCGCTGCTCTACAAAAATGCTCAAGGGCATATAGGTGCATCTGCAATCCATTGGCCAATTTAGAAATCAATACAAGATTATCAGCATCTAAAAGAAGCTTTATCACAAACTCGCCCAACCAAACACCATCCCCACCTTGCAAATTTAGCCACTCTTCCATTTTATCAATATATAAACCAAAAAGAGTACGGGATAGAGGGAAACCTTGCTTGACTCCAATGTCACTTCTAAAGCTTTCTGATATACTCGTTGAGGTTCTAATTTTGACTTTCACCTCTTCATAAAGTCTATGGACAGCAACTCTATAATGCAAACGAATTTCAAGTTCTTCCATTCTACGCCACAAATTATCTCTAGGGATTGTGTCAAATGCCTTTTTGAAGTAAACAAAACAACAGAGTACTTCTTTATCCCCCCAAACCTTTTCAATAATGTGTCTCAACGTGATGTTGTGATCCACTATAGAATGCTTCGGCCTAAAACCCGCTTGTCCTTTTGCCCTCTTTTCTTTTACTTCTGCCTAGTTACTGATTCTATTTTCTACCATGATGCTGAAAAGATTTGCAAACAAAGGATTGATCATAATGGTTCTATAATTGGACGGATTATTAATGTCTCCACTTTTAAAAAGAGGTATTGCTAGGCTAGTTGTCCAGTCTCTCGAGAAACCTTGTTGAATGATGTTGTTGAATATTTCCATGATGTGCGGTACAAGAGTGTTCCTTCCCCATTTTAGATACTCTGCTTTAAGTTCAACCAAGTCTTTTTCCTTTCCTATTTTCAACTTCTTAATTCCAATCTCCACCTCCTGTAATGTGAAGAGTTTTGTAGTTGTGTTTAACCCTGGGGGAGGCTCAACCTCTGATTCTTTCTCATAGAGTTGTCTTTCATATTCAAACCATTGATTGGCTGTAATATTATTTTCGATTTGCTTCTTCCTTGGTTGAAATTTCTGCCAAAAAAAATTTGGGTTATTCTTGCCTAGATGTATTAACTCTTCTCGCCTTGTTTGCATGAACTCATCTTTTTTCCTTTTTAGTATCTACTTATATAACTTTACATGCATCTTCTCCTTGTCTGTCTTTTTCAAGGTTGTCCTTGCCATTTTGCATTCCTCATCAAACCAAGCATTTACAGGAAAACAATTTGATTCTAATTTCCTATGTTTTTCTCTTTTTCACTTCTCAAGTGCCCTTTGAATTATATTTGTTAACTTATGGCTGTTGAAGCTTTGGAAACCAGTTTTCTCTTTCTGAATTAATCTCTCCAGCATTGCCTTGAAGATGATACAATTTTCTTGTGTTAGAATAATTTTGCCCCTTGGTAGTGATTTCCAAGAACATTGGGTTTTTCTCTTATGTTGCATTTCTTCTACCCATGATAACTTCATATAAATTGGGTTATGGTCTAATTTAAGTCCCAATTATGCTCTCCAATCTTAACTTCGTCTATCTTTTCTATCAAGCTTTGTGAACAAATCGCATAATCAACGACACTTGCCCCATTGTAAGTGTTGCAAGTGAAGTTCCCAAACCTTTTCCATCTGTCCAGACCATTGCAAATAAATAAGTTGAAAGCCCCACACGGTGTAAGAAATTCCTCCCCAAAATGATTGCTAACATTTTCATCTTCTGAACATCTCGCCCATTAGGGATTCTCCTCTTCAGTGAGCCAAATAGGATTATGATCCTCTTTGCAACAAAGAATATTAGCTTGTTGATTTGTTGTTCTAGCATTAAAATCACCCACTAAAAGCACTTCTCCCTAGTGAAAGTATGCAGCAATATCTTGCTTTAAAGCTGCATACAGATCCTTGTTGTCTAGCCCCTTATTTTTGTAAGTTTTTGAGACTTGAGGGGAAAAATAGCATGCTGCAATTCTTATGTGATTCTCATTCTCTGATATTTTGAACCATAAATATTGTTTACTTTCATCTTCTTTCATCAACTGAATGTGACGACCTTCCTTTTCTTTCACTAAAACTAGTATTCCCCCATACCCTTTGCCATTTTCTGCTACCTTGTTCCAAACCGCTAACTTCAAATAACCGTCAAACACAGGAGTTTTGCAACCATCATGTTCATGAGTTTCCATGAGGCGAATTATGTCTCTACCTTCAGCAATAGGCCCTAACCCAAGTCCCCTCCTCCAAGGGTAGCCTCTACAATTCCAAAAAACTAAAATTAGGTAGACCTGGGTAGGATTTGACTACTATGCAGTTTGACACATAAGACTCAACTTTGAGTCTTCGCCCCTTTCCATCCATGTTGCTCTTGTTGTTTTCCTCCCTATTATTGAATTCTTTGTTTTTTCTTTACTACCAGATTACTGCTCTGTTTTGTCATGAGTCCCAAACACTGCAATAACTGCTTCACCATTGTACAACCATGCCCTTTTCCCTTCATTTTGTTGAGAATTTGGAGGGCTGATGATTAATTCAAATTCTCTTCTTGATAATTACTTGTGAGCTTATTGGAGTTACATATTTCTTCTCTTGCTTAGCTTAGTTAGTCTTTCATCAAGTCAATAACCAAAATACAAAAGACACAAAGTTAGGCTCTTCGAGCCAGGGCAAAACCTCTCCCTCTTGGAGAGGAAAACCCACGAAAAATTCTTCTTATAAATATTCAAATGACAAAAGTACCATGACAAAGACTCAGACCCTTGACTTGTGAATGCCTCCAAGATCTTGACACTTCTTCTAAGTCTTCCTCAACGCTGATCCTTTTATTCTTCACCAATGTACACTGACCTCCAATAGATTTAGAGAACTCGGTCTGTAATTTTATCTTGAGATCCTCCTTCTTATCCTTTGCATGCACATCATCTTTCCATAATGTAGACCTTCTTTCTTACCTCTATGATCCGCACTTGATCACTTCTTAAATCCGCATTTCATTCATGTTGACTTCCGCACTTCATCACTGTTAGAGTTCGCACTTTTTCACTGTTGACACTTCAGATTAAATCTGCATCCCTTTCTTCCTGAAGTACGCACTGTCATCTCCTACAAACCTTCATTGTTTACCACTATGATCAACATAGGAATCTACATTATCTTCTTGGGGTTAACATTGTTCCACTTCAGGGAAATCCACACTTTATTTACTGCATTTTTACATAGAGGAATCTGCACCTCAAATCCGCACTTCAATCACAGGTGAATACGCAATTGGTTAGACCTTTTTATATTTGTAATCAACTCATAAGATGCCCGCAATGAAACCCTGTACATGTTCTTCAAAATCTGCACTTTTTGTTCTGTGTTAACTCAAAGAGAATCTGCATTCTTTTATGTCCAAATGAGCTGCATCTCTAGCTCTATTTATAGTAGAATTACCTCTATTTTAGGCCGACCATACAGTCAATATTTAGGCCGACTTTAATCACAAATTCTGGGCCGACTTGCCCAGTTGTTGGAGGCTGACTTTAGGAGCATAATTGAGCTGATATTTCAACGTAGATAGTGGGCAGTCTTGAGGGCCATTCTTTCGCAAGGTCTTCGAGGACATTCTTCATACTAGACACTTCATTATCATGACTCTTAATTACACTTATAAATATAAGACAAACCCTAATAGACATCAAGAAGAAGTCTATTGACCTATAATAAAATCTTGCTCATGAAACCCATGAAGCAAGTACAAATAAATTACATTTTATTATCTTTGTCTTCTATAAATCCGCAATTTCATAGTTAATATGAAGACCGACCTGGTTACACTTTTTAATACATTTCTTGCTACCCTAATTTTCTTTACTTCTTCCCTTCTCTCCTCCTGTTGTTCGTTGGTTAAATTTTCATCTAGGAAGAACTGTGAGCCTTTCAAGAGTTTCTTTTTGCTCAAAAGATGGTGTTTGTCTTACATGGTTGCCATGGTGACTTTTATGGGACGAGGCCTCTCTTCACATATCTTCCCCACCCTCCTTGCTTGGAAAATTTTCCCTTTCCAATGTAGTTTCTCTTTCAGAAAGTCCCTTGTCAAATTGAGAGTACTTTCATTCCTCCCATAATCTCTTATTCCCCTGATAATAAAATTTGTTTCTCTGTCTTTTCTTTCTTTGTGTTCCCTTTCCTATGCTCTACGAGTAGTTGCATCTTCTTCTTCCTCTATTCTTATGTAACCATTAGTGTCTTCAACTCTATCTTTGATTTCTTTTGGACCGTCATCCCTATTGTTCTTTTTTGTCTTCTCTTTTGAAATATCTGTTTGTTGAGATACTTGTGTATCTACCTGAGTTGCTTTAGAAATTATCACATCCTTGTTTGCTACCCTTGATTCTGGCATGGTTTGCCACGTTGTCTTCGTGCTTTTCAATTCTTGATTTCCCGTCTCTAGAGCCTCTTGTAACATTGTAACCTATTCTTTTAAAATTATATTACCTTCCATTAAACACCGATTTGCAAATGTGATCTATGAAATTTTGCGGTCCCTTTCTTGTTCTTTGACTTCCAAAATCTCCAGCCTTGTCCTAGCCCTCATCAGTTCTTCAACATAGAGATCTGATGACCAAGTAAGAGGTGTGGATGTGGGACTGTAAATGGTTGACTCTTTTTATTTGTGTTGTTCTTATTTATTTTCTTTCTCTGGCACTGTTTTCTTTTTCTTTGTCTTTGTCCTTGTTCCCATTTGAGGCGAGCAAGCCTACACCTTAAAATGCCCCAATACTGCTTTGCATTTACCCAAATCCACTTTCATGTTTTGTCAATTGAAACAATTTTGACTTGACCTAAATGATCGATTTCCACAGAACCTGATATTTCCTTGCCAGTTTCAACATTTTCTATTGATTTGCTTTCCATTTTAAGATGAGAAAATCCTCCCAAGCAAAAAAGCCTACGTGCAATCAACTCGAAGACTTTTAAAAGCCTACGTCCAATTTTGAAGCTCTCTATGCCTTGGATGTGGTGGAAATGGTGCCCAGCGGATTTGAGGCATGTTCCACATGCGATTCCCAGTTGATGACTTCAAGCGACTTAAAGGATGGATGGAAAAATTAAAAACACCCAGATACCAGATGCAATACAAAAGTTATGCAGTGGACAAGATTCAAAGGGAAATACATCTAGTTCATGAACAGTTCGACGTTGTTGTGCATCTAGCACTATAGCAAAGTTTTGAAAGACTTGGATACCAGATTACACATTGAAAAAGTTAAGCACCTGAGGAGTTAAGGCTCAATTCTGGCTTGCAAGCATATGGGAACAGGAGCCCGTAAAGAGGCGATTTGAAGTTCAATAAAAAATTAGGTGTTGAAAAATAATTTTCAGATTGTATTGAAATTTGGTGTTTGGCGTGTTTTGGCGTTTCAACATTCTGACTTCTAAGTTTGGCGCTTCGGTTTTCCTTAAAATTTGGTGTTGTATTTGATGTGAATCTGAAATGAAGAAACAAACAAAGCTCAAAAGGCATGATTTGAAGCGATTTGATTCTTGATTTGAGAATGCAAAAAGACACAGCGTAAGGGAAGAGATTGATATAAAAATTGATGCTTCGACTTATATAGAATTTTTTGCGCTTGTTCTGATAAAAAAACGTGGGAGACAAGAAGAGATAGTTGACACAAGAAGATAGTGAAAAATCCATTAAATGTCAAAAGTTTGAAGCACATAAGGAGCAAAAGGGGAAAATATAGGTTGTAGGTGGAGATTGTGTGAAAGTTGAAGTTGTTGTAAATAAAAGTGCAGAGGATTAGAAACGAAGAGAGAGTTGCAGAAACAAGATCATAAGAACTTGTCAAAACAAATAATTACTTCATTTATCTGGGGATTGGTGTCCCCTTCAAGTAGGTGCTTGAAAAATATCAATAGGTCGGTGCTTGTAAACAGTGGGAGTTTGTACTTCCAACAAGTGGATGATTGCAAATAAAAAGAGAGGTTGGAGCCTCTTGTAGATGAGTGCCTACATAATATGGTGTAAAAATAAGTTGGTGTTTGCATTTACATCAAAACAAAAATATTTATGGTTGTGGTTTATCAACCCATTCAGCAAGCATTAAGCGGTTTATCAACTTACCCAACAAGCATTACGTGGTTTATCAACTTACCCAACAAGCATTTAGTGGTTTATCAACGAGCACTAGTGATTTAAATCTACATTGAGCCTCCACTGGCCAATCAAACAAAAGTACATAGTTCAGGCTTCAACAAAATCAAAGGAAATATCTTCCCAACCATAGAACACTAGCTCAAGATATTTTTCTTCTTCATCCATTATTTCTCAAACACTTTCTCTCAGGCGTGCTTTCTCTCGTCTACATCTTCCTTTTCTTTTGCATATCACTTCCCATTCTCCTTTGTGTTCTACGTGTTCTCCCCCTTTTTTCCTTCGCATTTTTCGTGTTAACTTCTTCTTTGTTAGACAATCATCCTCTTTTCCTCACATCCTACAAGGAAGGGGATAGTGTTGGAAACACTGAGGGGGGGTGAATCAATACTTATTTTCAATTGTTCTTTTTACCAGTTAGATCTCTTATAATTATAACACAAAATGAACAATAAGAATAAATAATTTTATTTATCTCTTCTTTACAATAAATCCAATACAATAGTGTAGGGCCCCAACCCTAGATGAAGACACCAATCTTCAATCCTTCCAGTCACCAACCTGTACTTTACCAAGCACCTTCTTGGACTTCATGAGGCTTCGACCTATAGGGCACCAACCCTATCTTCCAAGGCTCCAACCCTATCTCTGGTACAAGCACCAACCTGGTCTTCTTGAGGACACCTATCCTCTAGGGCTCCAACCCACTGCTTCAATTTGTTAAGATAAGTTTGATGATCTTCAAGGCTCCCAATGTCTTCTTCAACGAGCCTTGACAATCTTCAACTATCCCCTCACTTAGTCTCCATGTCACTTCATCAATGACAACCTTGTTCTTCACATGAAGGTGTCACCACTGCTCTTCATGGTAGCCAAAACAAAGATCTCCAACGTTACCTCATGATGACTTCAACACATCATAGTATCCAATAATGTCATCAAGAATCCTTCAAAGTCTCCTCAATATGATACCCCAAGAAGTAACTAGGTTGCTTCAATAGACCTCTAAGATCTTCCAAGGACTATCCCAAAACTTCTACAATGTTCTTTAAAACTTCTTGGTCTCCAAAAGGCAAAGGCATTTCTTCAAACTTTGTGGTCCACTCCAAGGTACTCTGCAAGGTTTCCAAGGTTCCAAGGTAGTCTTGAAGGTTTCCAATATCCTCTTGTGAAAATCCCCAAATGTTCCACTGTCCACTGAATATTCTTCAAAACCTTACTTGTACAAAATAAATTTCCAAGAGTCCTCTGTCCAAGGTTTCCAAGTGCTTCCAAATATGTGACTGTCCAAGGCTACAAATGGTTGATTGTAGCTACTATTCTTCCACAAGACTGCTAAACAAATTTCAATATGCTATATCTTCAAGACAATTCACTGCCCAAGGGTCTAATCATTGTCCATGACTTCTCATCTTATTCATTGTCTTCAACACTGATCACTGAGCTTGGTTGTCTGCTGCAATTTAGGTCCGAGATAGCTATAAGGTAATCAAGCTTTCACGGGTTGAGTTATTCCAAGACCGAGTCACCACAAAAAGTATAGGTCTGAAGCAAAATCTATAGAGTAGTTTAGTCTTGACAGTGATAAGAATGTTGGTTTGTTCCTCCAATGAAAACTTTCCTAAAGCTACAGTTATAAAAGTTCTGGCATGTGGTCAGATTACCAAATTCAAGCCAATCCATAGTCCTCAACACAAGTCTGAAGGTTTTGATGCAGCTTCCTGTCATAGGTACGAAGGTCTGGCAACTTCTTGTTGCATGTTGAAGTCTTAGCAGCTCTCTATTATGGTCTGAAGATATTGCAGACAAGTCTGAAGTCTTTTTGAATGAGTTATGCGGTTTAATCGCAGAATTTAACCCAAAAACTAAATTTTTGTCCTCTGAGATATCTTCACCAAAATTACTTTTTCAAAATGAATAGTCCAACCTCATATTTATACGAATTTTGGCTTTAAAGTGAATGGACACGTCTTATGGAGAGAGGCCGACATGAGTGACTGAGTGTAGGTCGGCTCAAGGACAGAGTTATTTTCTTTAACTTGAAAAATTCATATCTCCCAAACCACTTGGAGTTTCATGCCAAGTAATAGCTCATTAGAAAGCTAAAATTATGCTCTAAAGGATGGTTAAGGTCTCACAAAAATATGTTGCCTCTAAGATGGTGAAAAATATTTTTCTTTGTGACTATCCTTAAATTTTATGCATAAAAAAGTTTGGGACAGCATGAGGAATGTTTGGTTCAGCATGGCTTCTTCATTCTTTGGTTTCTTCATTGTTATCATAGGATCATAGAGTCAATATGTCGGAGTGCAGCGTTTATGTAGCATCACGTATCAACAATGTCATCATATATTAGTGCAAAGATATGTCATAGTGCAACCTTTATTAGTTTGTCAACAACTCCAAAGCAATCTTCCAATCATCAAATGACCTCTAACCATGTTATCAAGACCTCATCAAGTGTGGTCATTTTTCAACTGTATGTCATCATCAAGTGTAGTCCTTCATATGTCATCAAGGGCTATTAGATACTTCAATGGTACTTAAGATCTAGATCATCAAACAAGGCATACAATTGACGCTTGGCACTTGGCACTTCTTAAGACTTCTTCATTAGTGGTTTGACATATTAATTGATGGCATTTTTATCAAACAATAGTTATGACATCATCATCTGGAACCACGTATCTATTGTCTTCAACCATATCATCACATTCTAGGGCATCTCAAGAATATTTTCCATCTTGGCTGATGCCATATTGAGATCAATGACAACCTTGATTAACAGATAGTGTGGGCATCACCCTCCACTTAGGCTACCCATACCAAGACTTCATTGCCTCATGTGCAATAAATTTAATCCATTGGGGATATAGGTAAGGGGAAGTAAATGAGGTGGGCGTGGCTTGGTGTAAATACATCACAAGAAACCTCTCCTCCTCAGATCTCTGAATCTGTGTCCTCTCGTTCAACTCAGTCATCAATTGCATTTTTACATAAATTCATAATCAATATTTACATAGTGATATCAACATGGGGTGCAACAAAAAGGGTTGTTACAGATGCCACCTCCTTAAAATAAAACCTTCCTCGGTGTTATATAAAAAAAACACAAAATACAAAAATGAACTTTATATTTACCACTTTTACATTTATTTAGATGGTAAACAAAAATGGTTAAAGTACCCTCATCTCTTTAGCTATTTCCCAGGTGGCTTCATCTTCTCCAAAGTGCTTCCATTGCACCTTGACCTACTCTATTACTTGATTTCAGAGCCTGATCTGCCTCCGGTCTAGAATGCACTGTGGTTCTGGTTGGAATTCCCCCTTTGATTCCACCTGTATCACAGACCAGTCAACAAAATGATTAGCATCATGTACATACTTCTTAAGTAAAGAAATGTGAAAAAACATCATGTGCTTTCACGATGTGTAGTAAGGCAAAACCATAAGCCACTGGCCCTACTCTTTCCAAAATATGAAGTGATCCACAAAATCTTGGTGCCAACTTAGCACAAGACCCAATTGGCAATGAACTCTTCCTTGGCCTGATGCAGATACATGCTCTCCCACTTGGAATTCTCGATGCATTCTCTATTGATCTGCATAACTCTTTTGCTTATCTTGGGTTGCCTTTAATTTTTGTCTGATATTAATTACCTCTAGTGCCATTTCCTTCAGCATATCAGGTCCAAGTACCACCCTATTCACTAGATCATTCCAGTTGATAGGAGTACTACATTTTCTTCCATATAAAGCCTTAAAAGGATTCATCTTCAATGACTCTTGATACCCATTGATGTAGGCAAACTCAACAAAGGGTAGGAACTCCTCCCACCTCTTCGATTGATGCATGACATATATCCTAAGCATGTCTTCTAGAACTTTATTTACTCTCAATTCGTCCATCCGTTTAAGGGTGATACATTGTGCTAAATATTATTTTTGTTCAAAAAACTAGGAAACAATGCTTTCCATAAATTTGAAGTGAACTTTGCATCCCCATCCAAAATGATCTTTTTGGGCATGCCATGTAATCTAACTATCTCTTTCATGAAAATATGAGGGACGTCGATTTCCTTGTGAGGAGTGGACTTCACAGCTATAAAGTGAGTTGCCTTACTAAATTTTTCCACTACCACCATTATAGCATCATGTTATCTAGAGGTCTTTGGCAATCTTGTGATGAAATCCATTTATATGAATTCCCACTTCCACTCAGGAATGGGAATTGGCCACAATAATCTTGTTGGGTGTCTGCATTCCACTTTAACTTGATGATAGTCTAGGCACCTGCCAATGTAATCAGCTACTTCCTTTTTCATGCCCAACCAATAGTACATTTTTATCATAGCCGTTATCGTTTTCTAATAACCAGGATGACCTAAATAAGGTCTTTTGTGAAACTCATCCATGATTAGCTTCTTTAAATCATATGTGAAAGGCACATACCATTGTTAGTGAGTGAATACTTACTACTCAATGATCATTTTGGCTCCTGCTGCAAGCGTTCCTTCACATGCTTATAATACTCATCTTGAAGTAATGTCTCTTTGATCTTTTCCTTCATATCAACTCCATAAGTGCTTATGGCTACTAAATGTGCCACTTGCAAGCTTCTATTAAGTGCATCTACTACTTTGTTCTCTTTGCCTTTAATGTACTTTATTTCAAAGTCAAACTCACTGATCAAGGGTAGCCATCTAGCTTGTATTTCATTTAGCTTGGGCTAGCCAAAAATGTATCTCAGCCTTCCATGGTCTGATATTAAAACAAACTTTCTTCCAAGCAAATATCGTCTCTACATTTTCAATGCTTATACTAATGTTGCAAGCTCCAAGTCATGAGTCACCTAATTCCTCGCATGCTCATTTAATTTTATCGATTCATAATAGATCACATGTCCTTCTTGCATTAGGACTCCACCTAGCCCTTCCTTGCAAGAATAGGTGCAAACCATGAAATATTTTTCTAGATCAGTTATTTTCAATATAGGTGCATGCGTGAGTAGGTGTTTGAGTTGTTCAAAATTGGTTATGCACTCTGATGTTTATTGGAATTTAACTCCTTTCCTCTACAAGGCTGTGATTGGATGCCCTGTCTTTGAAAATTTTGAATGAGCCTTATGTAATATCCGACCAATCCTTCGGTAATGTTGACTTTTGTAACACTCTGAGGAGTAGGCCACTCCATGATGGCCTTGATTTTCTCAAGATCCACTACCACCCCTTCCTTGGAAACAATATGTCCCAAGTACTAAACTTGTGATTGGAAGAAATCGCATTTGCTGAGATTGGCATAGAGCTTGTGCTCTCTTAGCAATTGTAATACTACTTTCAAATGCTCTTCATGCTCTTTTTTGGTTTTAAACCAAGATGCCATCTATGATGACCAATACAAACTTGCCCAAATATAGGTTGAGGACATTGTTCTTAGACACATAAATGTGGTTGGAGCAATTGTGAGCCCAAATGGCACCACCACAAATTCATAGTGTCCATATCTATTTCTAAAGGTCGTCTTGTGGATGTGTTCCTCTTTAATCCAAACTTGATGGTAACCAAACCTTAAATCTATCTTTGAGAATACCACAACCCCTCTCAGCTGATCAAACAAGTCATCGATTATAGGCAAAAGGTACTTGTTCTTTATTGTGGCTTTATTTAGTTGCATGTAGTCAATGCACAGTCGTAGTGTGCCATCTTTCTTCTTCACAAATAGTGCAAGGGCTCCCCAAGGTGACACATTGGGTCTAATATACCCTTTGTCCAACATTTCTTTCAGTTGTAACTTTAGCTCCACTAGCTCTGGTGTACTCATGCCATATGGGGCTTTTGAAACTGGCACTAATCTTGGAAATAATCTAATAGAAAAATCGATCTCTCTCCTAGGTGGTAATCTTGGTATTTCCTCCAAAAATAAGTCACTGAATTGTCTTAACACTAGGTGCTCTTCCATTTTGTCCCAATTATTTTCTGACTCGCTGATCACCTGGGTTGCATACAAAGTACACCCCTTCCTATTGCACCTTTTCACTTGCAGCGCTGATATTTGTCAGATGGTTATTGGTTTCTTTATTCCTTGTAGCGTCACTTTCTCTCCTTCATCACTAAGACATTCTAGCCACTTGTTGTAGCAGTCAATTTTAGTTTTGTGAGTGGTGGAAGCATTCTTGTTATTGATGTCAAAGGAGACATCATCTTAAGAAGATTGTGGCATAGGCTTCTAGATCACTTCAAGCCCTTTCCAATGAGTATTTACTAGCCCTCTAACTCCTATATGTTGAAGAGATATTGAATTTCTAAGCTAAAGAACCATATTTTATTATCTTTGTTCATGTCGGCCTACATGAACTCAAGTCGGCCTCCCCAAGAGACATGTATGTTCAAATCATGATCAAACAAGTATAAATAGAAGCAATACATCATTCATCCATCCAATTCAGTCAAGGAAGAAGGAGACAAGAGGAATCCAGTCTAAGGTAAAAGATATATGGTTCATAACTCATGAACCTTGAAGGAAATAAAAGGCAGATTTATTGAATTTTATCTATGTTCTTGGCTAAAGGCAATTGAAGTTTTTTTATCAGATTCTGGAGCACATTTCAATCCAAAGGAAATAGCCTTCAGCCCTTTAGAAGCACATCTAAGACAGTTTTCAACACCTTGTAATCTCTGCAATTCAGACCTCTGTAATCTTTGATTTTCGGCCCTCTCAAGGTTTGAAACTCGGCCCTTTCACAGCACTAATCTAGGCCCTTCTGTAACCCTATTCTTAGCCTTTCTGTGAAGATAAGGGGACTTGGAGCAATCCTTGAGCTTTTTTGAAGGCAGTCCTGAAGCAGCCTAAATTCACCATTTTTGGAGCAGTCTTTGAGGAGCTTCGAATTTTTTTTTTGAAGAAAATTTGAAGTCGGTACTAGGGCAGTTTGAAGCCTTATTGAAGCAAGGTTTGGGGTTGTCGTAAAGACAATTTTGAAACAATACTTGTAGCATACCCAAGGCACTTTTTGAAGGTTGGTTTGGAGCAAATTAGAAGGCATGTTGGAACACTATTGAAGCATTGTTGGAGTTGCCTTTTGTTTTTGTTGCATTGTGTTGGAACATGTTGAAGATTGAAAGGGGTTCATTTGGAGAAGATTTGTTTTGGATATCTGAGTAGCTTCATTGAAGACTTGTTGAGCTGATATAGAGCTGGCATCTTTGTCTACACTTGGAGCACTATTGGAGACAGCCTTGAAAGCATTATTAGAGTCAATCTTGAAGCAATTTGGAACACTATTGAAGGCATTTTTGGAGCATTGAAGACTCAGTTGAAGAAACCCTAGTAAAGCATAGTTGAAGACCTTGTTGGAGAAGTGTTGGAACCTGTTGAAGTAAGTCTTGAAGTTATTGTTTTCTAGCAAGTTTTGGGAGTAGAGATTGTTGAGAGGATTGGAGTCATCAAACTGACCAAGTTGGAGCTTGAAATTACATAAGAGGATTGGAGCCTTGAGAAGTAAAATAATTTGTTGTAAAAGAGGATTGGAGTCCTCACTATTTTTGAACAATAAAATTATTCATGTTCTATCTCTTGTGTTCTAGTTTATTTTGTGATAAACATATTAATTGGTATAAGTTAACAATTGAAAGAAATAGCCACCCCCCCTCTCAGTATTTCCAACAGTGAGTTGCTAACTAGTCCATGTCGACTAGCACATCGCACAAGCCCAATGGTAACAAGTTGAGATCAACTGACGTGGACATGTCGCTAACCATTTGTGGGCACAATTTCACCATGTATGACACTTGCCTTTTGGTTCTCATGGCTAGCTGAACCAACCATGATTTCTAATGGGTTCTCTTCCGTAGAGTGCACTTCTCTGTGACTTTCGAGCTGACATAATTGAAATTTAGAACTTGGGTCAGTCAAGATTAAAAAAGGTTGGTTAACGACCATACCTTCCATCTCGATCACTGAAGCTTGATGGTCGGCCTTCCTACTGTACAATGCAGCATAGATTATTGGCACATTTTGAGCCACGTCATTCATTGTTTCTGCTTCCTGCACATTATACAATCTTGGGCTAGTTTGTTATTGTTGAGGACAATCTTTCTATAAGTGGTTTTCTCCACATGTCCAACATTGTATGGGTCCTGTTTTGAACCCATCGACTTCCTCTCTCGTTGGTTTAGAGGACAAATCTCTACTGACAGTATTAGATTTTTGTTGAAACCCACCCTTGGCAAGAGTAGTGAACTTCACATTCCTCCCCCTGGTTAATGTCCTAAATATTTCTGCCCTTTTCCCTTAAATTTGGGCCTACCTCTTTCTTTCCAATCAATTCAAAACTAGATTTTATGCTTGGACTATTCATAACAGTACTTAGCCTTTTGGATGATGTCCTCCAATGTTTTTGGCTCACAAACTCAATAGGCTGTGGTAACCCACTGAGGTAACGTTGAATCTTTACTTTCTCATCCCAAATATACGACACATACCTCAATAGCTCCAAAAAAATCTTAATGTACTCATCAATTGTAAGTTGCCCTAGTTTTTGCTCATGAAATTCTTTAACCTTGTTGTAATAGTACCTCTTAGATAGGTACTTCTCCCAAAAATATATCTCAAATCATCTCCAAGACAACCCTCTCTCTAATGTCCTTGAAATTTCTCAAGTCTTCCCATCATATATGAACCTTTCCCTTCAAACTGAAAATGGCCACTCTAACCTTCATGCTTTTAGAGTAGACATGCACTCTAAAATATTTCTTCATTCTAATAGCCATGCTTCTTCCTCCTCAGCCTTCTTGACTTCTCCATCAAAAGTTGAGGTTTTTTCCTTCTTGAATTCCTTTGGTATTAAGTTTTTCTCATTCCTCCTTTGTCGGTGGTGTCTCTTAGTTGTAGCACTAGATAATTGCTCATGATTTCCTATTCTTCTCTCTATAGTGTTGAGTGGAGTTTCTCCTCTCACTGTATCTTCATCTTAACTTGCTTGTCTATGTCTCTTCTTTGATTTACTGCCATTTGCTCCATTTGCCTCCAATCCATGCTTCCATAATCTTGATGGACTTTGCTTGGATATTTGTTTACCAAGGGTAGCTGGCACCAAGTTCTTGTTGCTTTTGCCTTTGCAGATCTGATAGGCTCTACAAAATCACTGCATTTACTTATGCTTTCGTCTCCTGAACTTTGACAATCTTTTCATTATCTGCCTTACAACTTCTAAATTCAATTCTTAAGCACCTAAGGGTGTACATCCAGTTTGGGGAGTCTTTCTCCTTCCTCTTCCCAACTAAGGCTTCTTCCTGATAATGTTAGGATCTATCAATGTTGTACTGCACCATTATATTGTTCATTCCTTGGTTTCTTTGTTGTACTTTGGTGTGTTCTTATGTGTCATTACACACACATGACTATTAGTTAAATCAAATATAAATAGAAACATTCGTTCATCACCTTGGTATGTTTGCAACTAGCATGTTGATGTGAAAGTAGTTGAAACATCAAATCTCAGATTAGTATGCTAGTTAGAAAACAAAATTACTTATCAACAATTTGTTATGCCAACAGTGATATCAGTTATGATTCTAAAATCAATACACATGTGCATATCATAATTAACCATCAAACTAAATACCACTTTGTAACTCTCAAAAGAGCTTCTAGCTTCTCTTATTTAAGGCCCATTAAGTCCGAGTGTTGAACCTGGGCGCTCGGATACGACATTGTAACAGTCCCTCTCACCCCTTGAACTATTTCGGGTTATGGAAGGTGTTACTCTAAAATTTAACCTGACCTCCAAGGTTTATTATGAAGATGGGGTTACAAAAAAATCCTCCTTTTTTCCAACTTCATCAAAACTCAAGACTAATACTACCATCGCATTCAGCTCATCGATAGCTCTCCGGTGATATAAATTTTATCTCAATCTGACTCTGGGATCGAAAGTTATGCCTATTTGAAGTTTGACCAATTAAATTCCGCCACGTAAACAAGGTACAACCATGTGTGAACCACATGGACTTGCCATGTCATCCCGAGAAATCCCAACCCTCTCATGGCACTTACATGACATCGACATGGATTTTGTCTTAACACCTTGGCCCTTGACACGTAAACTTAGGGTCATAGGTCCCACCAAGCCTAGCCCCGTCTTGTTTTACGACTATTCCTCGTTATATCTAGTACCAAGGGAATTTTGTGGTGCACACAAATATGCCTTATTGACACACTCCCGGATCCCCCAAATCTCCGGATAAGATGCAAATTTGATGATAAATTCAGTCCCAATCCCATCCGAGACTTTTCTTACGTGCACCATGCTGCCACCACCAGATTTCTTAGATACTAGATGCTTCATCTACTCATAGGCAATTCGGCCTCACACAAGTGTGTTCGCTTGGGTGGGGGGCCACGCTGGATATCATTCCTAAACTGATTTACCATGGAAATACGAACCATTTCACATCTGATTCTTTTTTAATGTAGACAAGTGATGACTAGCCAAATGCTGGGATCACCAGATGCATCCGCTAGTCTTATAGATATTTGTCCCCTCTGCATATATGAATGCAACTGACACTGGGGAGTTGAAAAAGGTATCCGGCCCAGATACAAGGTTCAACAAGGGACCATTCGGTCCCAGATACAAGTGCAAGTTTCTACCAAAACTTACAGGAAGAGAAATTTCAAGGGATTATACCAGAATTTCCTTAAGACAGGGCATTGACTGGAACACCAATTTCTAGGAATGAAAACCCAGATTTGAACATTGACCTTCCAAAGTATTATACCATGAACATAACAGAAGTAATGGCTCTAACATACCTGTCTTATATCAGATTCTGAGTAAAGGTAAGGAATGGATCCCACAACGAGATTTCATGGGAAGATCACATACCATGCTTCCTCTGTGAAGCTCAAGACATTGCAACATTATATAGTTGTACATAACCACAAAATGCTCTTATTGTTCTTAAAGTAAGCGACTATCAGATCTAACTGAATTTTCATGCACCACACAACACCTGACTTACCTCCTTATGAAGTGAGGTAGTCAACAAACTTGAACAAGGTAATGACCCATGAGATTCCTAAACATATCACGTAATTGGGAACACTTGCAATAACAAGTTTATTGAGGGGATTCAGGCAACCACTCATATTCATGTAGATAACTCTACAGCTCATGAACATAACAACAATTACATAGATCCAAAAGTTCAACATAACTATGAAGGCATATAAAGTAAAGCATTCACCATGATCATACAAAAATCTCTACAACCTTCCATAGGTGGTGTTGATCCATACTCTTACATAATACATATCAGACATTTTTAATCATCCATAGTACAAATGGTTACAAGTAAATATACTTGTCTATTTAACTTGAATGGCTGGGAAGGAGGGACTTCAACTCTCCACCCAACCATAGGTCAGCTACACTGCAATCTTTCTTGCAACTAACCACCCCCAACCAAATTCAAAGCCTGAGGAGTTATTTTCTTAAGGGAATTTCACACCGAGATTCAATCAATCAAACAAGAGGAGTCCACTGTCCAAGTGGTTTATCAACTGCTTTCTGGCAATAAGCACCACAATGACTCTGCCTCTTTGAAATCAATCACAGGGATTCACCCTAGGCTCAGTTGTAGTATTGCTTGGCTCCATGAGATTGAATACACTATATAGGTGGTAAAAGAGTTGGATTTTCAAGGCAAGCACAGCAGGAGTCTATAGCCCACTGTCTTGGTGGTTTATCAGCTTACTTAGCAAGCACTAAGTGGTTTATAAACTTCCTTCACAAGCACTTAGTGGTTTTTCATCCCTTCTCATCAAGCACCGCAGTGACTCAGCTCACTTGCCTAGTGCTTTATCATCCTTCCAACAAGCACCTAAGTGGTTTATCAACCCATTCAGCAAGCACCAAGTGATGTATCAGCTTACCCGACAAGCACTTAGTGGTTTATCAACTTACTCAGCAAGCACTAAATGATTTAAATCTCCACTGGCCAATCAAACACAAGCACACAAATCAGCGTTGAACACAATCACAAGGAATATCTTCCCAACCACAGAGCACTTTCTCCTATGCACTTTCTCCCGTCAGCATCTTCCTTTTCTTCTGTGTATCACTTCCCATTCTTCTTTGAATTCTACGTGTTCTCCCCCTTTTTTTCTTCTCGTTTTTTTTTTCCTTCACATTCTTTATGTGTTGACTTCTTCTCTGTTGGAGGATCATCCTCTTTTCCACATGTCCCACAAGGAAGGGGACAGTATGGCGCCCTCCATTCAGCTTAACCATACCAAGACTTCACTGCCTAATGTGCAAGCCATTTAATTCGCCAGGGAGATAGGTCAGGGGAAGTAAATGAGGTGGGTGTGGCTTGGTTTAAACACATCACAAGCAACCTCTCCTTCTCAAAACTCTGAATCTGTGTCCTCTCCTTCAGCTCAATAATCAATTGCATTTTTACATAAATTCATAATTGATATTTACATAGTGACATTTACATGGGGTGCAACAAAAAGGGCTGTTACAAAAAAAATCCAGTGGTAAGATCCACCTCTTCTCGCCACTCTTGGTGATAGAACTTGTCTACTAGATCATCATAGGGAGTTGACCTATTTCTTGTTAGTTGATTTGCAGTCTTATTCTCACTTCCGCTAGATGGTTTCCTCAAGAATGGAAGAGGATCCTTGTCTTTGTGTGTGCTACTTGTTGTTACCACCTTCCTCAATAGTAACAATGATAGATGAACTTGGAGGAGGTGGGACAACAACAGCAGTGACATTGTTCCCTTTCCTTTGGCCTTTACAAGCTTCCATTGATGATTGAACCATGATTTCTATATTTGAATGAAAAAGATACTGCTATTGGAAAAAAGACAGATATTTATGCCTTTAAATCTCCTAGGATCCCTTCAATATGGTGTTTGTACTTCACCTACGCAATGTTGGAAATATGAACTTAGGTTCGACAATAAAGACAATGCAGTTGAAAGTGAAAAAAGGAAGTGGAAATCACTTTTTATCTCACCAGAAATTCCCTTTTTTGCACACTGGTGTCTGACAGGTTGGGACACTGCTAGGGCATGTGTCGAACACAAGATTGACACATGTCAAATACGAGCCTGACGTGTCCTAGCATTCCAAGTGCTCAACACAAGATACAGACACGCAGGCCTTGGGTTAGATGTCCTGTTTCTTATATTATCACCTTTACGAGTCTCCAAAATTTTACTGAAGGAATTTCCGTTGGACAAATTTATCTTGTGCTTTATCAATTACACCTTCGAAGAAACATCATCTCCAAGTGTATCATCTAGTTTAATTAAATCATCACTTACCTTATCCAAGATCAAAGTATCATGAAGCATTTCCTTCTTATCAACCATAGCAGATGTTTTAGCCTTCTCTTTAACGCAGCTACATCAAGTAGAATGTCAGTCAACTTTGCCATTTTTACCAGATCACAAGATGCTGCCATTTCCAAGCCACTGCGAGGGATGCTTTTATTGATAGGAGGTTGAATAACGAAAACCCATCTTTTCAATGATATCTTTGGGATAAGATCCCTCTCTTTTGTGTGTATTTCAATTCTCTTACTATAATCAAATGGAAGTGACAATCCATTGCAACCTGAAGTGCAGAGAGACTGCAATTCAGACTTGCATTGACACACTTTAAGTTTGAAGTTTGAACTGGTTTGATGCTGGTATCTAATCTAGAAAGATCTGTTTGTATCAAACTTATAACTGCCTGAATCTCATATACTAGTATAGTTTTATGGACAACGGAGTCTGAACAAGAAATGACATTCCTACCTGCTTCAAATATGTCATTATCAGCATTTTCACCGTGTATTCGCATCATGTGGTCTCCAATGAATCATCTGTCTGCACTGTTCCATGCTTGTATTTTGCCACGCTTCAATATCTTTTCTTGTCTTCTTCAATCTTGCCTTTTATTGATCAATGCTTCCACACCCACCACATCATCTTCTTCCTTGAATGCATAGCAGCCCCTCCATTTGATAATGATATCAAAATTAATATCACAGGTACCAAAGCCAACGACATTGCTTGAGTGCTGGTGTTTCATCCCCAGACCCTTATCCACTATTTGTTGAACCTGATGCCAGTGTTGAAGCTTGAACACGCTTTTGAATTTTCTTCACAGGTACATTTTCTTCTTTCGAAGATAAGTACTTCCTCAGAATCCTCTTCACTGTCTTTTTGATCGAGTACATGGCATTCATCCAAGCTTAAATTTATCTTCTCCTTCTTGAATTTTGGGTAAATGGATTCAAGTGAAGGAGTTTGGCATGATGAAACACTAGTCACATTTCCTTTATTCAGAACATCTGTGACTGAACTGCTTTTATTTAATTTCCTCATAATGGTTCCACTCTTCTCTTTCCCTTCATAGTCATGTTTTCCTGTCAATAACAAATTGCAAAGCTTCTAAGTTTGACCAAACATGAAAAATTAATAAAATGATAGAAAACCTCATAACAATTAAATGAAGTTAGAGGCAATTAGAATTGTCTAAAATTATCATTATACTCACAATTTTGTATAGTGGACTTCAGGATGTTGGAAAATGGTCACCATTGTTCCATGCATTTTATGTTAAATAAGCTAATGTCAGTGGCCATGGAGTTTGGTTGACTATTCAACCAGGAAGCCAAGTTTGAGTAATCTTAGTGCAATGATAACAAATTATGTCAACAAATTATTGAGAACTGATAAGTAGAAACATTCATGTAATTTGTTTGAAGAACTCGTCCTGAAACCATACCTTATGGAGTAGGTTAATAAGAACTGATAAGTAGAAACATTCATGTAATGTGTTTGAAGAACTCGTCCTGAAACCATACCTTATGGAGTAAGTTAATAAGTGTAATAACTCAGCTTGTCTGGTAAGCCCATTTTTTCTGGAAAGGAAAAAGTTCCACCTTGATCTGGTCATGTTGAAATTTCAGTGATTTGAGTCATTTTAAAATGAGCTAAACGCTATAAGGCCAAAGTTCCATGGTCAAAGATCCCATTAAAAAGGTGGAACTATAACTTCTGGTAAAGTTCCACCTGGATTTGGAGAAAAAATTCTGTCAAATAGAGGTTGAGTCTGTCCAATTATTAATTTACTCTTTACCTTATAAGTGTTTCCCTCGAGTCCGCACCACTCAACATGACAATGAAGTTGGTAAAATTTTCAGGGATATCCAAGATTCTCAATTTTTTTCCAAACAACTTGTAATATACCATGTCATTCTGTCATATTTGAATATTTGGTCATCTTTATGATGCAAGAGCATCTCTAGTAATTCTTGATCTTGCGCGAAATCAAATAATTTCCATGATTGTTGAACTTTTACCTGTTTTACTGGAAGAGTAAATGAGTAGGTCCACATTTTCTTTTTAGTTGACCATACGTCTTGTGGGTTGAATAACTTCCCTTCGATCAAATTGATCAAGACTCTTCTTCAAAAACTCTCCATGGTAGTTGCAGCAACTGGTACCAAAGGACAAAGTGAGTTAATAGGTGGACAAACTCAACCTCAGTGAATACATTTTTTTGCAGCAAGGTAAATTTTCACCTCAATCCACTATTTTTTTCCAAATTCCAATGATCTGGGTCATCTGAAAATGGGCAAGAACCCTTGGGGTAATTATCCATGCTTGAATTTCCCATCAATCAAGTGGAATTATAATATTCAGCAAAATTTCCATGGTATTCGGGGGAAATTTTCCACCATAAAGGTGATAGGTTTGTCCACCTATTAACTTACTCCCCAGAGGACCCCATTACAGTATGTGGGCCATCGATCTCACCCTCTTACTCAATGGATTCAAGGAGTCCTGCAGAGATAAGAACAAAGGTGGAGGAGAAGAGTCTCACTTCTTGATTCATAGGACATCCAAAAGGCCCACGTTCCTTTGAGAAGTCCAATGTGGCAATGTGTTGAGGTTCCCATGAAGTATGAAGTCAACACCTGATTAAGGTAATTGGTTTGGCTGTTGGGAATTTTAATGAGAGAGGCACGAGAAAAGGTGGGCATTGTTATTATTTTGGAAAAGATTATCATTCATTTAAGGAGATATAAATGGAGAAGACAAAGAGCTCTCATGAATAGGAGATAGAGAATAGGTTACACAATGGAAAGAAGATGAAGCCCAAGAAGAATTCTCTAGAACACGTTGTAGCCAAACTGAGACTAAGACTGGCTGGTATCTTTGAATGTATTTAAAATTTTGGCAATGGACTTCTTCCAATGTTTTGTAATCACTGGCAGCCATTGAAGCCTGCATGTAACAATTTAAGCTAAGAATTTAATATACTGGTTATATTGCTTCTGTCTCTTCCATTGTACCTCATTTAATTGCTTACATTTATGTGTTATAACTTTATGTGCTTTTAGAGAATTGCAGCCCTGTATGTCTGCACTAGTTTGATATCACTGGCAGCCATTGAAGCCTGCATGTAACACTTTAAGCTAAGAATTTAATATACTGGTTATATTGCTTCTGTTTCCTCCATTGCCTCATTTAATTGCTTGCGTTTATGTATTATGTGCTTTGAAAGAATTGCAGCCCTGTAGGTCTGCACTAGTTTGGTATCAGAGCAGATTTGATATGTGCATTTGTGAAAACAATTCCAGTAAAAGAGCTTGTTGGGTAGGATTGTTAAAAGGAAGAAGGCAGTTTCAATGGAAAGGGAAGTTCATAGGTGGAACTTGGAAGTGTGAGAAGGGAAATTTTACATAGATAGTATAATGGCAGACAAAAGAGATGGTGATCATGAAATCACAGAAAGGTTGCAAGCTATGTCTACTAGAATGGATGCTACAGAGGCAACCCATGGAAGAGGAGCCACAGTATATCTTTCTAATGTGAATGACAAAGAATGTGAACAAGAATTCCCAAGGGAAGATGTTGAAGAAGCCCAAACTCCAAAGGAGAGAATGGAAACTGCTACCTACTCATGAAGCCTAAACCAGAAGAACTCAGAGATTGAATTGGAGAAATAGAAAAATTCTTTAAATTCGAGCAAATCAAAGACTCTGAGAGTGAAGCTTGCACAGACCAGGTTGAAAGGTCATACATCCTTGTGGTGGGATAATCTGTAATTGGATGGACTAAAGAAGAGTACAGAGAAAAATAGGGCTTGGGACAAGATAGTGGCCAAGATAAAGAGAAGCTATTCTTTTATCGTACATGCAAACTATTTATTGAATCTATTCAGGAAGCTACAAAACTTGAGACAAACAGAGATGAATGTTTAGGAATTCATCAAAGAATTCTATAGGCTTTATAATAAAATCAGACAAAGAAATGAAGGTGCAGAGGCCATTGCTAGATACATTGGTGGTCTCAAATATGCTATCCAAGACAAGATTTGCATGGTAAGAATTTGGTCTATTGCAGAGCCATACCAGCTTGCCTTGAAGGTCAAAGAGAAATTACCAAGAAAGTAGCAGAGCTCTCATGGTAGAGAAAGGAAGGGTAGAGGCAAAACCATGTTTGGCAAAGGTTAGACAAGTGGAAGAAAGGGAGAAGAGACAACACAAGTGTTGTGAGTCAAGGTTTTAAAGGAATTTATGAAGTCCCTAGAGGTCAAGGATCTCCTAGAGGAAGAGGAGGGTAGTTCAATAGAATTTGCTTCACATGCAGAGTGCAAGGGCATTGGGATTATGAGAGTCCAAAGAACTTAAATGCCAACCAAAGAAAAAAAGCAAGAACACATATAGCTCAAATTGAGAGTGCAACTGGGTCTGTTATTAAAGAAAACATAGGCAAAGTACAACAAGAGCATGGAGAGAATGTCATGTTCCAGAGTGTTGTTGAAGCCAAAGATGCTGGGACAGAAGGTCCATCACATCTTTGGATCTTCTAGAGATAGTCAGTTGACAATGAAAGGAAGACTAGGGAATCCATTAATAGGTTGACTAGTCGGTTAGACCAACTACAAGTGGTCCAACTCAGTGCACTAGTGCACATATCAAGGAAAAAAAGCTAAAGATCTAGGTATACCTAAGGTGATCAAAATTGATTTACTTTCCTATTTTATGGGACTTAGTTATGCTTTGGGTTATATATAGATGATTCGATGGATGGATCTAATGGTAATATATGGTGTTATCTATTATATGTTGAGCTATGCTCACTTGTGGTTATGTGCTATGATGTCGTCTATTGACACCACCTCTTCTTGGAATTCATTGTTATTCCCTTTGCAATTACCTAGTTCTCCAATATGGTATCAATGTTGTTGGTTTGAGACCTAGGTTGTTGTCAACAAGTCACTTTTAGACTTTGTCACTTGAACACATACCCTTGTTGAGTCAGATCTCTTGCAGAAGATTGACTCGGGTTTTGATTTGCAAATTGGATCAAGGTTTTGTGGACTAATAATGAGTCCTAAGCAAGAACTTGTGGTTCTAAATGGTCACAACCATGGCATGTATGTACAAGGTATGGGAACATTATTGGAGAGTAAAGAGCTTTGGCATTTTAAAATTTGTGGTTCCAAACCATAAGGATGAACATGGTAAGTTTGTTATTAATGGAAGAATGATGATGCTATAGGAGTCATGACAACCTACATCTATCGGGAGATTCATTTTCATACAAGTAGCATCAAATATCCAAATCAAGTCTAGAAAAAGTTGAAGACTCTGTTCAACAAGATTGATGAATGTTACGTTATGCAGATTGATAAAGAGTTTATCTCTCTTAATCCTGTCTCCTTTGATGGGATTGAAGACTATGTGGCTTGGGTTAAGGAGCTACAATTGAAAATGGGTAAATGTGGAGAGCATTTTGCGAAGAACGGCAATCAGCATATAGAACCGATCTTGATGAAACATATAGAACAGATCTTGATCAGACTATGATGCTTTCTATTCAACATTTTGTGCTGGTTGGGCTTCCCGAAAAGAAGATGGTAATGATGGTACCTTTGATTCCTCATGTGGTTTGCTAAATAGGGAAAAAGAAAAGTTTCTTAATGAAGGTAAACTTGAGAATAAGCATAGTTACATGGGTATCGCTCCCGAGCATTGGAGAGTTTGTACCCCAAGCTCCCCTGCTTCTCCCCCGCTCTTGGGAGCTTGGGAGCTGGTAGGAAACGCTCCAAAACCATTGGTAGCTTCAACGGGTACTTTGGAGCTTTTTGGGAGCTTCACTGCAACAAATTTTTGACATTTTGGGAGCTTCACTGCAATGAATAAGTGCAAACTTAGGTGTATTTGACGTTGTCAGCTTGGGTGTTGCTTAAACTGATGAAACTGTGCGAAGGGAAGGGTATGTTGCTGGGTCTACATCTGAATATGGGTCTAGAACTAAGTGAAAAACCCGTTTATGGAAAGCCCTTCTATCCAAATGATGAGGCACCTGGCCAATCCTGAGTGGCAAAATTTGGATGGAAATAAATTAATTATTTTATTTTTTATTTTTTATTTTTAATATATTACATTATTGCCACTCCCAACTTAACGTTTCCTGTAAATTTGGGCAAAACTTCTAGCCATGTCAGATACTCGTTTCGGCATATCGGAAGTACCCGTGTACCAGAAACTCGTGCAACATAGTGAATAAGCAATGGACTCATCTCCTTAAGGTAAAATGTTGACAAACTATTGAGAAAGAGATCGACGATACAATCAAGATAAAGAATCATGAATGTTATCATGATAAGGATTGTATCAACAAGACTAAGCAAAAGAAGTGTGCTGATCAACCACATGCTGGGCTGGCTGACCAAAGGAGACTTTGCTGGTTGAAGCATCCTGTTGACCGCCGAAACGAATACACACATTTTTCCTGTTTCTGATTTGTCTTCTGTAAGATCTACTTATATGTTCTATCTGCATTTTGCTTACCTACTTGTATGATTGCTGAAAGAAAAGTGAAATTGCTACTAGCATAGAACATCTACAAAACTTTACAACTATTGACTAATAAAGGTAAGTAGAAGAAGGTTAGTTGATATTGTTGAAAGATAGGGCATGTTGAGAAAGTTTGCTAGAAGAAGACCAAAAAGCTTGAGGATCAGGTTAGGAAGATTTAAGGTAAGGTGTTGGGATTTCCAAGAAGCTCAAGAGGGAATGATTCTATCTTTGTAGTTGTAGATTGAATATTGAAACTGGCACATCTTAATTCCATGCCAGAAAATTGGTGACACAACAACCATAATTATTAGTTCTTTACAGTAATGTGTTTGCACAGTTTACCAAGAAGCATAACCACAAATAGAGACAACAAATTTATTTGTCACTTTTGGAGGATCTTGTCATTGAAAAAGTTCAACAAAATTGCAGCATAGTTCTATATATCATCTGCTGACTAATGGGAAAATGGAAGTGGCAAACAAGAGCCCTGGAAACATGTTAAGATGTCCAGTAGAAGGAAAACTAGTGCAGTGGGATATGGTGTTGGTGCAAGTAACATTTGAATACAACAATTCAGTGAACAGATTTATGGGAAGGACACCTTTCCAAATAGTGAATGGGAGATCACTGAGAGGAGTGATAGATTTGGCAAGCTTTCCTAAAGCAAGCAAGGGAAGCGCAGATAAAAAGTCATTTGCAGATCACATGACGGAACCACATGAACAAGTAAAACAACAACTACCATGAAGCAGTCAAGGATATAAGCAGATGATTGATAAGAAAATAAGAGTGAAGAATTTTGAAGAAGCTGACTAAGTCATTTGCAGATCACATGAAGGAACCACATGACCAAGTAAAACAACAACTACAATGAAGCAGTCAAGGATATAAGCAGATGGTTGATAAGAAAATAAGAGTGAAGAAATTTGAAGAAGGTGACCAAGTGTTGGAGCACTTGCAGAAAAAGAGGTTCCCAAGAGGAACATACAACATGTTGGAAGTCTAAGATAAAGAAAACTGGACCTTGTAACATCCTGAAGAAAATTTCAGACAATGTATATGTTCTAGAATTGTCACGAGGCGCTCAGATCTCTCCAACATTCAACATGGTAGCTTTGTATAAGTACCATGAGGACGATGTGGATGAAGATGAGCATATTATTCACTGGAAAGAGTGGAATTCCAGAGCAAGAAAGAGAAGTGATTGCATAGATATTGGAAGACAGGGTTGCTGGCAGAATGAGTCAAAAGACAAAAGAATACTTGGTTATGTGCGAAGATAAAGGTTTGGAAGAAGCTACATGGATTTTAGAAGAGATATAGGCTGAATTAGGCAGCCATTATCTAAATTATTAACAATAATTCGTTAAGAAGGATCTCATTTTTCAATATACCAAGCGAGTCTAATGCACATTTTGTTGACCACATGTAGTATGGAGTTGTCAGTGGGAACAGAAAGTGGAAGGACGTTCACAGGTGGGATAACCATTGTCATTGTCTTTTCTCATCACCAACCTTTAGGAAGGGGAAAAGTTTGAAATTACAATAGCCTATATTCAGGTAACTTCTCTGAACCAGAAATTTTCATCAAAATAAACATTTAAACAGATGCATGTGGAAACATAGCAAACCAAACTCCCCTTCTCTGAGTCTCTTATGTTGTTGCCTCAGGTGAACACTGCCTGAGACATTACCCAGATAAATGGGTGCATGAAAAGGCAAGGATATATGATCAGAAAATATTTCAATTAGTACCCTCCCCAAAGGTTATTTCCTTTTTCAAGTTTGTTATTGTGTAGCCTGCCAATGATCTCAGCAGAAGATTCCCTTAGATGTCCAAGCATATACTTATTGTCTTTCTTCATTGGTTCAATGATTTCTTTGTTAGCACCTCTGGTATTTTGTGCTTCCCTATGTGGATTGATTTCCCTTGCCTCCGTGGAGCTGTTTGGAGAATCTTGTAAAACCCCTAGAAACTTTGCATGCAACAAGGCACACCGACATTTTATCCATTTCCTAAGAGGTGTGTTTGCATCTCAGTTGAGCTATCACAATAACTTAGTGAGAAAACTAACACAAGAAAAAGTGGTGCGTATCAATTTAGTATAGGGATTTTTGTTGCCAAGATACAAGCAATACATTTGAAAAATGTTTACTAGATCTAGATAAAGAAGGATAAACCACAGAGAAGAAATAGGCAGGGGACAATCGCTAGATCAAGATTTCTGGCAAAAGTCCACAAAGTAAACTTGCAACAAAAACAAAACATGTGGTAATTGTCAAGCAACCCCTAATGTCACAAAAGACAAAGATTTCAACATCACTTTCGAATAAGTGTCAAGCAATCACAGGCACCTAGTACTGATGTCAACCCCCTCCTTCGCACCTCTGAGAATGTGATTTAAAAACGTGGCCCTATAGTCACCGAACATTACTATTGTACTCATCTGTTTCCCCTTCTATAGTTGCCTCTATGCCATACTATGACAGGCTAGACAAAGGGTAGGAGGAAGTTGTGCCATGAGATAGAAAAGACTAGGAGATTATAATAGACCTGAGTTTTAGTGGAAGCTAATAGATAATGAAGAACATTAAGATTCATCAATGAATGTCCCGTTCATTTACATATCCAACTGTAACCCCATTGGTGGTCACAAGACTAGAATATCTCCCTAGAGAAAAATTTATATAATATGTATCTTGGTGAACACTTCTGCAGATTCACATGATACTAGATGGGCCAAGCAATATTCTTGAGAAAGGAGATTTAGAGAGTAGAAAACGTAGCAACAAATTTAAGGACTAATAAGCTTCTAGAGTTAAAGACTCACTACGAGGACATTAGAGGGGATTATGGCATGATGTGTAAGCCTTTTAGACAACCCTATGTTTGAATTTTGCATTGATTAGTAATCAACAGATTGAGTTACTGGAGTAGGTAACTTGAGTGGGGGAGGGTTCCAAGAGAAGGAATTGAAGGAGGCTTAATCAAGCTGTAAAACCAATGGCTGACAGTAACCTAAAATCCAAGTGTAAGATTCACAACCATCGGGTTATGCAACTGACCAGCAGTATAGAAACTAATGCCCCAGGACAGAAATTGAAGATCAGAAACCCAACATTGCAGGGAATTGGAGCCTCACAACAGATCATTGTGTAAACTAAAGAATTACCATCCAAAATTGGGAATTTGGGAAAACCAACATCACCGCAGGAATAATAAACATGCAACATAACAAACTATAAAAGCTTACAATGCAATGTTATGTAAGGCACAAGTACCACCAGACAACACTATGGAAGACAAAATGCCACAAGGAAAAAATACAAAAGACAGAATCCCACAATACCACACTACAGAACAAATACCTACAACGCAATGATTCAAGAAAGAAAACAAACCAACACACCAGCAAACAGAAAGTGGACGAAGCCAAGGAAGAACAATCATAAAATTTGACTCGTTACTATGCTTATCATAGTATTACAGATTTTATGTATTTTAATGTATACAAATAAACGGCCTTAGATCCAATAGAAAGTAGTAAGCCTTTCAAGATATTTTACATAACTTAAGGAACATTTCAATTTTGTTTCCACTATTAGACAGCGACATTTCATTGGAACCCGAAGTGCAGAAGTAGTTGCAATTCAGATTTGAGTTGACACTTTTTAAGCTTGAACTACTGTCTACCATGCCTGTTTTGTTGCTAGAATCTAATATAGGAAGATCTGTTTGTATCCAACTTATCGGTGGTTGCAACTCATCTGTTGGTGCAGTTTTACAGATAACTATGTCTGAAAGAGACAAGGCATTCCTTTCTGCTTCAAATATGCTATTACCAACATTTTCACCAGAGCCTTTGCATCTTTTGCTATCCAATGAATCTTCCGCATTGCACCCTCTTCGTATTTTGGCATGCTTCATTTTTTCTTGTCTTCTTCGTTCTGTCCTTTTATTGATCAATGCTTCCTCACTAGCCTCATCATCTTCTTTCTCAAACGCATACCACTCCTTCCATTTGATGATGACATTAAAATCATTCCCACTGGTACCAGAGCCAACAACAATGTTTGACTGTTTTTGTTTCATCCTCGAGTCCTTATCCCCTATTTGTTCAACGTCAGATGTCAGTGTTGAGCTTGAACATTCTTTTTGCCTTTCTTCAGGTGTGCATTTTCTTCTTTTGAAGATAACTACCTCCTCAGAATCATATTCACCATCTCTTTTATCATGTACAAGGCATTCAACCAATCTTGAATTTACCTTTTTCTTCTTGAACTTTGGGTAGAACTGGTCAAGTAAAGGAGGTCGGTGTGATGAAGAACTGGTCACATTTCCTTTCTTCAGAACGTCCGTTATTGAGCTACTCTTATTTAGTTTTCTCATAATGGTCCCATCATTCTTCCTCCCTTCATGGTCACGTTTTCCTGTCAATAGAAAATTGCAAAGTTTCTAAGGTTGAAGAAACTAGAAAAGGGAATAAAAGGACATAAAACCTTAAAACAATGAAATGAAGTTTTAGGTAACTTATCATTGCCTAAAATAATAATCACAATAAGAATTTGTATAATGGACTTCAAGATGTTCAAGATTGTTTATAACCACTCAGCTTATGTGAATAAATTAATATGAGTGGTTATGGAATTTGGTTGACCGTTCAACCAGGAAGCCAAGTTTGAGTTAGGCTTACTCCCATGACAATTAAATTACATCAAGGAACATGTAGAGAACTGATAAGTATAAACATTCAATGTAACATGTTTGAAGAACTCATCTCAAAACCATTGACTTATCCGTGCTTCTCTTACGTGTGCACCACTCGGAGTAGAGTTGGTCAAATTTGCAGGGATATTCAAGATTCTCAACTGCATTCCAAACAATTTGCAATCCACCATATTATTCTATCATATTTGGATACTTGGTTATAACTCTTTGCTCAAATTTGAGTTCTTTATTCTTGTGTATTACAAGTATATTCGTGCAGATTTCTTTTCAAAGTGTCAGTTCCCACACATGGCACTTAATTTGGGGATTTGGGAATAGTAGTTAGGTCCTATGTTACATTCTTACAAAGCAGATTAATCTGCTGAAGATCTCATTGTAGACTGGTCACTGTACTTCAAACAAATTTGCAAGACATCTTCTAACTGGATAGATTTTAGAGAAAATAAATTAGTGGATTGTGATCAAACTAGTTTCCTTAACATCAAGATGTATCCAACTTAATATTTTGAAACAAGTATAAAATTCTGCTCTGTGAGAGAACACTGGAGTAGGGTTCATTCTAAATTCTTGAAGTCATACAGGGATTGTGAAATTCTAACATTATTATCCTATATAGTAATAGGATGTTTTTTAACTTCTTACAATTAATTATTTAAAACGGATAATCAAAGCAGCTCTACTATCTTTTCTCATCTGGAAGCTTCAGAAAGAGGAGGGTAGCCTATCAAGAGGTAACTTCACTGAACCAGAAATGCTCATTGAATCAAAAAAATCACCAAGATGCTTGTGGCAACATAGCAAATGTATACTCTATTTATATGAGTCTCTCATGTTATTTGTATTTCCTTGGGTAAATACTGCCTGAGACATTAGCCAGATAATTGTGTGCATGAAAATTCAGAGATACCTGAAAATAAAATAATTTATATTTGTAATATCACCAAAGATTATTTCCATTTTCAAGATTGCTGTTATTTAGAATACCGAAAGTCTCAGGAGTCAGCCAGTCCCTTGGATGTCCAAGCACATTATCATTGCCACTGATTTGTTTGTTAACACCTCTGGTACTTAGCACTTCCCTCAGTGGGTCACATTACCTTTCCTTTACCATGCCCCTTCACGAGCAGTTTCAAGAAGCTTGTGTTACCTTATAGAAAGTTCATATCCAGTGAGCCACAACAAGATTCTATCTGTTCTCAGAGGCGTGTTTGTATCACAAAAACTTCCTGACATCATCAACATTAGGATCAAAGATCAAAGACAAAGCAAAAGGTGGTGTATATCAAATTCCTATATGCATTTTTGTGGCCAAATACAAACAATACAAAATGGTATTGGAACTTAATAAAGAAGTCACAAGAAAAGAAGAAACCACAGAAGCAATACACAAAGGATAATCACAAGATCAAGGTTGTTAGAATTAAGCAAAAGCTGACAAAGTAGCCTCAATCATATTTTCAGGCAACACTCTTTTTACAATGTAGTTGACAAATGCATGCCGCAAAAGTTCAAAGTAAACAGTATGGTATTCATTGATTGAAATCTTAACAAGACAGTTAGAATGAGGTCAGCGGGATTACCTTGTGTTACACCTTAGGACCAAACTACTTGCCTTTTTTGGTGGCACCATGCTCAACAGTGACAGATGCAGAATATGCATTGTCCTGGTCTTGAGCCATACTTGGCCCCTGCCCCTTTTGTGAGAAATGCCTAAGTGAATAATGGCAACTGAATGTAGGCGAGATCTAACACATAATACATACAAAAGATAAAGGATGATTACAGGCCTACATACATGCTCATTCAAAACCTCAGAGCAATAGGCTTCCATAATGCATCCCCTCCAAATTGGCCCCCTTTGGCACATCCGACGCTTTATTTTCATCTTCAATCTCTATTTTCTCAAAGTTTTGTATGAAAAATATGCACTATTAGGCAATACAAAGAGAGTGAAATCAAGAGTTGTGTCTGCAATTTCCTCGATTATATGTGCTCATATCAATATTGACATCATATCATTACACGGATCTCTTTTCAAACAAAGAATAATTCATTAATTTGTAATCACTTCTGATATCTAGATAATGGTCAAAATGCAGAGTAAAAGTTGTTAGAAACATCTTACGTTGCAGTTATCAAATCCTGGTCTCTATTAGACTTTAGTAGATGGGTTTGTCCAGAGAGAATACAAGATGCAAGCACATTTAATACACATTGGACATATAGCACAACATAATACACAGTTTTGGTTACAACCTATTATTCACTAATGATACAACAAACACAACATCTGATCTCTCATATATTTCTACTAAAATCTCTGACAGATTGCAAGGTTTGTATCTTTGATTCGGGCAAAGCAACCATCCATTACATTAAGCACATTATTAAAAAAGTGTTTTTCCATGAACTCTCCTAACTAAATCACATGAATTAATATTTAGCTAGTTTATTAGGGAATTAACTCGTATCATCTATCACCCTCTTTAAAGTTTAAACCAATCTATTTTCACTTAACTAGTATAACCTGTTAGCCTCTCTAAACCAATCTATTTTCCCTTCTATGTGTCTATCAACCAGTGTGCAAATTGTAGATTGACTAATTTTTCCAATCTAGTAACATCTTCCTCGAGTATCAATCAAAGTTCAATATTCTTCCTCTTTACTTATTTTCCAGTTCTCTATGTAATATCCTAAGTATCTATCAGTATATACAGCCATGCTTATCTGCAGTGAATTGGAGTGCATACTATAAGCCTTAAGGTGCCACATCCTTTGTTGTGCTCCCCTCATTCTCCATGCGCGTGCTATACCACTAACAATTGAAAATCGCCTATATTGAAGCTGATTTATTCTATGTAACTAAATTTGACACCAAGTTTTAACCTTTAACAGAGTGAACTATGGATATATGGAAAGGTGATTAAAGAACTATCCCATGCATCATGATTCATTATTGTCACATATAAAATTGGAAATACCATAGGTTTTCAGTGTAGAGGTTTAAGAAAAAAACCTTCCATTCTTTTTATTAAGATTATAGCCAACAGAAAGATACTGTTTGCATACCAGTGCTCATAGCATGCATTCCCATGTCCTGATACCCCGATGGTTTATCTTTATATACTCCCCACCACATGTCCACTGATGTCAGCAAGTTAATGTATGCGTAAGCCTTCCTATTCACAGCAATACAACATATCAACAAGATGATTCATTGACAGTCTGCCAGCAACAAATAACGAAGCTGCCTCAAAAATTAAAATAATCGTTTGTCTTACGGATGCCAATGGCAACGGAAATCGTCACAAAGTTTATCATCAGCAAACCTTTTATCGATTCATCGCCCTCTTTATCATTTCCACACAAATTTGGCACTGCCAATAAAAATGCATATGCTGTTTGTTGAATATGTGAAGTAAACTTTATTTACTTCCAGCTATCCATCTTACATATTCTAAAGATAGTTCACAGAGCTGTGCATTAACCTAATTAAGTAAAACGACAAAGGCAAAAGAATTCAAAATCAAAACGGCATGATAGGTTGCCCAAATTATCAAATAAAGGGATAAAGTTCTTATTCTATTAGGATCCGGTTAGAATAATTTGCCCTAGGAACATGTGTCAAGCCCATTGATGATGAAGGGAAACCAATCAAGTAGGCCAAAGGCTCGACTACACAAAAAGGCTCTGCATCAGCCTGGACTTGAACATCGGTTGTTTGCATGGGATGCCTTGTCCCAAGACACAAAATTATAAATGGCAACCAGGAAAAATGACTCCACATCATCTCAAGACTCTTGTAGTGAAATCTTTTAGGTATAGCAGCTAACAATAAACAAAAATGTTATGACATTGTGATATGCACAGTTTGATAATTGTTAACCTAAGTCTGTAATGTAAAGTTGTGATAAATGGTTATTGCATAACCAATGGCAGGCCCTACAACAAATATGAAAACTTTTGTAGACAACTCTCACAAAGACATTCGCAAATTAAATAAAGAGTTCAGAATCCAACCTGGTGATCAAGAACCGTCCTGTTGTTTATTTCCTTCACCACCCCAGTAAAGTAACCCAAATTGCCACTGTTTTAATAGTCACAAAAGTTCATGCATGGAGATGGCAGGATTAAAATAGCTCACAAAAGTGCCAATCAATGAAATAAAAAGGGAGAATATAAGGATTTAGGTACTGAAGGACGCGTACCTCGTGTATTCAGGGAACATTCCATGCAGTAAGGTGTTGTTGAAATCGGTCCTTTATGTTATGTGATACGCCTGCACAAACCGGAGCCAGAAAGCAAGTAGCAGGGAAGGCAATGAATGGATATTAATTATAACAAGAGTACCAAGTTTAGTTTTTGGACATAACAGAGAAGCGAATCCAAGGGAATCTGTGTACATTAAACAGGCCCCGCCCATTGCTTTATAAGTCATTCAACAGGCCCCGCCCGTTGCTTTATATATGTGTATATTATAAAAGAGTATGTATCTAGGGAAATGAACTATATTCCTCTCTTCGCAGGAATTCCGGCGAGTTGTATTCCGACACACAGCAATTCAATGAAGTTGCATTTAGAAAGGGCGTATAAGGCAACGACACTGAATACTTCACGTTCAGGATCAATCGAAAACAAAGGATTAGATCACAGACCACATGACTGAATTCTTCAATTTGGTTGGAATATGTTGGAATATGTTGGATAATTATATAAAAAGAAAGTATTTTTAACGTCCATGATACTAAAAATAGTCTATGGGACAGATTGCTTCTCCATCTTGCTCTTGTATTTGGCTATTTTCTGTGGAGTTTTACAATAAACGCTCTCAACTTTTCAACAAACTCTTCGTTGAATAGATTATCCCAAGAGCTAGCTGCCATAATACCTCCATAATTTTCCATGTTGTCTTTGAAAGCTTCGCATTTTAAAATGAAATGTTTTTCCTGCCACATTTCCAGCGCCTGTTTCACAATTGAGTTGATGAGAATTAGTGCTTAATTGAGCAATAAGAATTTTAGTTCTCCAGGAAATATTGGCCCCTATGTAAGCTTTTCACTGATGATTATGAGTGGAGTTAACTCATCAATGTAGTACTTCTTCTTTCTCCGTAGCTCTTTCTCCCAAATACTTTTGTGGAACTTATCCATAACAAAAAAAATTATCTATTCACTTTTTGTAGGAAACATGCTCAAGCAAATACCCCATTTACTAAATCATTTTGTTATTTTGTCGCATTCAAGTTTTCTTTCTTTTGCACAATATGTCATTAAACATAACCTTAGACCATCTACCCTCTTCCATTTGCTCAATTTTTTTCAAATACCTTATGACTCGCACCATAGCATTTGCTTCAATAGGAGCAGCCTCTGTTTCACTTAACAAAATAGCATAAGAAACTGCATTTTTTATTTTTTAGTTGTTTGTAATCAAATGCTTCTGAATTTTCTCAATTTGTTTCCACTGCATCTCGATTGTGCTGCTGGCCCATAGTTCACAACCGTAGAGAATCACTGGAATCACTAGAAGCCCAAAAAGAGTTAGAGTGGTTTTCCAGTCCCATAACTCTGCCTCTCTACACCTGTTTTGAAGAGCATAAAATGTTTTCCAACCCCCCACAATTCTTTTCTTTCTACAACCATACCAACTTAATTTTTTGTTGAAGTCAATTCCGAGGTATTTGTAGTCTACAACTTCTTCTGAAATGCTGCCTTCAAAGTAGAACTTATGCTGGTTATGCTTTCTTTTGTTAGAGAAAACCACTACTTTCGTTTTGCTAATATTGACTTGCATCCTCACTCTTCTACAAAAATGCTCAGGGGAACGTAAGTGCTCTTGCAAACCAATAGCTGATTTAGCAATCAGTATAAGGTCATCTGCGTACAAAAGAAGCCTTATAATGAACTTGCCCAAATGGATACCGTCGCCCCCTTGCGAATTTAGCCACTCTTCAAGCTTGTCCATATATAAACCAAAAAGGGTAGGAGACAATGGACAACCTTGTTTGACTCCGATATTGCTTCTAAAACTTTTAGAAATCCTGCTGAAGTTCTAATTTTGACTTTCACCTCTTCATACAGCCCATGCATAGTTGCTTTCAAATGTCTGGGAACCCTGAGTTCCTCCATTATGCATCAAAGCTTATCCCTAGGAACCGTGTCAAAGGCTTTTCTGAAATCAACAAAGCAACAAAAAACTTCTTCATTTTTTTCCCAAACTTTTTCAATGATGTGCCTTAAAGTTATACAATGATCAATTGTGGAATGTTTAGGTCTAAAACCTGCTTGCCCTTTAGCAGGTTTATCACTTTCTTCTGCCCACTTACTAATTTTCTTTTATATCATGCTTCCAAATAACTTTGCAAACAAGAGGTTTATCATTATAGTTCTGTAATTGGAGGGATTATTGACGTCACCACCCTTGAAAAGAGGTATTGCCATACTAGTTGTCCAATATGGGGGGAACCCCTATTGTATGATGTTGTTGAAAAATTTTGTGATGTGAGGTGAAAGAATTTTTAAGCCCCACTTTAGATACTCTGCTTGGAGTTCAACTAAGTCTTTTGCTTTTCTAGCACCCAGCTTCTTGATACCCATCTCTACCTCTTGCACCGTGAAGAGTTTTGCGTTTGTGCTAACCAAGGTAGGAGGGTCAACCTTGGGATCCTGCTCATAAAGATGTCTTGCATAGTTGAACCATTTAGAATTTGTAATGTTGTTTTCAGTTTGTACTTTTTTCAATTGGATCTCCTTCTAGAATAATTTGGGGTTATTTTTCCCAAGGAAAATTAGTTCTTCTCTCCTCGAAACCATGAAATTTCTTTCTTAATATCTGCTTGTAAGCTTTGAGCTTTACGTTATCCTTGTCTGATTCCTTCCACATTCTCCTTGCCTTTTTGCATTCCTCGTCGAACCAAGCATTAACTGGAAAGCAATTTGTTTCAGACTTCTTAATTTTTTCTCTTTTGCACTCAACAAGTGCACTTTGAATTAAATGTGTTAATTTGTAACTGTGAAGGCCATGAGATGAGATTTCCTCTTTCTTGAAGAGCCTCTCTAGCATTATTTTGAAGGTGCTACAATTCTTTGGAGTCAAAGGAATTCTACCCTTAGGGGGACTTTTTTGAACACACTAAGTTTTTGACCCTAATTGCTTCTTTCCGGTCCAAGAGAAACTTAAATAGATTGGCTTGTGATCTGATCTTAAGTCCCAAATTTGATCTACAATCAACACTTTCTTCATTTTCTCACACAAACTATGCGAACAAATTACATAATCTACTACATTTGCTCCATTGTAAGTATTGCAAGTGAGATTACCAGACTTTTCCCATCTAGTCAAACCATTACAAATGACTAAATCGAAAGCCCTACATAGCGTAAGCAATTGTTCTCCAAAGAGATTGCAACCTTTGTCCTCTGAAATTCTTTCCCATTGATGATTTCTCTCTTCTGTAAGTCAGGTAGGGTCACAATCTTCTTTACAACAAAGAATGCTAGCTTGTTCACCTGCAGTTCTAGCATTGAAATCTCCCACTATAAGGACTTCACCTAGCTGAGAATATATTGCAATATCTACTTTTAGGGCTGCAAAGGGATCTTTGTGGTCAAGCCCTCTACTTTTGTAGATTTTTGAAACTTGTGGCGCAAAGGAGCATGCCGCAATTCTGATGTGATTTCCATTTTCTGATCTTTTAAGCCAGACAAATTGCTTATTTGGGTCTTCTTTTCTAGCTGAATGAAACGACCTTCTCTTTCTTTCGCTAATACCATGATACCCCCGTGCCCTTTGCCATTCCTTGTTGCCTTGTTCCACATTGTTATCTTGCAATACCCTTCAAAAAAAGGTGTCTTGCACCTGTCATGCTTATGTGTTTATACGAGGAAAATTATGTCTCTACCTTCCGCAATAGGCCCTAGCCCTAACCCAAGTCCTCGTCTCCATGGGTAACCCTGGAGTTCCAACAAACTAATCTTAAGGAAACCTGGGTACAACTTGATTGCTATTTGTTTTGACATGCAAGACTCACAGTTGAGTCTTTGTCTCTGCTTTCCCATGCTGACCTTGCTTCCTCATTTTTTGCTGAAGAGTTTGTTTCCTCTTCTTTGTTATCGTTGTGTTGCCTTGTTTTGGAAGGGGGTCCAAATTCGCTATCACAACTTTACCTTTATAAATCCATGCTCTCTTTCCCTCATCTCTTGTTGCCCTAACTTTTGTCATTTCATCCCTCCTTTCCTTTGTTGTCTTGCAGTTAAATCTTCTTCTAGAAAAAATCGAGAACACCTCAAGAGTTGTTTCTTACTTAGAATGACATCTTTATCACGCAAGCTAGGCATGATGACTTTCATGGGCCTGGCTCCCTCACTGTTAAGCTTACCTACTCTTCATGCTTGGCCTATTTGTCATTGCCATTGCAACTTGTCTTTCAAGAAGTCTCTTGCAAGGTCAAGAGTGCATTCACTTTTCCCATAATCTTTCACCCCTTTAATAATTATGTTTGTTTCTCTATCTTGTATTTCATTGCTTTCTCTATCTTGCATGTTGTCAATCTGAATGTTTGTTTCTCCTTCCCTCTTAGCAAAATTGCTAATAACTTGAGCCCGGGTTTTGGAGAAACTTTTTGAAAAATTTTCTGATTTATTTTTCTTATTTAATTTTTCTAAAATTTTGCAGTAATTCATTGAAATTAGATTAACTCTACACAATAGAAGTTCCCTAATTTTTTCGGGGTGTTGAATCCATATATATGGTTAAAAAACAATTTAAATAACACAAATCAAATTTCATCTAAAACAAATTTTTCTAGCTCTAATCCTGCCAGAAAATCTACCATAAACTCGAAAAAATCTCACTAATCAGATATGTATGTATTTTCATTGAATCCATTAGAATGATTATATTTGGAGTTGTTAAGTCCCTATATTAATAGTGTAGCCCCTTATTATGTTAATGCAGCTCCCCTTATTGTTATTGTTGTACCCCTGTAACCCCCATATTGTTATTATTATGCCCTTACATTATTATTGTTAGGTCAGCTAGGATTACATTGTGGCCCCACTAGGATTATATTGTGACCCCATGGACTCCTGTATATAGAAGGTGGTTTTGGTCATTTGTATCATCCAAGAATTGTTCATTTATGTAATGTATTGGAGGTTGCCCCCTCGAAGTGGCTTATTTCTAAGGCGTTGATATCTCTTTTCTTCTATTTTTGGAGCTGGTTTCACAACCTTTGGTATCAGAGCTTTGGATTCTAGGGTTTCGCTGCTTCAAACAGGTCATCGTGGAATTTTTGCTATAACTTTTTTTCTACAAAGTTTCAGAAGCTGAAATTTTTAGGGTGCGAAACCGAAATCCTAAGGAACATCGTCGCAAAATTTCAGAGCTTCGTTCGCAATATTTTCGGAGATACGATATGTGGAAGGTAGGGCATTTTGTAGGCTCCTGAATTTAACCTAAACAGGTCATCGTGGTATTTTCATAATAAATTTTTTTCTACGAAGGTTCAGAAGCTGAAATTTTTAGAGTACGAAGCCACAATCCTGAGGAACATCTTCACAAAATTTCAGATATTTGTTTGCAATATTTTCAGAGATACGATCTGTGGAAGTTAGGGCTTTTTGAGGCTTCTGAATTTCATCTCAAAGAGGTGATCGTGGGAAAATCTTCATAGCTCTCTCTCTGAGCATTGGATTGGAATGTTGTAAAAAGTGGCCGCAAGTACACGAACTGCAGTTTTTGGTCTACCAATTTCAGAGCCAAAGGAGGAAACAGTGACACGTGGCAAGTCGTACAATTTCACTCTACTGAACCAATCCAGAAGTAGGTCATTGTGGGAAATTAGACATAACTTTGTCTCGAAGAATCCAAATCTAATCAGACCTGTGGCATTTGAAAGAAGCTTCAGAGGGCTAATACAAGGTCGAATTTCAGGTATTGAAGATCCGAAATTACAGAGATAATTCAGTTTTAATATCGAGCTCCTCAAAAAGCAAGAAAAATGTGTGTATTTGGTTTTTAAAATTGCATAACGTTTGTTTGAAAAAACAGTTTGAAGTGATTCTAAGGGAATATTTTAGAATTTTTATCAATATAAGGTTCTATAATGCCTCCAAAAAATAATTCCATACCCATTAAGCCCTCAAAAATCTATACTATGACGCATGAAGAGAAAGAATTGCAGTATGAGATATCAAAATTACGGTACGAAGTGCAACAAATTTCGATCTTACGAAGAGCAACCGAAGATGACATAGATGGTTTAAAAGCAGAAATGGAGGTTAAGTTGGATGGTTTGAAGGATCAAATAATAGCCAATATGGATGATAAATTAGTGGAAGATCACATCGAGCATCAACAACAAGTTCTCCAACTCTCAAATGATAACCTAACTTTGGTGCAAAATCTAATGAAACAACAGGAAGATCAACATCACATCGAAAGAAGTTCTGAAGCAGTCACAGAAACAAGAACTCGACAAGTACGATCAATTTCAGAGTATCTCAACAAGTGGAATAACTTTCCTGTAGAATATTCCACGTGGGAGGATGAGAATTTTATACAAAAGCATCAAGAAATAATCAAGCGTTGAGGACAACACTTGTTTGAAGGAGAAGGGCATGTTAAGTCCCAATATTAATAGTGTAGTCCCTTATTATGTTAGTGTATCCCCCCTTATTGTTATTGTTGTACCCCTGTAACCCCCATATTGTTATTATTGTGCCCTTACATTATTATTGTTAGGTCGGCTAGGATTACATTATGGCCCCACTAGGATTATATTGTGGCCCCATGGACTCCTATATATAGAAGGAGGTTTTGGTCATTTGTATCATCCAATAATTGTTAATTTATGTAATGTATTGGAGGTTGCCCCCTCGAAGTGGTTTATTTATAAGGTGTTGATATCTCTTTTCTTCTAATTTTGGAGCTGGTTTCACAACAGGAGTTGTCTTTAGTGCAACCTTTTGGAGTTTCCGGTGCCGGAATTTGGCGAAAACTTTGAGGTGAAATCTTGATTTATGTTATCCAAAATGGTTTTTTGATTGTATATATGGATTCAACACCCTTAAAACCTCTAGGGCACTTCAATTGTGCAGGGGCTACACATCAAACTTGTGATTTCAATGAATTCCTACCCGATTTTAAAGAAATTTGATCGAAAAAATCTCCAAAAAGTTGCACTAAAGACAACTCAATTATATTTGACCTGTATTTTCTTTATTTAATTGTGATATATTTTTATTTTATTGGGTGCACAGGTTGTAATGCATATGTAAAACTTTATATGTGTGTGTGTGTGTGTGTGGTTTGTTTCATTGAATCCATTGGAGTGATTATATTTGGAGTTGTCTTTAGTGCAACTTTTTGGAGTTTCTGGTGCTGGAATCCAGCGAAAACTTTAAGGTGAAATCTTGATTTGTGTTATCCAAAATGGTTTTTTTATTGTATATATGGATTCATCACCCTTAAAAACCTTTAGGGCATTTCAATTGTGCAGGGGTTACACATCAAACTTGTGATTTCAATGAATTCCTACTAGATTTTAAGGAAATTTGATCGGAAAAATCCACCAAAAAAATCTCCAAAAAGTCGCACTAAGGACAACTAAATTATATTTGAGCTGTATTTTCTTTATTTAATTGTGATGTATTTGTATTTTATAGGGTGCATAGGTTTTAGTGCATATGTAAAACTTTATATATATATGAGTAGCAAGTTTAGTACTTAGTTTAAATATAATTTAATTAAACTAAAAAATAATAAAGCCAAAATTTTCATTATAAAAATAAAAATAAAACAACTAATAAAATACTATAATTATATCGTTGAATGTTATCATAAAAAATTAGTTAAAATATAGTTTAATTAAACTAAAAAAATAAAAAACCCAAAATTTTCATTACAAAAATAAAAACAATTAATAAAATACTATAAGGTATTGTATTGTTGAATGTAAAAATCAAAAACTAAGAAATACGATTAACTAATATTATTTACAATAACATATATACACTTATATATGTGTGTGTGTTTTATTTTGTATTAATATATATATATGATATTTTATGATTAAATTTATTAAAATAAGTTTTTAATATAATAATAACTCATCTTAAATTGAAAAAAAAAACTATAATTCGTGAAAATAGAAAATAATAAATAAATAAATAAAAGTTAAATAAAAATATATAAAAAACTAAAAACAAAAAAAATAGTAACTAACACAAATGGAAGCTACTAAGCAACCCATAATAAAAGCTCAACCAATCATAAACAAATTAATATACCATGCATGCGGGCATGTATAATCAATAGATAATTAATAATTAAACCACCTTAGATTCAATTGGATTTATCAAGGGGCTAGATATTAAAGGTGAGAGATCGAAGGCACTCTCAAGCCCACTAGATGTTGTAATTTCTTGTTTACCATTTTGACTTAGTCAAAATAAAATAAAATAATTAATAATTATAATTATCAACCAACCTAGTTCCATTTAACTCCAAATCTACCAAGCCTCGAGAGGGAACAAATTTATTTTCACTCTAAAAGAGGTTTGCACCTCAAGAGATTCCCTCTTGGCCCCTGGTAGGAGTTAATATGGATCTAAAGTATAATTGTTAACTATAATTAACTATAATTATAATTATTAATTCGTTGGTTTAATTTCCTCCTTTAAATAGACTGTATTCAACATGAATACCATGTATTTTCATTTATTAGTTTTCATTCTTCTTTCTTTCTATTAATAACAATAATAATAATAATGTACGACTGTGTTTAGATATTTGATGTATAAGAAGAAGCTTTACAACATGGAATCCAAGAGGCTCCCAAAAATTGCTTCTAACTTCAGTAAAAAACCCCACCTTCGCCTCAGGCGCGGGTGGCATAAGGAAGTGCAGTCTTGGCTCAACCATTGGGGGATTAAGGAAGAGATGATCATGGGAAGCAAGGATAGTGTCAAAGATATTATTACCTCCAATTTTAAGGATAAGTTGTGGGATGATAAGGAGCTGAAGGCTAAAAGGAAACTAAGATACTATAAGGAGGTGTTCAACCCCACCCTTGATAACCAAAATTATCTCTCTATGTTGACCAACACTAAGAAAAAAATGAACATCACTAGGATAAGAACTAATTCTCATGAGCTTTGAAGTGAAACCCAGCGGTGGTCTACTCCCAAGGCTCCCTGGGACGATAGAATCTGTCAAATTTGTGATACTAAGAGGGTGGAAGATGAAAAACACTTCCTTTTAGACTTCCCGGCTCTTACTCACATCCACACTCAATTCCCTAACATCTACCACACTTCTAATATTCTTGACTTATTAAGTTAGGCCAACTATAGTGATTTTGGAGAGCTTCTTTACCTACTTTCAAATCATAGAAACAAGATTTTGAAGAATCACAATTAGATGAATTTTCTTTTCTTGAGGTTTGATACACCACATTGGTCTTAGTGGACGTTAATCATCATCATTATTTTTGTTTACAGGACAGAACATGACATTACAACATCTCTTCCATACTAGGCTGGAGAGTGCCTTTCTATGCAATAAAACATTTTGACTTCGTCAAATTACATCAAACTAAAATAAACATAAAATTAATAATTATAATTATAGTAAACTAAAAAAAAAAGAAAAAAGAAAAAGATAACAGGTATATTTATAATTGTAATTTTAGTTAATAATTAAACCAACTTAGATATATTTTAACTCTAGGTCTACCAAACGCAGAGAGCGATCAAATCTCTTGAGGTGCAAACCTCTTTTAGAGTGAAAATATATATGATTCATGTGAAAAGAGATATGATCCCTCTTGGTGCTTGGTAGATTTGGATTAAACCTCTTTTAGAGTGAAAATATATACGATCTCTGTGAAAAGAGATATGATCCCTCTTGGTGCTTGGTAGATTTGGATTTAAGATGGATCTAAATGGATTTAGGTTGGTTTCTATTAAATCGTTAGTAATTTCAAAATTTACTTAAATTTAATTAGTTTTTAAAAAGTCAATTTAATGAGTAAATTAAAAGTTGTCTCTATTTGTTTATGTATTTGTTAGATATATTATCTACAAGTCCAAAATAATAAAAGAATATATTGGCCATCCCCAATGTTTAATTAGTTTTTAAAAAAACAATTTGATGAGTGAATTAAAAATTGCACATATTTGTTTATATATATATAAACTAACCTACCAAGCCCAAAATTATAAAAGTAGTCTAGCAATCTAGCTTATTAAGATTTTAATATAAGTATAAAGTCTATAGCATTCACATTGTTAAAGCTGTAAGATGAATAGATTGTGTTCACAATATTAAGATTTTAAGATGAATGCTTAGATTGCATTCATAGTGTTAATATTTCAAGATGAGTACAACTTGCATCCACAATCGGTCTTTGAGCATGCTAGAGAAACTTTGTCACCATCTCGACTTACACCATGCAATCTTGCAACATGTTTGTCAAATCGTAAAGGTTGAGACTCCCACAACAACACATCTACACCCATGGGCCACTGGTATGCTATATAAAACACTAGCCTATAAAAATAGAGTAATTCGATTAAAGGATCTTTTTGTTAATCAATAGAAATAATAAACAAGATTGTGTTGTTTGTATAGGTAAAAGAGTAATTTATGCTTTATTTTGAGAGTTTTTATATAGTTTATACAATGTTGGTATTTTGGTGATAGAACCCATTTTTTTATAAAATGGGTTTATTTGTCAATTTGATTCAAAAAATAAGTATTTTATGGTTGGATATAGAATCTCAAAACTATGATGCATTCGATAAATCTATACATGAATCTTAACGAGATAGGGTTTAGGTCTTTAAATGCTTGTGGTGTTGGTGGGAGATCATCATTCTTAATTGTAGAACAGTCATGATTTCTTGAAAATGCATACCATGTATATTGTTGTTACTTTAAATGTTACAAGCATCTAAAATTTCTATTTAAAAGTGGGTTCGAACTTATTTTATAAGGTCCTTTGTTAGTCTAATTCATTGGGTTGAAAGTTGAGATCAATTGTTCCTCTTCAAAACACATTATAGCTAATGGGTTTTGAGCAAGCTATTTGAAAACTTTTTGAAATGGTTTGGCATGACTTGCAAAAGCTTTGAAATTACATAAACAATGACTATACATAATTGCACCAAATCACTGGCTAGTTTGATAGTAGGAACAAGCGTGATCGAATATTTTTGTTCTTTTTTAAATAATAAAAAACATGTATGTCTAGGATTACTTTATAGTCAAATTGGAATGAAAGAATTCCCTAATAACACACACACATCTTGTATTCACAACAAAAATGAACAAAAACACATATAATATATAATATTTAAGTGATGTGCCAAAATAAATACAAAATGTCATGTAAAGGGTAGTTTTAAAAAGAAAGTCGCTATAAAAATTTCAATTGCCTTGTAGGAGTACCTATGAAATTTATAGCTAGATCTCAAGGAAAGTAAGGGTATGTTCTTAAGGACAACTTGGGTAGCATTTGGTTTTTTTGTGTATAGGATTGAGTTTAAATGGTATTAGTGTTAAATATTGTAGCTCAGATAGGTGTTCTACTTATGATTCTCCTTGGCCTTTTTTTTTTTTCACCCATGATAAAAGCATGTGTCTATGGAGTTATATTTTATCCATATTCCATCTCTAGTTATCAAAATTAGACAAGTAAATAGGAGGTGGCTTTGAGAGGTGTCATTAAGGCTACAAACACAGAGGAATTAATCATCTCCAAGCCCATGTAATTTTTCTTAAGTTTAACCTGATAAAATGTCTTAATTAAGCTAATTATTGATTTTTAAATATTTGCTAAGTTAAAACATAGGAAAAGTGGATAATTAATTGACATTAGTTGGGATAAGATCGATTTTCCTCTAGAAGCTTGTAGAAAGTTTCAAAGATGATCTTAACCATAGATTAGGACAAGTTAACTTCTAATCGTGGCATTCATTTGTGAATGAGATATTATAAAGGGAAGTTGATGCTAATCATTGGAGACACCGAGTGAGTATTGTTGGGTGAGTTTTTAGTGAGACACTAGAAGGGTTCAACAACGGTGATTGAGGAAGAGTTTTTGTAGGGTTTTTCTTCAGCTAAGAGACTTCTAATTTCTAATTTCCCTAGGGATTTTTTCTAGTCGAGTTATTTTCTACAGGTGGCAAAGTTTTTCTAGTGAGGTCATGAGCTTCAGGAGGGGACAGGGTTTCCTAGTGAATGCACACATGTGGACGATCGAAATTTCTCCAGGAAGTTGTGTGAATTTCCAGAATTGCACTTATGACTAGTGTGAGTTGCCAAAATGCAGTGTGAATTGGTTGAGGTAGTGAGAGTTGCCAGTGTGAGGCAATGTGAATTGCCAAAGGAAAGTCGAGTTGTTTCCTGAGGGTCATGTAGATCCATAGAGGGAGATTGTGAGATTTCTTAGTTTTAATTTGATCAGCATTGGTGGAGATCAATTTTGTCAGAGGTTTTCCAGTGTCAAGAAAACATTATGTAATTTCTCAATGGCATATTTGCTAAAGATAATACTAAAACCTTCAAACTGAAGACTAGTTTCCACGCATTGAGGTTTTTCTAGGGAAATTTGTCCAAAAATATTTGTGCCATTTGTTTCATTGGTTTATTGTGTATTCTGTTGCAATTTTATTTAGTGAATGGTGTTATTTATGTTTGTATTCATTTCTTTTAGCTAATAAATTAATATGATGTGTATTAGTAATCAGAATAATTATCTAGGTTAATAGCACCTTCTCGGTAGCAGAAATTTCACATGGTATTAGAGCATTGAAGCACTGCGGTTATTGTTTATCTGAGTTCGAGGGTTGTGAAAGAGAATCAAAGGTTTTCACATAGGATGGTTTTCAGATCTCTTCATATTTATTGGGTTTTATTGTTCAAGGGTTTTGGAAATGGCTTCAATTTGTTTGAGAGATCAACGTAGACTTGATGGTGCATCAAACTTTGGTATCTAGAAATCCAGGATACTTTTGTTGTTGGAGGAGCATGGAATGAAGGAGTATGCGACATCTATTATTGTCATACCTATAGTTCCAACACAATTAGTGACATACCACAAGAAGGATGCCAAAGCTAGGCATATTATCCAAGAAGGGGTCAAATATAATATCGTTCCTCATATTGAAAAATTGAATATGTGTAATAAGATGTGGGATGTCATCCTGAATATGTTCTAGAGTGCAACTGTGAATAGGAAATTGATCCTTGGAGAGAGGCTAAAAAACACTAGATAGAACAAGGGAGAAGGCATTGTCAGTTATCTCACCAGGGTCAGACAAGTCAAAGATGAGTTATCACTTGTGGGAGAGAAAATAGATGATAATGATCCCATGATAATTGTGTTGCACGGGTTCTCAAAGTAGTTGGATTTCTTTTTCCAAGTGATTAATGGACGACAAGATCCGCCTGGTTGGGATCATCTTTGGAGCGATTTCATTTAGGAAGAGCTTAGCTTGAGCCTTGTAGTGGAGGAAACAGTAAATGGTAGAAGGGTTGGGATGATCATAATGTTTCTCTTGCAGTAAAGACAAACCCAAGAAAGGCTTAATCAAAGGGCCTAACTCTAAGGGAGAGAAGAAAAAATACTTGAGTAAAATCAAGTTTTTTGGTTGTGGTCAACAAGGACACTATGTCATTCAACGTCTGAATAGAAAGAAGGGTGAAAATAATAAGATGCAACAAAAAACAACTACAATAGACATTGATGAAATTCCTTTAATACCTGAGGATGGGTTTGCTCGCATAGCTTTCCTATCTAGCTCAACCACCACAGTTGTCTGGTACATTGACAATGGGGCATCGTGTCATATTACAGGAGTAAGAAGGGGAGATAAGCTTCTAGATACAAATGGGAAGCAAATCCAAGTGTACTCGAATTGGGAGAGGGACAATCACATTTCATAGGGATTTTGGCAAGAGTATCCATGTTACAGATGTGTTGCACGTGACAGGTATGAGAATGGACCTAATTTTAGTTTATATTGTTCAGGATAATGGGTATGATGTATACTTTCAAGGACAAAAGTTTTATCTGAAACACCAGGATTAGAATTCAACAAAGGATATTCGGGTAAGAAACAACAAGTTATATAAGTCTCAATTCGATACTCCAAAGGCACTGGTTAGAAATAATAATAATGGAGATATAGGAGAGTTATGGCATATAAGGATGGGTCATATCCATCATGGGGCACTGAAATTGCTAAGAGAGACTGTGACAAGTATTCAAGAGGCGAGTACAAAACATGATGACATACGCAGAGGGTGCATACTTGGAAAGTTTTCAAAAGTAGCATTTCCAAGGAGTGACAGTAGAACCAAGGGTGTTTTGTAGTGGATACATTTTGATATTTGTGGTCCATTGTCCACAAATTCTCTTAAGGGCTATGAATATTTTGTGACCATTGATGATTTCTCTAGGAATACTTAGATATACTTCTTGGAGACAATAGATTAAGTATTTAATCACTTCCAAGAGTTTTAAGCTCTTGTGGAGAACTCGATAGGAAAGAAGATAAAGGTACTTTCAGACAAATAATGGGTAAATTACATCGAGAAAGCCTTCAAGGAGTTCTATTCCAAGGAAGTAATTAAGAGAGAGTGGACAACTCCATACAACCCGTAGTAGAATTGGGTTGCAGAACGAAAGAATAAAACCATAGTTGGAGCATAAAGGGCCATGCCATATGATAAGGACATGCCTAGATATATTTGGGTAGAAGCATGTAGCATAGCAATTTGCATTCAAAATAGGGTCCCACATAAGGTGTTGGGAAAAATGACACCCAAGGAGGCATTTATAGGGAAGAAGCTAGAAGTCAGTCATTTCAAGATTTTTGGCAGTATCACTTATTGTCATGTTCTAGCCAAGAAGCACACCAAGATAAATTGAATTGCAAATAAGAGGTATTTCATTGGTTACAATAAAATGTCCAAGGAATACAAGATCTATATTCCAAGGACTTGGAAGATCATCTTCAAATGATACATTAAGTTTCAGTAGGAGAAGGCTCCAGGAGACCTCACAAGTTGCCAACAATTGATCATAGGTAGCAAGAAAAAGCTCCAAGGGTTGAACAACAATCTCATACTCAGGGCATAAGTACTATAACCATGACTATTACAATCATAGATACAGGCATCGAGGAAAGTTTGTAGCATGTGGAGAAACAACATGCTAAGAAGCTTGAAGCTCCATCCACTATAGTTGGGAAAATGAATTACGAGGTGCTTCATACATTAAGGGATGCACAAAAATTTGTAGGAGCTCCTAGAACAAGCACCGGGGACAAGAGACCACTAGAGAAATATTTAGGTTATAAGGTATTTATGAGTTAGCTCATTGATAGTGATACTTCCAACTATGAATAGGCTACACAGAACCAGGTGTGGTAGTATGTTATGGTATATTACAACTCCATCTTGCAAAATTCCATTTGGGAGGTGTTTCCTAGACTATTAGATAGGGAAGTGGTTGGTTCTCGTTGGATCTACAAGATCAATAATGTTGTATATGGCAGCATAGACAATTTCAAAGCCAAGTTTGTGGCCAAGTGTTTCTATTTGAAAGAGGGAATAGACTATGAGGAGACATTTTCTACCATGGCCAAGTATACTTCCATTGGGGTGATGATCTCACTTGCATATAGATGGGATGGAAGATCCATCAAATGGATGTCAATACAGCATTCCTAAATGGAGTTTTAGAAGAGGAGGTGTACATCGAACAACTAGAGGGCTTTGAGATGCACGGGAGGGAAACCCATGTATGAAATTTGAAGAGAACACTATAGGAACTTAAGAATGCTACTAGAGCTTGGCATAGTCATATTAACAGCTACTTGCAGGAGATAGGCTTCATGAATAGTGAGACATATTGAAACCTCTATTATCTTATTGTTGGATGTGAAACACTCTTTCTCATTTTGTATGTGAATGATTTATTTTTTATTGGGTAACCAGGGCTCGTAGAAGACTGCAAGAGGGACTTAGAAATAGAGTCTGAAATAAAGGATTTGGGGTTAATACATTATTTTATAGGAATTGAGGTGTGGTAGACAAATGAGCAAATCATCCTTGGTTAAAGGAGATATAGTTTGGAGACCTTGAAGAAATTCAGGATGTTGGATTGTAGAGCCATGTCTACACCTATGATAACTAATTGGAGGAAGATCGATGCATCAAAGTAGGAGGCAATGGACTCCACCTTATATAATAACTTATTTGCTCTCTCATGTATGTGGTCAACACAAGGGCGTACATTTTCTTTGTAGTCAACACTCTTAGTTAGTTCATGGTGGAACCAAAGAAAGTGCATTGGACAAAAACAAAGCATGTGTTGTTATATCTACAAGGTAAAATAAAGTATGGGTTGAATTATACTCGAGGTGATGGTGTCAAGTTGATGGTCCATACTAATGCAGACTGGGTAGGTAATGCAGTAGATTGGAAAACCACTTCAGGGTGTTGCTTCAGCATTGGATTAGGGGTTGTCTCTTGGTACAACAAGAAGCAAAAGTATGTTACATTAAACTCTGCAAAAGCAAAGTACATGGAAACATGTGAGTCTATATGGCTTCAGAAGTTTCTAGTGGCACTGTTTGGTCAGAGGATGGAGTCAACCATTATTCATTGTGATAATTAGAGTTGCATTAAGCCATCTAAGAATCCAATATTTCAGGATTTATCGAAACATTTTGATATACGATACCATTTCATTAGAGATTTTGTACAACATGGATTAGATTGACTACAATATGTGTCTAAATATCAACATGTGGTAGGCATTCTAACGAAGGCCCTGAATAAGGGAAAGTTTGTTTTTTTAAGGATAAGTTGGGTGTTGTGGAGAACATCTTCCTCACTAAGAGGGAGTGTTAAATATTGTAGTTCGGAATGATGTTCTAGCCTTGATAGATGTCACTAAGGCTAGGAACACAAAGGAATTAATCATCTCCAATCATATGTAATTTTTCCTAAGTTTCACCTTGGGAAATGTCTTGATTAATTCAAATAGTGATTTTTAAATATTTCCTTCGTTAAAACCTAGGAAAGTTAGATAAGTAATTGACATTAGTTGGGATAATATTGATTTGCCTCTAGAACCTTCTAGAAAGTTTCTAAGATGATCTTAGTCATCGATTGGGAGAAGTTAACTTATAATCATGGCCATTATTTTGTGAATTAGAGATTATAAAGGGAGGTTGATGGGCAACATTTGAGATACATCGAGTCAGTATTGTTGGGTGAGTTTTTAGTGAGAAACCAGGAGGGTTTCAATAATAGTGATTGAGGAAGAGTTTTTGTAGGGTTATTATTCATCTCAGAGGTTTTTAATTTCTGATTTTCAAAGGGAATTTTGCTATCCAAGTTATGTTCTGCAAATGGCCAAGTTTTTCCAGTGATGATGTGAGCTTTAGGACGAGGCAAATTTTCCCAGTGAATGCACACATGTGGAATGTTGAAATTTTTCCAGGAGGCCGTGCAAATTTCCAGAAGGTTTCATGTGTGAACAATGTGAGTTGCTAGAGGGAATCGTGAATTGGATGAGGTGGTGCGAGTATTGGAAAGTGTAACTAGGTTTAGTCTTGATAATGACCTGTAATTATGAATTTATGTAATGAAGAAGACAAAGATAATAAAATGTATTTTGTAAATGCTTGACTCATGGGTTTCATGAGTAAGGAGTTTTTATTATAGGTCAAAGACTTCTTCTTTATGTCTTTAGGGGTTTTTCATATTGTCAAAAATGTATAATTTAGAGTCATGTATATGAAGTGTTGTTACAATTGTAAAGACAAATTATTTATGTAAATGTATGCCTCAAGACATTTTCAATATGCTCCTTGAAGATGACCGAGAAGATGTTGGAAGATGCTCCTTGTAAAATTAGCTCACAAATAGTTGAACAAGTTTGCCCACTAGCTATCGATATTTCAACCTATAAGAAGGAAAAAATCCCTATATATAAGAGAGCTATGCGGCCTCAATAGCACATACAAGTTCAGATCAAGTTCTGTGATCAATTGTGAGATAAGGAACTATTTTAGTGTGAAGTTTGAAGACAAATCAACGAAGAAGAAAAGAGGAAGTCTTATCTTTGCTTTGGGTATGTTAGTGTCAATCATTACATCCTGTCACCAGTGATCAAATGAGCTCTTATCATGTCCTGTTAGGGTCTCATAGTCAAATTTTATAGTTTCAAATAAGTCTTCAAATAAAATTTGATCATTGGTTGTTGTCTAGGTCAACGCTGCTCCCTCTATTCACTCATGGTCATCATCACTCATATCAGTCAAGTATTCATCTAAGTGTTTATGGTCATGAATCAATTAATATACCATCATCTAGGTGATGGTTTATGATTACATTTGAGGTGTCATCATTTGTTCATGACATCAAAAGCCATCATGGGATTCATGTCATCACCATTGTCACCATCATGGGAGTTAGAAAATTAGAAAATAAACCCAAAGGAGCAATGAGAAGAGTCAACTCATAATTCCACAAGTTTCAAAGGCTTCCAAGCTAGTAAGTAATCACCCCTCACCTTTCATTCAACTCAATTTCTTCAGCAAATGTTGAAATCCCTCTCCTAGGGTTTTCACTATGTTTTTGTATTTCTTTGGTGTTTGGTTTGTTTTATTGAGAAAAATCCTGGTTTTTCTACCCTATCACCTTCCTACACACCTCATACACCTCCCCAAACCATTTACCACATTCATCTCCCTCATTTCTTTCATTTTCCCCTAAAACCCCAGCCCACACTGCGTTTTTGCAGAGATTCTGGGTTAGGACTGTGTTTTAGCCTTTTTCCCCTCTTTCCCTTATCCATTTCAAGGAATTCCACTAGCACTATGTTCCTAAAACACTCCCTTATCTCCCCTAAGTTTTTCATATTTTTCCCTAACTCCTATCTCCTCCATTTCCCTCCCTAAACTCGCTAACCCATTTTCCCCTATTTTCCTAGACTCCACCCTTTCCTTCCTTCCCATCAAGCTAGGGTTTCTATCATACAAAAAAACACCATGGACAATGAGAGGAAAAATTACAAAAAAGGAGGGAAATTTTCCAGGTTTGAGTCAACTCAGACCCATGGCATCATTTTCATAATTTTGTTTTCATTTGCAAGGGTTCACAGTGCACACACAGACAATTTGGCTTCAAAACCAGTTTTTGAAGTAATGGAGATGAATTTTACAAAAGTGAAAGAGGTTTTTGTCAATAATATGCCAAAGAACAAAAATTTCCTTCAGTTTATGCACAGGTGTTATGGTTTGAGAGAAATTCTCAAATTCCAGTTGCTCCAGGTTATTTTTTTCACTTTTGGGCAGGTTGTCTTCAAATCAATTTTCCAGGGGTTTGGAGAAGGGGTTTGCAGTGCTTAATGACTCCATTTTGTAGCATAAATCCTAAGCTTTCCCACCATACCACTTGAAACCCAAAAATCCTCTGGGAAGACCTCCAAAATCCCTCTAAAAGTGGCGCAACCCTTTCGCAAACCTTCTGCGACCCTTTTGTGACACTTTTGTGAAATTTTCTAGAAAAAAAATCCTGTCTTAGATATATTTTTCCAGAGAACATTGTGAATTACTGGAGCCGAATTTTGGGAAATAGGAGGAGTTTTTTGTTTCTAACATGCCAAAGAACAAAAAAATCTCTCAGTTTTTATAGAGGTTTTACAGAATGAGAGATCGATCCACATCTTCACATCCTATTTTTCTGACTTCGCAATTTCCTGGTTTAGTCACCTTTTTACAGAGAAGATTGTGGGAAATCAGAGAAGCATATTAGGAAACTGGAGGAGGGTTTGTCCCTAACATGCCAAATAAAAAACACCTCTCTAATTTTTTCAAAAAACCTCATGTTTAGAGAGATATGGCTCCATCTTTGAGACCTATTTTTCTAGAAAACCCAAAAAAATTTCAAAAATTGGCACATAGAAAGGTCGCGCCCAGGTACGAACCTTTTTCCCAGGGCATCCAAATGAGCTCTTCTCTACATGGATGGAATATAATGATGTGTAAATGATAAATATGAAGTGGATTTTCCATGACAACTTCTAATTTTGACGAAAAAACTCAGAAAACCTCACCTTTTTCATGCTTATGCCACTAAATCTAGACTGGCGCAACCCTTCTGAGTGAGGTTGGGAAAATCAGGTTTTGGAGGCCTTCCTGTAGGAATTTTTTGGAGTTTGATGGCTCATTATAATTTAGACACGTGGGGCTACTTGACCCAGCTTTTAGAATGCAATTTGGATTCCTAAAAGTCAGCCAAAAGCAACTCTCAACTGGTGATACCTTTTCGCGACCTTTCTGCTAAATTCCTGTTTTGATGCATTCTAGTGCGACCTTTTTGCTCCTAGTGCGACCCACCTGGTCTAGAAACATTTTCATGCACTCAATGATAGAAATTGGATTTATTGTAATCAATTGAGTTTATTTCAAGCTTTTTAGTTAGTTTTTGCCTCACTATATGAGGAAATTTGTAATTAATGAGGAGATAAGCTCTCCTAAACATTGTCTAAAATCTTGGAAATTGTTTCAACTATCCTAGTATTTAGGTGAGGACTCATCAAAGACATTTATGATGAGCCTTGAATAGGATTTTAGACCTGATGAGTTGTCCTATGATATATTTTACTATATGAGGCCCATTGTAATCAGTTTCAATGGTTGGATGTTGGAGTCTTGGACACTGAGCTAGTGTATTTCAATTTGACAAAGTAATACAATGAAATGCAGAGAAAAGTTGCAGCTAAAATTTAGGGATTCATGTGGTGAGCTTCTATGGCTATGTTTCTCTTCAATAAGTCACTTCATTGAATGCTTTATCTTTCCATTACATATCTATTGCTTTCACTCATTGTCTTTACAGTTCTTTAAGTAGGATTCATGAGTAATGCATGCCATGTTTTGATGAGATGATGAAGTTGTGTTTATTTTATTCTTAAGGAATGAATTCATACTTCTATTATTGATCCTAATCTCTTTGTTCATCATACACCATAACCATAAATCCTAAAGGTTCATTCAATATTGCCTACCTGGCCCCTTTATTCCCCTGCAATTTTTTCTCTTGTAACCTTAAAAGAGTTTTCAAGCCTAGTTTCCAAAGGTCCATTTCCATCCAGAAAAAAAATTAAATCAACCAAAACCCTAGAGCCTATTGTACCTAGCCTAAAATCTCCATAATCCAGTCAATTTGTCCGTGATCTCATTGAGAGATCCCTCCTTGTCTAGTAGGGCTAGATACTAGGTCAAAGCGGTATGTGGTTACCTTTGTTGGTCTCCTTCTCAACCTTCGGAGATCCGGTGGAGTGCTCACATCTTGGCATCATTGTCGGGGAGCGAGGTGACAGATCTTCCCCGGGAAAGAACGAAAAGGATCATATATGATTGTTGATGGTGAACAATGATCCAGCACAAGAAGGTTGTGCATCATTCACCTGGCGACTCCAGTGTCGAAGAATCTAAAGGTTCTGAATTTTCATGGTGACTCCAGTGTCGAAGAATCTAAAGGTTCAGAATTTTCATGGCGACTCCACTTTTCAAGGACTGGTAGTCTGAAGAAATTCTTAGTGACTTCATTGTTGTCAAAATGGATTCAACTGCTCGAAGGTATGCTCCTTTAAAACGAGATCACATTCCAAGCTTTTCGAACCGCATGCCTTGTGTAGATTGGCAGACTTATCTCCCAAAGTTCAAAGACGAGAAAGGAGATGATGGTGCTCTACATATCATCAAATTTCACATGCACGCACACAAGTTGAGTGTTAAATTTCCTGAAGACTGTATGATGAAGATGTTCATGGAAACCTTAGAAGGAAAAGTGTGATCTTGGTATGAAGCTCTTCCATCTGCTAGTATTTATTCTCTTAAAGATTTTCATTCAGCATTTTTTGAAAAATATAGAGAATCTCATCCTTCTTTGTCATTGGTTGAGGAATGATGTGAACATTTTAAGGTTTTCATTCAAGATATAGAGAATACTTGGGGTGATCAAGAGTTCAAGGATGAAGAGATCCTTGAGGCTTTGTATGAGAACCCTTTCCATCACCAAGAAAAACAGGTATCTTTTTCCTTAGATGACATAGACTCAGACCAATAATAGAAATGCCTATTCTTGATCCTGAAAATGAAAATCATCAAGCCAATAATTACTGCTATAAAATTCAGTTTTCTCCTTTGTCTGAAGATGAGATAGATCAGCTCCTGAAAATTTATGTTACAACCCAAGCTAATGTAGGTTTGCAATGTTCACATACAAAAGTGAAAGAGGATTTTGTCAATCATATGCAAAAGAACACAAAAATCCTTCAGTTTATGCACATGTGTTATGGTTTGACAGAAATTCTCAAAATGCAATTTCTCTAGGTCATTTTCTGCACTTTTGGACAGGTTGTCTTCAAATCAAATTTTCAGGAGTTTGGAGAAGGGGTTTGTAGTGCTCAATGACTCCATTTTGTAGAAGACATCCTAAGATTTCCAACCATACCACTTTCAGCCCCACAATCCTTTAGTAAGACCTCCAAAATCCCTCTCAAAGTGGCGTGACACTTTTGTGACCCTTTCGCAACCCTTTTGTGAAAATATCCAAAAAAAATCATGTTTTAGACATCTTTTTCAGAGAATATTTTGAACAACTGGAGCTGAATTTTAAGAAAATGGAGGAGGTTTTTGTTCCTAACATGAAAAAGAACACAAAAATCTCTCATTTTTTACAGAGGTATTACATAATGAGAGATCCATCCACATATTCACAGCCTATTTTTCTGATTGTGCAATTTCATGGTTTAGTCACCAATTTGCAGAGAATATTGTGGGCAATAAGAGAAGCATATTAGGAAAATGGAGGAGATTTTGTACCTAAAATGCCAAATAAAAAACACCTCTCTCATATTTGCAAAAAATCTCATGGTTAGAGAGATATTTTTCCATCTGTGAGACCTATTTTTCCAAAAAACCCATAAAATTTTCAGAATTTGGTACATAGAAAGGTCGCGCCCAGGTGCCACCCTTTTCACCTGGGCATTAAAATGAGATACTCACTACATGGATGGATATATAATGATGTGTACATGATAAATCTGAAGTTGGGTTTCCATGAAAACTTATAATTTTGATGAAAAACTCATAAAACCTCACCTTTTTCATGCTTTTGCCACTAAATCTGGACTGGCGTGACCCTTCTGAGTGAGGTTGGAAAATAAGGTTTTGGAGGCCTTCCCGTGGGAATTATTTGGAGTTTGATGGCTCATTTGAAATTAGACATGTGGGGATACTTGACCTAGCATTCAAAATGTAATTTGGATTCCTAAAAGTCAGCCAAAAGAAGCTCTCGAGTGGTGCGACCTTTATGCTAAATTCTTGTTTTGATGCATTCTGGTGTAACCTTTTTGCTCCTGGTGTGACCCATCCGATCTAGAAACATTTTCATGCACCTAATGATAGAAATTCGATGTCTTGTAATCAATTGAGTTTATTTTAAGCTTCTTAGTTAGTTTTTGCCTCACTATATGAGGAAATTTGTATTTAATGAGGAGATAAGCTCTCCTAAACTTTGTCTAAAATCTTTGAAACTGTTTCAACTATCCTAGTCTTTAGGTGAGGACTCATCAAAGACATTTATGATGAGCCTTGAATGGGATTTTCGACTTGATGAGTTGTCCTATGATGTATTTTCCTATATGAGGCTCATTGTAATCAATTTAAAAGGTTGGATGTTAGAGTCTTAGACATTGAGCTAGTGTCTTTCAGTTTGACAAAGTAATACACTGAAATATAGAGAAAATTTGCAGCTAAAATTTAGGGATTCATGTGGTGAGATTTTATGGCTATGTTTCTCTTCATTAATTCACTTCATTGAGTGCTTTGTCTTTCCATTACATATCTATTGCTTTCACTCATTGTCTTTACAGTTCTTTAAGGAGGATTCATGAGTAATACATGCCATGTTTTTATGAGATGATGATGTTGTGTTTATTTTATTCTTAAGGAATGAATTCATATTTATATGCTTGTTCCTAATCTCTCTGTTCATCATACACCATAACCATAAAGCCTAAAGGTTCATTCAAGCTTGCCTACCTTGTCCCTTTATTCCCCTGCAATTTTTTCTCTTATAACTCTAAAAGAGTTTTAAAGCCTAGTTTCCAAAGGTCCATTTCCATCCAGCAAAAAATTAAATCAACCAAAACCCTAGAGCCTATTATACCTAGCCTAAAATCTCCATAATCCAATCAATTTGGCTGTGATCTCATTGAGTGGGCCCTCTCATCCTAGTAGGGCTAACTACTAGGTCAAAGTGGTACGTGGTTACCTTTGTTGGTCTCCTTCTTAGCCTTTGGAGATCAAATTGAGTGCTAACAGGGCCAAATACACCATGGTCACTTCCGGAAGGCCAAGGGTAATTGTAGAAAGAGACAATACTGTTATATAGTGTGTAGAAAAGTGCGTAGGAGGAAGTCAAGCCAAAAATAATAAGAAGACTTGCAAGGTGTGCAATAGATCCATGTTCTGGGCCAATCTATAGTTCAGATATCTCTGAAAGGGTCATACACAATGTAAAGAGGAACATATTACAACAGAGGAAAAAATCTTGGTCTAGGGTATCAAGAGTATTGGAAGACAAGCTGAAGAAAATAATTTAGGAGGTTGAGAATATTTCAAGGAAGAGAAGAAAGGGAGATCTTTGTTTAGGACTAGGAACTGAGCTTTCCAACTCCTAGTGAAAAGTAGTGCAGAAAGTAAGATCAACCTAAGGAGTCTTGTAGAGTAGTGACAAGGTATTGGAGGCATACTGGTTTCAAGGGTCTATGTCATGGTCATGGTACTCGTTAATTGAAGATCTATAAGAAGAAATACTTTCAAGTTTTCCTCTCCAAGAGGGAGAGGTTTTGGCTCTCGATTGCTAGCATAGATATTTGTTTCTCTTATGCATTTGATAATTGACTTGATGAAGAATGTAATAACATAATGAAGATAAGATCTAAGTGAAAGAAGTATAACAAAATCACATGTAATTATCATGAAACATAAATTTGAATTAAAGCCCTAATTTCTCAACAGTGATTTTTGTGAGGTAGTGTGAACTGCTAGAGGAGATTCAAGTTGTTTCCTGAGGTCCATGTAGATATGTAGAGGGAGATCGTGAGATTTCATACTTTTATTTTGATCAACAATGGTGAAGATAAAATTTTCCAAAACTTTGCTACTGTCAGGCAAGCCGTTTATGTAACTTCTCGATAATGGATTTTCTAAAGATAATAATAAAACCATCAGACTGAAGACTGGTTTTCCCCACATTGGGGTTTTTCCAAGGACATTTGTGTAAAAATATTTGTGTCATTTGTGTGATTGGTGTCTTTTGTATTTAACTGCTATTTTATTTGGTGAATGACATTATTTATGTTTTATTCATTACTTTAAACTGATAAATTAATTTGATGTGTATAAGTCATCATAATAATTAATTGGGTTAATAACACCTTCTAGGTAACAAAATTTTCACAATTACAAAGCATATAATGATCCCATGGAGATAACCTCAAAAATGAGCACACGGAACAATGATTTCCTGAGATTCTTTTTAGGTTGAAATTGTGTTTCGATATTTGAGTAAGAAGTAAAATTACTTTTGATTGGCTAAGGGTTTTTCTTCCTCGGACGTAAGAAATCAAGAAAATGACTCAAAATCAAGAAAGCTTTCCCCTACCACCAATGGTGTGTAATTTTCTTTGAATAATGGTGATGACTCAACACACATTCCAACTATAAAGCCATCATAATTTTTTTCTCAAAACAATATAGTAATTTTATCAAAGGCAACAAAATTACAAGATTACATACCATGAGTTATTTCAAAATTTCTCCATAGGATCTTATGGATAGTGATCATGAAGTCTTCTTTGATAAAGAGATTTTTTTTATCTGAAAATTCAACAAGAAAAAATTTCTTTGGCTAAAGCAAATATGCGGGCCATCCATTTTTCATAATGTCATCATTTTCTCTCTATATAGAATAAGCAAGAAAGTAAATAATCTCTAAATGGTCCAAAAAGGTGCCAGCAAGCCCTTGAATTACATTTAATCCATTTAACCATAAGCTCTAATATAATAAAGAAATTAAAACCAATATTTATGGTAATAAAAAGTAGATGTCTTTGATGGGACTCATTAATCTCCCAAGCTTTTATTACAACTTTAAGATTTCTTTAGGAAGATGATGATCTCTGCAGCTTTGTGACTCTAAGCTTGTCTTAGTTTTGTCCCCCCTAATCCATTGGCTATTGCAGGCCCATTTGATCTGGGTAAATTCCTGATACCCTTTAAAGCAAGACCTTTTACTTTGATTGATGTGTTAGAATTGCATCAAAGCATTAATGAACATAAAGGAACATATCTGCATGTTTTAAAGAAGAGGAACATAACAAGCATTAGCAACATAAGACATTGATAATAGAGTTCATCCAAGAGAGTTTATGCAGAGTGTTACACTAAAATTTGTCACCATGACATTTAGCTATTCATATGGGTCTATCAACACCTATATCATGCTCCCTTAGAAGTCAAAAACCCCAAAGTTCCTAAACCAAGTCTTGAATTTGGAGAAAAGCTTGTAAAAATCATAAAAACCCTAGTTCCGCACTTTTCCTAGCCATTACCTGTGGTACCACACCTTTTGTAAAGAAAAAATATGGTACCTACCGCACGTTTTGTGTATTAAAACTACGGACCCCTGTAAAAGGTAAAATGAGCGAAAAGTAAATTCTAGAAGCCTAGCTGGTCGAATATTCTCCCAGCTGGAAGCTTCTAAGGCGTTATCTGGTTGAAGCTTCACTCCCTCCATTCATGAACATTCATCCCTTCAGAAAAGGAGCCTATTCCTTGGATTTTGGAACTTAATCCCTTGATAAGGGGACTCTATCCCTTCCATTTTGGAGCTGTAACCACTTTCCTTCTCCTATAAATTGAAGCTTTGGTTCAGTCTCAAGGGTACTTACTGAGATTGAAGGGTACATGCTGATATATGTAAAACTTCTCTATCCATTTTGTATACACTTAGTACTTGCTTTGTACTTGGTAGCTACGATAGAGAAGGGAATTGCTGAAAAAACATACTCTTTTGCTAGCTCTGAGAATGATGACATACTCGTAGTTAGGCTGGTTCAAAGAGTGGAAGGGCTTGTCAGACCAAAGGAAAGCGCTTGTTCCAGACCTCAGAAGGACCTGTACAACATCAAGGCGAACGCGGTTGTAAGAATCCTTCTTTTATTTAAAGATAATACAATTGGATCCTGTTTTCTCAATAAGTTGTTTATGTATTTACTTGAATGACTTATTTCATAAATTCCTTGATCATTAAGATAGATTTGTGAATTGTGAATTAGTATATGTTGCAGGTGCTTTTGATTCTCTTCCATGTCTTTTTTTGCAGATTTTAAAATGTGACTTCTTGGAGTGATGAGCAAGAAGAATTCAACTAGCATTGGATCACAGGTAGGTCCTTTCTTCATCATAGAAAATTCTAAATCATACATAATCTAGAGAAAGTAGTTTACATTTTTCCTATTTGTTTCTAGCTATCCTTGTGATACTAGGGAGATCTTTCTTGTCCACAAGAACAATTTATCCGCCTAACAAAATGGCGACTCCACTGGGGAATAGAACTTAGTTTTCTTTTTCTTTGAGTTTGACTTTTGAAAGAAATTTTATGATTGTGATTAGTTTTCACTGGTTTGGGTAAATTAGTCTTGGAATCCCTGAAAAGTTCGATTTGAAATTTTTTATTTTTCTTTATGTTTTATGGCCTCCGCAATTTTTCTTTGAAAATAGTGCGGTAACCTCCGCAGTTTCTCTGTGTAAATAGTGCAGTACCACACTTTTTTATACTGAAACCTGTGGACCCAAGAAAATTTTTGAAATTTTTAAAGATTCTCTTTTCTGGAACCTACTTACATGATTCTCTGTATTTTCCCAGACTTTTCTTGACTGTCAAAAGCCTTGTGTGAATTTATTTTCAGCAATTTTATAGTTTCATCAGCCACTGTTAAGTTAATTGGGTGTTTTGAGTTTCTTTTTTGGAGAAATTCTTAATTTGATTTCCTTTGGTCATTACTTCGAGCTTTTTCTCAGTCTCTTAACAATTTTTCAACTAAATTGTGTCTAAGTGTTAATCGCCTTTGAGTGTTTTTATTTTTTGATCTTTTGAACTCTCACCCAGTTTTATTTACTTACACTTGATTGGTTCTTTAGATTACATTAGAATCATCTTTTGTTTGAGAATTCTCTTGCACAGATCACACTTGCATAATTAGAATTCTCATTTTCAAAATATGAATGAAAAATGTGCATAGATTGCATTTGCATACTTTTCAAAGTGAATTGCACATAGATTACAATTGCATAGTTTACATTCTGAAAAAATCAATCGTAGATTTCGATTAGTTATCTTTGATTTTAATTTACATTTTTTTATGCTTGTTTTAAAATACAAAAATAAAAATGGAATTGATTAGCATTAGTTTTTCTTGATAAAATTAGTGCATTAGAGAATTTTTATATTTTCTCTTATTTATCAATTTTTTCATTGTTGGAAATGAATGGAAACTCTCTCCTTACTTTAGTTAGGATTCATCGAATTGAAAAGATTACATTATCATATTCGATTGCATTCAGTTTTGGGTCGGGTCATAACACCATTGGTTTCATATCCATTTACCTTTTGAGTAATAACAGCCTAAATAACACAGTGCTTAATTAAAATTCATCTAGTAATTTTTACATTTTTAGGGCTCTTTCCACCAATCTAGCTCAGGATTAGTGCTTTGGAATAGGTTGTAGTTAACTTTCCAAAGCAACTAAAACAAACAAGTAGTCGATCTTGCGGTAGGAAAATTCCAATAGTAGCATGTATGCTCTGGGAAGCTCCTCCTAAAGGAGTCAAGCAAGAGATCATATCCGAACCAGTGAGGTAATAAATCCTTCCTCATTGGGAACGATAGAAGATATACATGTATTAACAACGGTAAACCTCGGATTGACCATTGTCGAGGAGCCTGGGATCACTTGTTGGTAAACCTTGGATTATGTCAAGGAGCCTTCAAGGGGATTGAGCTTTGTTACTCTGCCCTTGCGTGTGTATCGGATCGTAGACTGTTCCCCCAGGTATATTTGTTTCTATTGGTAACCTTAGTGGCCATATTATTTAGGATTCTTTCCTAAGGTGACGGTGGAGGGAAGATCCCACTGTACCTGGAGCAGACGTCGACTAGACTCACTTGGACTCTCTGGGGGGTTATCTTCACTTGAGATGGTTTTGTGAAGAAACTTGTGCCAGTCTGTTTCATTAAGCAGGTTGTCGGGGTAACTGTTCCAACCGCCCTTTCTGTATTAAATTCTACGATGTTGGATTTCATCACCAACTAGTGTTTTTAGTACGGGAAGTTACTGTTTGTGTGTGGTTTGAATCCTAGATTTGATAGCGCGTGTTAATTTGTTTGTTTTTACTTTTAGAGACCATAGGTGTGAATTGTGAATTTTAATTGTTAGGTGTAAATTGTGAATTGTTAATTTTAGTTTTAATTTGTTAATAAAATTCACTGAAGTTGAATATAATGGCAACTGTTCCGGAATTTACCAACCAAGGAACTCCTCTTAACGAGATTCCTAGTACTTTTCCTTGCTTTGGAAATGTTGGTCCTCCTTATATGGCTACTTTGTCATTACCTGGATTTACAATAGGTTTACCAATATGGTTATTTTCAACTTCGTTGGCCCCGAATACTCCAATTTTTCCACCTCAACCGGATGCTTCACTTCAACAGAGTTCACCATCTCAACATCACCAACCTTCTGTTGACCCTTTACCTTCTTTGCCTAATATTTCTTCCTCCATTTCTTCCTCTTCGCTTGGTAAAAGCCTTGACGCTAGTAACCAGGTGGCTAAGAAGAAGAAGAAAGGGAAGAAGAAGAAGAAACAAGATAAGAAAGAAGTCAACCAACCAACCATGGCTGTAAGTGTTAGTAGTGTTGAGGAAACCTCCAACATGCATCGTAAACCCAAATTCCCTTGCAAGCTTTGTAAGGGTGACCACTTCCTTATCAATTGTCCTGGTATTCCTAAGGTCTTGGAAGTATGGTCAGAAAAATCCGATCAACTTACCGTTGATCCATCAACTAGTGATTGTCAGGTTCTTGGGAAAAAGGGTAAAGTTAGGTTTCATTGTAGGTTATGCAAAGGGAGTCATCAAACTCACATTTTCCCTCACATGGATGAAGCCTCAAAATTGTTGGAAAACCTTACTATTCCATAGCAATAACTTCCAACTGGTTACCGTCAACTTTCTCCCAACCTATCGTCAACTAACGGAGTGATTGATATAATTCCAAGTACAGTCAATCCCACTCTTCCATTGGAGAGTGCAACTCATATCACTCAAATTGATGATCCATTAGTTGATCAAGTGGTCGACTCAATTTCCCATCCAGTCGATCCCACTCTCCCTATAGAGAGTGAAATTCATACCGCTCAGGTTCTTCTTGTTACATCAGATTCTTCTACGCCAAGGGGCATTTCACCTGTTCCTACAGAACCCCCTCCAAGTACTGAGGTCTTCTATTTTTATTGGAATAGACTGACAGAACCGTCTTCCTTCCTCCATCCCTTTCCAAATAATTGTGCAAGCTTTTCGTAAGAATGTATGCCGCACACATGTAGATGAAGGTGCTTCTGTTAGTATTTTATCCTCAACTACTTGGAAAGCTTTGGGTTCCCCTCAGCTTGTGCCTGTTACTCAGAATCTAAAAGCTTTTAACAAAACCATTAGTGAACCTTTAGGGATCCTTCCTAAGTTTTCTATTACTTTGGAAGGTAAAACTGACTATATTGATCGTATGGTAGTTCGAGGCCCTTTGGATTTCAATTTACTCCTTGGGTGAGACTATGTCTATGCAATGAAATTTGTCGTATCGACACTCTTTCGCGTGATGTCTTTCCCTCACAATGGAAACATTGTGACTATTGACCAACTTTCATTCACTAGTCTTGATTTGACTACCAATAATCCGACACCCATAAATGTTCCTTATACTAAGGTGGTATCTACCCCGCCACGGGTTAATTATGTAGCAACCAGTCCCATGTTTTTGGTTACCGATGCAAGCTAGCCTCTCATTTTTTGCTCGACTTCCTTTGACTTACATCTGGTAATTGACATGGAAAGCTCTATGGGATTATTTGAACGCGATGTTCCTATCCCTTTTGAGTCCCTTGACATGTGTTCCTTCCAGAGAATTGTTCTTCCATTTGATGAAGACCTTTTGGAAGCCATGATCGAGGAGTGTCCCTTGACATGTCTTTCTTCCAGTTGGAAGCCATGACAAGGTCACTCTAGAGGAAAGTTCCTTTTACTATGTCAACCTCGCTAAAAAATGAATCAGCTCATCAAGAGGAAAGTTCCTTTTACTGTGTCAACCTCATTAAAAAATGAATCAATGGGTCATGAGGATAGTTCCTTTTACTGTGTCAACCTCGTTAAAAAATGAATCAGTTGGTAAGAGGAAAGTTCCTTTTACTGTGTCAACCTCGTTAAAAAATGAGTCAGTTGGTCAGAGGATAGTTCCTGTTATCAAGCCTAACCTCCTTAAAAAATGAAACATGTCTTGGATGAGGACAATTTCTTTCATGTGTCAACCTCATTAAAAAATGAATTAGTAGGTTATGTAGGTGATCAGAGAGTAGATTTGAGTTAGATTCCATGAGGATGGTTCTTCTCCCGTGTCAACCTCTTTTCCCGTGTCAACCCCATTAAAATATATACATAGCTGAAACGTATACCAAGAGGAGAGTTCCTTTTACTGTGTCAACCTCGTTAAAAAATGAAACATGTCTATGAGGAGAGTTCCTTTTATTGTGTCAACCTCGTTAAAAAATGAAACATGTCTATGAGGATAGTTCCTTTTACTATGCCAACCTCGTTAAAAAATGAAACCGGTCCCTGATGAGCATGTTTCTTTTCCTGTGTCAAGCTCATTAAAAAATGAAACAAATCCTCTCCTAGTCAAGTCGAGTCTTTCATCTGATCTTGTAAATGCACCTTCATTCCATCCAGCTATTAGTAACTAGTAGTCTGCTTAGTTGAATGCAATGAAGCTTGGGGGGCATTAAAAACACTTTCAAGCACAATTTTCTTACGTTTCAAGCTTGTGTAAAAATGAAACCACTCTCAAGCATAATTTTTCCTATGTTTCAAGCTTTTGTAAAAATGAAACCTATCTGAAACATAGTTTTTCTATGTTTCAAGTTTTTGTAAAAATGAAACCTATCTTGAGTCGATTTCGGTTATTATTTTCAAGACTAGTTAAACTCATCAAAATCCCGAGATTATTTTTCTATATTTCATTCTCGTAAAACACATGAAAATGCCGAGTTCTTTCCTTCTTTTCCTGCTCGTAAATTAAATTGAAATTCAACCATATGAGTACATTTTTGTCCCCTTTTCGAATCGTTAAAACTTACGAAAAAGAAAAAACCATGAGTACATTTTTATCCCTTTTTCGAACTCGTTAAAACTTACGAAAAAGCGAAAGCTATGAGTACATTTTTATCCCTTTTTCGAACTCATTAAAACTTATGAAAAAGAAAAAATGATGAGTATACTTTTATCACTTTTTCCGGCTCTTGAAAATTACGAAAAAGCGAAACCTTGGAGTTCTCTTTTAAGCCCTTTTCAGACTCTCTAAGAATTAAAAGATCGCTGAGTACTTGAATATTCGAACTCGTTAAAGTAAATGAACGGTTTTCCCTTCAGTATAGGTTTACCCCTTTTCCGGACTGAAATGGAATATTTACGAAAAAGGTATATGTTGAGTAATCATGGTCAATAGAGTTCTCTCCTGTATTATTTTATCCTTTTCAGGCTTGAGAGACTAAATTTACGAAAAATTAAACCCACGGAGTTTCCTTAAGTTTTTCTTCTGACTCCCTAAAATTGAAACACACCAAGTTTCTCCTATACTAGACTCGTTAAAACTAAATAGTAAAGGACCTATTGATTACAAACAGGAACGAACCACTCCTTCTTAGGGTTCGATTTTATACTAAGTTGGACTCATCCTAAGGATGAGCTTACATAAAAAGCAAATTTTATCCTCCTCAAGCTTGTCAAAAATAAGAGGTACTTGCCAGAAATGGTGGGGGAAAAAGAGAGAAATTGGATCCAGTTGTTAAACTTCGTTTAAAAGTAGTATACCACTCTTGAAAATGAAACTTTTTGTCACACTCATACCTAGGTTGGGAAAATCCTTTGGCCAACAGTTAATCGAACCACATTGAAATTATTCAGCCAGTTTCTGGGTATTAGCGTAGGTCAATTGTTGCCAAACCATCTGCAGTGTCGTTATGTGTTCAAGAGAGTTCAAATAAACCATTCATTGCAAACATTTGTCTCCATTCGCGTTGACCATCCCTGAGTCAGTCCTTGCAAAATATTTCTACAAAACTTGATCTAATGGTTTCGTGTCATGGGCTTTCCTACAACGGTTCACTTTCTATCGATGACAACTCATCTTCTAGAAAGTTGATCTAGAATCCTATCAGTACCTTGGAATATGCATGCCTTAATGGCAGGTTTCTCGCCTTCGACGACAGGTTTCATCATTGACCTTCGATCGAATGATTCCGTGAAGTGTTCAACTTCAAATCATGTATTCACACTTCATGGATTGTACTGAGTACTTTGAGAGCCATTGTAATTATTGGTGGTTTCTCTCACACTTGTTAACAGTTCACATCATTGACTGGTAATCAAGTGGTTTCTACCATGTTCTACTTCGACACAATCAATCGCATGGATAGAATCATACTAGTTCGGGTAGCAGAAATCAAGACCCTGGATCTAGTTTCCACCATCCAAGCTACGAGGAGTTTTATTATTCATTATGCAATAGAATTTTCATGACATATGGCTACATCCATACTATGTCTACTATTGATGTAATATTAGAATCATTTCTATATCAGAACATTTCAGTTAGTTTTGATCTGAGTATGGGAATGCCTACCTCAGCATTGATATATATATATATCTGTGTGTGTGTGTGTGTGCATTGAATGTTTTTACAGGTCTCAACCAGTGTGTCCACAATCCGATCCTCGGAATGATAAAAAACTTCACTCTTCAAATTATCTCAGACTTGCGCTTTAGGGGGAAATCTGTTACACTAAAATTTATCACCATGACATTTAGTTGTTCATATGGGTCTATCAACACCTATATCATGCTCCCTTAGAAGTCAAAAACCCAAAAGTTCCTAAACCAAGTCTTGGATTTGGAGAAAAGCTCATAAAAATCATAAAAAACCTAACTCCGCACTTTTCCTAGCCATTACCTGCAGTACCACACCTTTTGTAAAGAAAAACTACGGTACCTATTGCACATTCTGTTCATTAAAAATGCGGACCCCTGTAAAAGGTAAAATGAGCGAAAAAGTAAGTTCTAGAAGCCCAACTGGTTGAATATTCTCCCAACTAGAAACTTCTATAAGGCGTTATCTAGTCAAAGCTTCACTCCCTCCATTCATGAACATTCATCCCTTCATTAAAGGAGCCTATTCCTTGGTATTTGGAGCTTAATCCCTTTATGAGAGGAATTATCCCTTCCTTTTTGGAACTTAAACCACTTCCCTTCTGCTATAAATTGCTGAAGCTTTGTCTGAGATCAAGGGTACATGCTGATATATATAGGAAACTTCTATCAATTTTGTATACCTTTAGTACTCTTTTTGTACTTGGTAGGTACGATAGAGAAGGGAATTGTCATTGAACATACTTTACAATGCGAGACCTTTTACATACTCGTAGTTAGGGCTGGCTCAAAGAGTGGCGTCGAGCCGACTAAAGGAAAACGCTTGTTCCGACCCCGCAAGGACTCCGTACGACATCAAGGTGAACACTAGCTTTAAGAATCCTTCTTTTATTTAAATATAATACAATTGCATCCCGTTTCAATAAGTTGTTTATGTGTTTACTTGAATGACTTATTTCTTAAATTCCTTGATCAATAAGATAGATTTGTAATTTTTGAATTAGTATAACTTGCGTGCTTTGGATTCTCTCCGCATGTCTTTTGTTTGTACATCTTAAGAGGTGACTTCTTGGAGCGATTTGATTAGCCAAATCAACTAGCATTGGATCACAGGTAGGTCCTTTCTTCATCATAGAAAATTCTAAATTACATATAATCTAGAGAAAGTAGTTTACATTTGTCCTGTTTGTTTCTAGCTATCCTTGTGATACTAGGGAGATCTTTCTTTTCCGCAAGAACGATTTATCCGCCTAACAAGGAGGACTACGCACCGGCTCGGTGTCAAGATGGTGTAGGTCGTTGCATTAAGTGTTGTGAATAGTGATGATATACATGGATGGTGTTTTCTCTGTCATACAAGGAAAATTCCCTCATGAAGGAGTGATTGGACCTCTACTCGAGATGCTTCACTACAAGAAATCTCATTAAAAAAAAGGACTCCTATCAGCATGAAAATTTCACATGGATGATGACTATGAGTATCCCACTGACCATGGCAACAAAGGGGTCTCAATCAAACATACATGGAGAAAATGAGTATCCCGCAAACAAGGCATCAAAGGTATCTCAAAAATAAATAAAACAAATCCATGATAGGAATTACATCTCACATCAAGAACAAAACAAGATTCCACATCAAACATTAACAGGGATCTATACAACACAATGCATCTCATAGCAAAGAGACAAAGAAGTACATGATCACACTACATATACCTCACACTGAAGATGACTAAAGAATAGGCTACTCCGTTGATGGATCTAAAATCAATATCAAAATCGTGGCATCGAAAGGCATGAAATCGACTGCTCACTCACTAAATTCAGACACTGGCACTCCACTTTGAAAATTGACCCAAAAACATAAGGCTCAGATGGAAAATTTGTCTGCACCGCTGAACTCGTGTCATCGAGAGGTGTAGGATTGACTGTCAATTTGCTAAATTTTGACAAAATGAAAATCTGGGACTTAGGGAATCTTTTAGATTCCCCTTAGATTCCTCAAAGATGTTGCTCCACAGGGAATCTAGAAATATGCAACTCAAAACAAGAATATGATATCACCATTGAGATGCTTGCGAAATTTCAAGAAGAATGAGTATAACACTGACCTCATTCTAACACCGGTAAATTTCGGCCTCCAAGGAATTTGAAAGATTCCCTCAAGGTTGTTGATGATTCTCCTTCAAAGGGAATCTACAAAATCGCTGCTCAAAAGGTGAATCCGACCTCACCATTGCGTTCCCTACGAAATTCTGGTTAAAATGCATATAAATTTCAATACATTCTAACACAGGAAAAATTTACCTCCTTGGAATCAAAAAGATTCTCCAAGCATCAAAAGGGATTACGTCTTGAAATTTGTGCACCATCATGCCTCAAACTGCGTGTCTGTCTGCCTTCCAACCTACCTTCTCTTTTCTCACAACTCCATTGGCCTCCCTGTGCCCTCATCTCTCATGTATTGTCCATGGTTTCCTTGAACCATTTGAATGCCATTTTATAATAAAATGTGAGAATGAATAAGACAAAGTGTGAGGTTGGCACATTGGTTGGCATAATCATATTAAGATAGTTGTTGTTGGGAGGTTTTGAGTTCAAATCCCATTGAGTCCAAATATTGTTTTGAAATCCAAATTTAGTTTTAATATGGTTTTTTGAAAAATGGAGGTTTTGTTTAATATGGAATTTAACCATATTTAATATGATTTTTGTTACATAACAATTTACCATATTTAAATTTATTTGATTGTTTAATAACTATATTATATAGTTATTTTTTAATGATTTTTTTTGTTTTTATGTGGGAAATTAAATATCATTTTGATTTTTTGTTTTCTGTAGGGGCAAGGGGCCAATGGAGGAGCGCCATGTGTCAACAACTGAGGGTCTTTCCATGTGGGTCCCATGTGCTTACTAGGACGCCATGTTGCATGATGTGGGCCACACTTCCCTTGCCTTAACAAAACTTCAAACTGCTCTAACTTTCTTATACGAACTTAGTTTGACGAACCGTTCACACCGTTGCGATCAAGACGACAAGATCTACGCTTTGGTCCTGGTTTGAAATCAATTTGAACACTTTGATTTGTGAGCTTTCATAAGCCCTCTTTGTCTTGTGTGTGTCCTGGAGCCACCTGGATCAATCCTCCCCACTGAGGAGCTTTTCGTTTTCCAAAAGCATAAATAATAATCTGCAACTGCTGCGTACAATGTCTGCACCACAAGTGTCCTGAAAAGGTCACCCTTCCTTCTCCTTCACCTTTGTCCTTCGGAGCCATAAGAGATGAACCGACCCCTGCATCCTCTGCAAACCTGTAGTACAATCTCTCGCAAGTTACATGCTCAAATATGATGAACTATGACCCAAGAATTCCATACTTGCCATGATTTTATAACTCATACTTGGTGCTCAAGTTTACATCGAATGGAAATCACACCCCAACTATCATTACAAGACAAAAACATCATTTTCACATTTCGAAGTGATGGCAAACACATCATCACTTTTACATGATGAAATGCACACATGATTTACAAAAATAAGGCCATGACAAGCTAACACATCTAGAAAAAACCTTGTTTAGCAAAGTGAATGGGCCATCCCCCTTGTGGTAGATTTGCTTGTCAATCAGCTCTTTTGACTGGTTCATGCACGGGTACTTTGTCTTTAAGGCGCTGCTCTGGATGGAGTCTCCAACACGTAACTCTTTGATGGCCACTTCGGTCACAATAACTGCAATGAGTCTTCTTCCTCCATGCCTACTTAACCATTTTTATTTTTATTTTATGCTGTGGAGAAGGCTTTTTACGCCTAATCCTCCTTTGTCCCGCCATTCTTTTCCAACACTAAACAAACACATGGTTATGTAAACCACAAAAATGACAAGTTTTTTGATGCCATGATTATCAACATTTTTATAATCAAAATGCACTATGGAATAGTGAGACTTGTTATACCTTCCCCGGTGGTCTCTGGTGCAATCATGGTGATGAGAGCTTGTCTCAACTCTTTCACTGCAACATGCACTTCCATGGGACGATGGTGAAGTGTTCCCATCAATCTTCTTCCCTGGTGGAGCATGGGCCCGTCGTGGGTCTTGGAACCATCGTAGTATAGGGTCCAGACCTTGTCTTCAGGTGTTTCAAGATCGCATGTGTGCACAAACAGGATACTTGGGGTGGAGACATCGGGTGGACCCCCTGGTCAACAAGGTGAAAAGAAGCAGATGGGAGTAGTTCTAACTGGGTATCCGGGGAGATTGGGGACTGAGTGGCTTGATAGTAGCCAAAATCTGCCTCTAAGAAGCACATTCCCAAATATTCTTGTGCAAAGCTTATGGATTCGTTGGTTTCTTTGAGGTCGGTCACCGTATGTTTCATGTAAGGTTTTCTCTCAACCTGGATCTGGTTATTCCTACCCTTAAATGGGAGCCACAGGTGGGACCAATCGGTGGAAAATTACCCTTGTAGTTTTCTTGACCAATCCTGGCTTAATAGTAGACCGTAGGCCTCCAGGATATCCACGAAAACTATGTCAATGCACTGATGGACCCTGTAGTTTGAAGAGAGACGAATAAGGACGTTATTCAATTCACCCACTTTGGGGACCTGGGACCTATCAAGCTAAATGATATTGGCATAATTTTTCTCAGGGCGTATGCTCAATTTCTTGACGGACAGGGGCATGACATTGGTGGACTCACCAGAATCGACGAGGCAATTGTGGATGTTGAAATTGAAGATCTCAAAAGACAAAAGGAATGGGGGTGTGGATCCTCGTGAGTTTGCATTAACGACATTTACGATGGTTTGGAGGTTCACTGAGGCTTGGGAGGGTATGGAGATTACAGCCTTGGCCGCCGAGGTGGGCTTGTTCGTTGCGATGGACTAAATAAATGCTTTGAGAATCAGCCACATTGCCAGGATGCCGGCAAGCTCGTAAAGGGATATGTTGGCTCACGTCTTCTTCATGTCTTCAATGATGTTATACTCGTATTCTAGATGCGAGATCGTATCCACAGAGGTGCTTGGTGAAATTGATGACCGTTAACACCGGAAAATCGTACAATAGAAGATGACATTAATTAATGTCAAGCCAAAGGATTTACAGGGCAGGAACACATTATGGAATCAATAAAGTATTTAAAATCTCTAAGGTTTTGAGAAAATCAGATTTGAACTAGTCTTAATTGTTGAAATGTGCGCTTAATCCTCCGAGAAAAGCGCCTTCGTTGCATTTTTTCCCAATAAGCACATTCCTGGAAATGGCAAATTGTCGCTTTTCGCCACACTAAGAAAAGGAAAATTACTTCCTTATATGAAGTCGCCTAAGGACAAAAGCGTTGCCTCCTTAGACACTATGTGAGCACGCAAAGGAATATTTGGAGCACACAATGGAATCATACCTCTCCCTTGGGTCACCATCCATCATGTACCAAGGGAGGGAAGGAGGATTTGAAACTCCCCTATATAAAGTCACCAAGAGATGAAGAATGGGTGATCACATTGTTATGCTGGCCAAAGTTGCCCAAGCAACACCAACAGTGTGTGACCCAGAGTTGGAGCTGAAGAGGACTTGATCGTTGGCCACCCAACAATCCTAGTCCACCACGATAGAGAGAGAGGGAGACTGCATCAGAGGCAGAGCTTGGAAGGCAACATCCTTGCATCGGGACCTAGAACCATTATCTAGGGGCCCTTTGGCAAGTGGGTAAAATTTCTTCTCCACATCAAACGTTTAATAAGAAGAGGCCTAGAGCCATCGTTTGCATTGTTATTGTTTGACTCTCTTTATAGTTTCTGTATATTTGTGTTTTAGTTTTAGTTTAATCTGAGCATACTTTTTCCACTGAATTGTGTGCTTTTGAGCTCCACCACTTTCTGCCTGTTACCAATAGTTTAAAGAGTAGACCACACTCTTTAAACTGGTGCAATTTCGTACACCCATACGACAAATCCACCACTACAGGATTGGCGACTCCACTGATGTGTTCCAAGTTTATGTGGTTGTGCCATCTTTTGCAGGAGACCCTTTGTCTATTGCTGGAGTGGAGTTGACAGTCCTCTGATCCATCTTACAGTCCCTAGATTCACTGGAGTGACAGACTGAAGAAGGCAGCTCCTAATCTTTTTTACTTGCAGGATTTTTACATGCAGTTTTTCCTCACAGACGCGCAGGGTGCGTGTTCAGCTCTGACCTGTGTGTAGGAAGGCGCACCTATCAAGGCTTTTTGCGCGCAAAGGGCAGAATGAAATTTTTCTCCCTATATTCTGCATTTTTTCTTCTTGTAGTGTGATGGGCAGCCCCTAATGTATCTGCCAGCACTTGTGTTGATATCCCACAGCGTCTGAGAACTCACTTTTTGCTGCTTTCTGTAGGCATAGAGTTAGTTTCTCTTTAAGTTGATTTTTTGCAAAAATCTTCACATAGTTTAAGTAGGGGGCAAATTAACCATTGCATTCCAAACAATTCATGTTTTGCAAAAATTTGGTATTCACACTTAGATTAACTAGCCCAAGTAAGTGGCCCAAGACCACACATGCATAAGCTAGTGTAGAAATTGTTTAGCTTAATTCAATTTTTGCATTTAGGAAATTGCGGGACTAGGATTGAATCGCCTATTAGAGAAAGTAATCTATGCTGCCTTTGCACCCTCCGATGATCCTAGGCAATCATATGAATGCTCTATTTTTGCGATTTTCCATCTCCCTTTAGTTAGTCACATAGATTAACTAGGAAGATTTGAAAGTGGCCCATTACCCGCACACATTTTCCATTTTGAGCCAGGAACAAGATAACGTAGTTTAACTAGGGGATTTTTGTAAAGGACCACCGATATCCAAATGTTCAAACTATGAGCTTGTTCACCTTATGCTCACACACACTCAACCACTAAGCAAATAAAGCCACCTAAAACTAACTTAAACAAACTCACTAAATTCTCCCCATAGGGGCCACAAAAGAATTTATAGATTAAGTTAGGATCAAGGGGGTAGACATCCAATAAGTCGCCTTGATCACACTTCATATTGAAACATAGAAGTTGTGTATTTAGGGATCTTCAAAATCCACCTATCATCCCATGGAAAAGAAAACCCGAGCGTGGCAGAGACCTGATTCAGAGGGGGTTAGGCTTAGGCGCAGTGCGTGCGGTATCAGTTGGGGCTACCTGACCCGGCTAATACTCGGTACTGTTAGCTGAATACCAAGAAGCCCAAGACTCGAAAGCTCACGTGGGACAACGGTTCTTAGTGGCCAAAAACTATGGCATCCTTTACCCTATAGGTGACGGTGCAGGCAAGCGCCAGACCCTCTACCCTTACCTTGGTGGATTCTCTTCGGCTAACTGGGGGCATCACCAGCTCTTACGGGACGTTGTGCCAGCACTCACAAGAAATATTATCAAGGCCCAGTTACTTTTGAGTGTGTTAGGACGCATAGGTCTTCTAGGATTTTGAGTATCATGCGCAAAACAAACAAAAACCATCTTTTTTGATTGATTGATCACATAGATTAAGTTAAAGGGAAAATCATTTTATTTTCACTTTGTTTTATGTATGTGGCCATAATTTTTCTTTGACCTAGACTCTATCCCCTCAAATTTTTCCAAAACCTAACCTGGTCAACACCCAAACGGTCCCAACGGAACCTCGTCGATCCAGGCGTCTTTTGGACCTCCACCCATTACAGGGAGGGGTTCTAGGTCTTTCGCCATTTAGGCGTCAAAGATGGAATGCTACCACCATCATTGATTCATCCTTCATTGGAGAAACCATAGTTGGGAACCCTAGTCGGTCTCCCAACACCACACCGCACACCACTCCCCCCTCGACCCTTAGAAGGCAGAGGAGCGCGTCCCATTCGAGAAGCTAGTTGAACACACATCAGGGTACGTCACAAAATAACCCTCATTCTAACCAGAACTTCGTGTCTTCACACGTTGCCATGGTGTCAACCGCCCAGTCACCCTTCTTAGCTGCGTTGAATCTACCTGATTTAACCAAGCTCACAAATGACCCCATTTCACACGATACTTCATGGCCTCCCATGCCCACGAAGCTCCCTTCAGATATACCAAACTTTGAAGGCAAGCAAGCAGAAGACCCACGTAATCATGTAATGACCTTTCACTTATGGTGCTCATTGAATAGTATCATCGATGACACTATTCGATTAAGGTTATTTCAACGCACTCTTACGGGAGTAGCCGCAAAATGGTACGTGGAGCAACCTCCTGCTTCACATGGAACCTTTAGTGCCCTCGCTACCGCATTCCTCACTTATTTTCAGATACCCATTCACCATGATTCGGGAATGGAGTTACTGACTCATTTTAGACAAACCCCCACCGTCCATATCTCTGACCATCTTCATGAGTGGAGGAGGCATCGCAGTTTATGCAAAGATAAACTCAACGATCGAGAAATCTTTGATCTATTCTTGAAAACACTGATGACAAATATTTCAAAGGATGTGGTGCAGAAATACCCCACATCTGAAGAGGATGCAATCAGTAAAGCCTAGAAGCTTGAACTGATTTATACGCAGTCAGGATACATTTACAATATCCTGCCTAACGCCCCGCGCCTGCAAACTTATCAAGAATTTCCAGGCACGTCGAGCTCTGCAGGTGAACTAATTGGGTCAAGGGTACCTAGGCAGCAGTAGTCACAATCTCGGTTACACACATAATTCTACCCAGAACATGTCTCAACCCGGATTTCAAATTCATCACATGCCTCAGCAAGATTTGACTAGTAGGGTGCAAGCGTATCACCAAGGGGGACCCTATCCTCCGGCTGAGGGGACCCAGTACGCAGGAAGAAACACTGACGGAAGAACTCCCCCCCCAATGACCAGGTGAAAATAAGGGAAAAATTTATGCTCAGTCACAAGCACATGACACACCTACGCAAACCAATTCATAGGTGAATTTTGTGTAGCCGTCCAAAAATAAACCACACCAGTACAACCAGGAGAACTAACCTCCTAACATGGTTAAGAAAAAATCAAAAAACAAGCCCAAAGGGAACCCTGGATAGGGGGTAGCAACCAACAATGCCCACCACAATCCCAGGCTAGAGGTAACTCTAACCAGAATCAAAACCAGGAGCCAAGCAATGCCCAATGGCAAGGAAAAAGGCCACCTTTGCGAACAAACCATTCTTGTTCAATATGTGGTGAGTATGGGCACTATACTCACCACTGTCTTGATCTCCCTGAGCTAAAAAAGCTTCAGAGTAGCCGAGGACAAGGAGGATATTCCCAACAACCCGTTGTTATGCAAGAACCTTTCCCCCACCAAGGGATGGTCAGCACTCAGCAATAAAACCGAGACGATTCTGGGAAAAGCAGCCATGAAAGTTACATGACTAGGGAAGAAATTTTTTTCCAAACACAGAATCACAGTTACGACACCCCACCAGACTCCACAACGTCAGGGGCTAGTACTAGTGCACCGACTTCACCTTTGACCATTTCAAAGATGCCTATAGAACCATTTCCAAATATGGCAAAGGGACCTAATAAGCGAGCAGGTAACTACTCCAAAGCGGCCCATAATTATATCATCGTGGATGATTTAGCTCAATCACCCACTGTTATGTCCGCGTTGGAAGTACTGCAGTCGTGTCAAAAGCAATAGAAAGCCCTAATTTCCACATTAGGCACTGTCGACCCTGCTGATACGCGCATGATGGCTTTTGACATAGACAAATCCACCCCTAGGCTTCCTTCCATGGTCACATTCCAAATACCAGTATCGGTACAGAATATCACTATTCACCGATGTGTCATTGACGAGGGTGCATCAACATGAATCATGTCAAAAAATGTTTGGTAGAAGTTGGGTTCTCCTGAACTAAAACCCTTGGTCATAACACTCAGAGCATACGATGGTCGTCCCTTGACTCTCGTCGGCCTCTACCAAAACGTACCAGTCTGTTTAGCTGGAAAGACGGTCCACATAGACATTGAAGTCTTGGATGCTCACTTGGATTACAATATACTCCTTAGGCAGAGTTATATGTACGGAATGTCCGCCATAGCCTCCTCCATCTTCCACATTATGATGTTCCCCCACGAGGATCGCATCATTACTATCGAGCAACTGACGCACATCGAGAAGTGTCCCTTAACCAACACAGATGTAATTCTACCCTATGTAGATATAGCCGCAGATGGTCTTTCACGGTACCAAGAATATGTCCCTGGCTAATTTAAACCATCATCCGTCCTAGGGTCATTCCTAGGAGATCCTCCCATTATCCCTGAGGTATCACCCGATGCCATAGGGGCCCCAGTATGCATGATGTCCACATCAAGCACCGAGGTCAGTCAGGACACGGACTCAAGTAGTAATGACACTGAGGCATCGGCCACGATAGCCTATCTGGCCTACACCGCCTCCCAAACCCTTTCCTCTACCCTCCAACTGGCTTCGTCTCCCAGTATGTTTTGGCAACACTGGTGTTACGCAACATATCGTTGGCGTTCCCAGTTTGGTACCTCATTCCCCCTTCCGGAATAGGAGCCACCAACATTAATGCCATGGCGTTAAAGCCCCTCAGTCCTAAGAAGTCCCAACCAACCCAAGAAATGGTCGAGACTGCCCCCGCAAAGGAATTTCCCATTGCGAAACCGGTTATCATGGCCAAGAAAATTGCAAACAGAGGAAAGAAGATGGTGACCCCCACCATTCAAAGGGAATCACCAGTCTATGCCATATGCGATATTATAGGCCACCCTACCCACATATATCTGGAGCTGAATGAGTTAAAACCAATCCTTGGCTCCAAAGTAGACATCTCGATGCCATGTTCCCGTAAAAAGGAACCTACCTCAAAAGGTAAAGGCAAACCACTACTTACCAATAGCGCATGTGCTCTATATGAAAACTATGGGCACTATACCCACCATTGTCTAGAGTTACCATGGTATAGGGATGCCTTACACATGGTCGAGCAATCCTATCAAGAGGATCCCTCCATATAGTCTATCAACGACAAGCCTTACACCATCCTATACTTACAAGAGGAACATAGGATTGTAGAACGACCCCCAGTAATTCCCATTATACGTTGTATGCTATGTGAAGAACGTGGCCACTACCTCGAAGAGTGCGCAACCTTGGAACTCATTCACAGATGGTATCTAATCGAAAGGGTTTACTACGTGGGGCTATGGGCAACACAATTCACATGTCTGTTATGCACCAACAACCACCTTTTGGAGGATTGTCACTACATACCTTGCTTTCGACTAGCCCTTTCTAGCCTCCGCTCAGCCATAGTTCGCCTTTCCCAAGAAGATGATATGGATGCCAAGTCCACAGGTAGCTCCATGACCCAAGCAGATGAGATGAGTGGATCTATCATGTTCTTGAAAACCGAAGAACGGCCTAGTAGGGAACCCCTAGTTACCCCCAACGACACTTTGCAATAATGACCAACGTGTACGTTATGCAAAAAGATGGACCATGTAGTCGTCTATTACCCTGATTTAGCAACCTTCCAGCACTGGTTCCCCATCAGACCTTGAACTAAACTAGATAGAACCTTCATATCAAGGATATTTTTCCTGATGTGTCAGGGAAATAATTACGATCGACATTGTACTTATGCCTCACAGATTCATCCCACTATCGACATGATTAACACCATAGAGAAGAGACAAGATGATCTCCGAGAATGGCATAAAAAGTACATCCCTGGATCAATGTCCCCACCTCCACAATGGTGTATCAAGCCTGATAAGACAACACACCACCAAAGAGTAACCTCGGCCAAGCCTAGGATAACATGTGGCCTATGTGATCGAAATTATCACCAATTCAACCAATGCAGAGAACTCAAGCCCCTTGCGAATAGTCTTTGCATAGTCTCTTCTCTCCCTCAGAAAATTCTCTCCAATCAAGAGAAGATCATGCGAATGTATTTCCGAATTTTCTCACACTTTCATCATACTTTTAAGTGTATACATCTCCCCAAGTTGAGAGCGGCACGAGCTGCGTTAAGTCTACACTCCACTAAAGAGGAAGACAAGTCTAAGCCAACGATACGGAAATGGAAACAGAAGACAACCTCATCTATGTCTGACCCTTTCCAAGCATCCACATCAGGAACAACGAGTAGCATAGAATCACACACTATCTACTTTGTTGGCTCAGTAAAACCATGCACCATCTGCACTAGCCTGAATCACACACCAGAGACGTGCCTGCTAATGGAAATATTTCGGCACCTCTGTGGTAGGCACAATTTCCACCTACCGGAAATCGACTATCCTAGTGGGGAACCTAACTTTGAGCCCATGCAGAATCCCATTACGGAGATTCTTTCCCCACTAAACGCCGATGATACAATCCACCATATACGATTTGTATCTACTCATATTGGTGATAGGATTAGTGCCTCAATCTCATCCCAGGATTTCCATCATAGTCTTGTCACAAAAAACCAAGGTACCTTGCGCGTTTGCATTGATTTCCACAAAATCCAAAATTTATGCCACCATCAAACTCCTTGATGACACCCAGCCTCTATCACAACGCCTAGTACAACTAGAGCTAGTTGACGAAAGTCGGCGACAATCGTTGCAACACAATGAGGCCCATAAGAAAAGGGTGAAAGAATCATTTTACCACCACATCAACCCTCGCTCATTTACCAAGGGATAATTAGTCCTTCGCTACGATGTCAAAAAAGAGGCCTTAGGGCCAGGAAAGTTAGAAACCTTGTGGAAAGGACCCTACATCATCAAAAACTGCCTCCGATAGGGGGCATACATCTTGACGGAACTAGACGGGACTGGCCTCACTAATCCCGTCAACAGCCTTTACCTCAAGAATTTCTTCCCATAAGGGCCCCAAAGGCCCTTCCCCTAGAGTGAAAGTACACAAAACCCAATCACCAAAATATTTTTGACCCGAAGACTTATGTAAAAAACACACTCAAGTGCCACCATGAATCACCAACTTGAACCCTATTTTAGATTTGCTGATGGAGCATCACGATGGTCTCAAAACTTAGTTGTAGCCGCTTGGGTCATCTACCACCCTGATTGATCACCACTGTGTTCAAACAACGTGTGCATCAGATTAGCAACAAACAATCAGGCAGAATATGACGCTGTCATTGGACTTATGTGTGAGGCCCTCCATCAGGGCATTTTCCGTATGCATATCTACCTCGATTCCTAGTTAGTAGTATCACAGCTAAACCGAACATTTGAGACCAAAGACACACACTTGTTTAGAAAATATTTGTGGGCCAAAAGAGTAAGCAAACAATTTGATTACATTACATTTTCACATGTATCAAGGAATCAACACCAAACAGTTGATCGCATAGCTAACAATATCCTAGACTGGAATGTATCTCGAATAAACCATCATCCAAAAGAAACAAAAACATAGATATCCATCAGCATAACATAAAATATATAAACCGAAATAAATAGCACACCATGTAGAGCCTCAAAAAGATCTCTCATATATATATATATATATATAAATATGTGTATCTGAGTACAAAAAATAGTATCGCTGGCCCACTCGCCAGCCCGAAGATACAAAAGTCGTCAAAAATAAGGGAAGCATCCTCATAACAGGTGCTTTCCCTGTGTACAAAACTACTCTAGGGGGGTGCCCCCTCAAGATGAGCACCTAGACCCACCACTGCCCCTGGTGCCACCACCGGAGCTGTTGTCGCCACTGCGATCACTACTCGACGTAGAGTGGGCCGATAATCCCTCTCATGGGCCATCACCGTCTCTAACCAAACCTCCTCGAAGTCATCCATAAAACCTCGAGCAGGCATACCTTGGGTCAAGCGGTCCACTCGACCCCGGAAGTCCTCAAGAGCAGTCACCTAAGCCGTAAGTACTGCAATGCGCACCTCAGCTACATCTGCATGAGCTTGCTCGGACGCAACCTCTGTTGTAGCCGAGTTGCTATCCTCACCAAAAGGGCCAGCACCATCTCTGCCAGGTCCACCGGCACCACCACCCGGTCCACCTGCACCACCTCCTCCATGACCACCTTGAGGTCAGAGCGGAGGTTCATGCCCCACTAGTCGGGCCAGAGGGCGACCTACCTTGCCAAAATCTGCAAGAGTAACCGAAATAATGCAGTGTCAAGAAAAAAACACATAAGTACATAAATACTCGAACAAATGTAGAAAAATATAACACATACCTGCAGGTACCCAAACATAACCAAAAGGGCGACCCATGTCTCGGTCACCCCGAAAGTCCATCCCTGCATACGTGTATGGCAAGAACATCAATGGGTTGGCCTCAAACCAGGCCTCTATCATGTCGTTCCAATAATGACCCACCATGTCACTACTGCCTTGCGGCATCACCGGAGCCCACCTCCTCATGCGTGGCTCTCACGGCCCCCTAATAGGCACTTCCACCACTGGCCTCAATAGCACCACCTTCTCGTACATAATTTTGCATAGGATGCTAGTGTACGAAATGAATTTGATCCATGTTGGACCTTGTTCAATTGCGACACCATCCCATCAAAACAAAAGCGAGTGAAATTGAAAAAGTGTCCGCCCCTCAGTCGGCGTAAAACTCCAACCTATGGGCCAAATGCCCGATGTGGACCAACTAACCCCGCTAGTTGCACAATAACTGCCAAAGCACACTGCTCTGCCACATCTATCACTGATGCAATGTTGATGCACCCCTCAGTAAGAGGTGCACCACCGCAATGCCGCCTCCGGAATCTGTCTAGGTTCACTCTCCCAGCAGAGAGTGGGTACCTCAGATCCTCACCCTAAGGCAGTAACCTGGTCACAAGTATATATCCGTCTCCAGATGGATAATCACGTAGGTCCCCCACAGTACGAACATGTTACACCTCCGACGCCAATGTTGTATAATGTAATGCAGTAGTCGGTCCTGAGACCAAAGGAACTCGTTCTCAACAAACTTCAGAAGGCCCCATGTGGCCAACTGATGACGCACCCCAGCATCAATAGCTAGAGCGGTTTGGACTCGGGCTAATCCCGCTCTCTCCACACTAACCTACCAAGAAACATAGGCACCCATCAGTACAGAGAAAAAAACAAAAAATAGACAAGAAACCAAATTTTTCTGTCATTATGGCCCTTGGGTGCCTGTCCCTCAGATAGGCGCGCCCTCACACGCCTGTCTTCTTCACAGGCGCGCCTTTGCGCACAAAAAGCAGGGAATAGTGCGCCCTCGCGTGCCTATCCCTTAGAATTGCGAGCAAGGCGCTCTTTTTCCTAGATCGCCCATGCAATCTAGGGCAAAAGTTGCTCAGAGGCCGTACAAACCTAATTTGTACGACCCCCGACACCATCAAACTGAAGAAATTAAAATGCAGGACGTCATGAAAGTTACCTTGGCATAATATCGCTAGTCCCTGGTACATGGGTTGACCGCAATGGAAAGAAAGGCTTTGCAAACACCTCTAATCTCCCAAAACTCAACAAGTACAAATGAATAGGATTAGGGCCATAATCCCATATTTATCGCCCTTTTCCAGAACTTTGGAGGTCCATAACAGGAGATCAGAAAGTCCATTTCGCAAACCGTAAGTTGCACCATCATCAGTATGCCATGACGAACGAAAGCAATGCCACACATTCGCTTTCCATTAAAAATATATTTTCAGCACCGGCAGGTATGCCCTCTCCCATCTTCTTTTTTAAAGCTCCTATATTTTAAATAATATTTGATGAAAAGAAGATGCTTTCACTTGAGGTAGTTGTTTTTGCAGGAAGAAACTGCAAGCCGCTTACAACACCATCCACTGAAAATATCGAAGCATGTATCATTCTACCCCCAGCATGATATATTCCCAAAAAACTCTTCATATCTTGACATCATTTCTCCATCAGAAATAAACCATAGGGTCCTCATACCCGACTGCGTTTATCATCACCTCACCCTGCACATGATAAACGTTCGCGTTGGTGAGTAGAGCCTCCCCTCCATGGCGCTTGTCACCCAAAGTAGACCATATATCACATCTCAAGTGACGCCATGGCCATACCATTTCAGTCCAGGAAGCACCTTGTGCCCATCCATTCATCATGCATAAGGTCAAGTTTACCATTCAAACTAAAAAACCCCCTTCCTGGACGATCAAGTTGTACAAGCAGATTGAAAGCGCACCTCTGCGCATTGCATTTGGCCCACCATACCTCCATCAGCATAATCCCATCTGTGACACTTCTTCATCCACTTCATCAACCCCACACATGAGACCAACCAATGGGACCCCCACCCCCAGCAAAACACCGTTCTCACACCTTCAGTGAGTGAACCCTTTCATGTTTTGGGGTACCCGTCTCTATGTTTTTTACAAACCAAACCTCATTATTTTATTATTTTGGTAAGTGTACAAAGACCACCAATGATGCCTTCACCTCTTCGCCCTCATATGTCATCTTTTCCCCCATGGCAGAAGTCCCTCATCCCCCTTGGTCAGAGTATTTCACCCCCACGCACGCACCATAACGACATTCATAGCCGGTTCACACCCACCCTGGAAGTCCTACCGACTCCAGGGATTTTCCCTTCAGAAATACCTATGAGTGCCGCCAAGCTGCTAAAGTATACTCTGACCTCAGGCCACTGAATCCCCATCATCCGTTTTTAGTCACCTCTCACCAACATGCCTATGTTAAACCCATCACACCTAGGTCCCCAACCCATGGTTCGGTTAAGGCTTCCTTTTTATCGACCTCGACACCTCCTTTCCAAAAAGGAAGCGGTACCTTGGATCACCCCTCCCCATGCAAAGGGGTACCCTCGAGTGGCACTGTAGGAGACATCATTGTCCACAGATGTCATCGATCCTCTTGACATTCGACTACAACAAAAGCTTTCATGTCACGATGGTATCATACCTTGCAACCATTGCACTTTGATCAGATCCGTCGAAGGCTCGTGCCTCCATAAGCATCTCTGTCAACAATGCTTACACGGGAAGGTCCCAACCAGTTTTATGAAATTTACACATATGGGTACCACATTCCACCTATCTTCAAAGAAAAAATGCCCCTGAGGGCATCGGTATTCGTCGTCAACAACTGCCAGCATCACTACCACAATAGTGACATAGACATCACATGTATTTGTCAATTTTGTTTAACTAGCCATCATGAGCATGGGACATGCCTGCCTCGTTGAAATTTTGTATATATGTTGTATATTTTATTTGCTTGCAGGGGTCCCTTAGGCCATGGTCATCTCGGAAACGGTGCAAGGTGTTGTCAATTCCAAGATTCACGCAGGCCTCTCTCTCTCTCTGCGCACGATACAAAAAAGAAACTATAATGTATTTCAGCTATACAGTTCTTCCTAGACCTCACACATTAGGGGGCAACTGTTAACATTGGAAAATCGTACAACAAAAGATGGAATTAATTAATGTCAAGCCTAAGGATTTACAAGGTAGGAACACATTATGGAATCAAGAAAGTATTTAAAATCTCTAAGGTTTTGAGAAAATCAGATTTGAACTAGTCGTAAATGCTGGATTGTGCGCTTAATCCTTCGAGAAGAGCGCCTTCTGCGTGCCTTTTTGCCCGTTAAGTGCGCATTCCTGGAAATGGAAAAATGTCGCTTTCCGGGACCACACCAAGCAAAGGACAGTTACTCCTTATATGAAGCCGCCTAAGGACAGCCACTAGCGCCTCCCTAGACATCGTGTGAGCACACAAAGGAATACGTGAAGCACACAATGGAATCATACCTCTCCCTTGGGTCACCATCCATCATGTACCAAGGGAGGGAAGGAGGATTTGAAACTCCCCTATATAAAACCACCAAGAGATGAAGAAATGGTGATCACATTGTTATGCTGGCCAAAGTTTCCCAAGCAACACCAGTAGTGTGTGACCCGAAGCTGGAGCTAAAGAGGACTCAATCATTGGCCACCCAACAATCCTAGTCCACCACGACAGAGAGAGAGGGAGACTGCATCAGAGGCAGAGCTTGGAAGGCAACATCCTTGCATCGGGACCTAGAGCCATTGCTTAGGTGCCCATTGGCAAGTGGGTAAAATTTCTTCTCCATTTCAAACATGTAATAAGAAGAGGCCTTTGAGCCGTCGTTGGTATTATTATCGTTTTTACTCTCTTTGATAGCTTTTGTATATTTGTGTTTTAGTTTTAGTTTACTTAGAGCATACATTCACATACCTTTTTTACTAAATTGTGTGCTTTTGAGCTCCACCACTTTCTTCCTGTTACCAATAGTTTAAAGAGTAGACCACAGTCTTTCCCGAGCGAGAGCATATCCACAGAGGTTTTTGGTTAAATTGACGAAAATCTGGCCTTGGGGGTGCCTCGGGTAGTGTTGGGGCTAGATTTTTTAGTGCTCGGGATTGTGGTCTGGTTTTCCTTGTTTGGTGGCAGGATTTTCGTCAAGAAAGCCCTCCTCTTCTCTTTAAAAGAGTGATCGATAACTGGGCCTTTTCTCCTTAGGCTATAATTTTTATTTTTGGGGAGGTTGGGGGGGGCTTGGAATGGGGATCATCGGCTAGGTTTATCTCCAACATGGGAGGAGGCCCTTCTCCACGAATTAATTCAAAGGTGAGGACTGTTGATCCCAAATCTTCATCCAGGGGAGAGACTTCTTCGCTGTCTAAGTCAGCTTCCTCTTCTAACTCTCCTACCGTCTGTTCTTCTAGGACCTAATTTATCAACGGTCCTACTATTAATCCATTGAGGGCAAGTCCTTTATGAGTGGGAAGCTTGATGAAAAGAGTAGAAGTTATCTTTGCCAATCTATTCTACGTTGAAGTTTGTATTGGGGTTCGGCGGAGGGCGATTAGGCGTTAGGTTTTTTTTCCTAAAGAAAGGATTTTGAGTTTTGCTACCTGAGTTAGATTCATTGTTCTTCCTCTTTAAATCAGAGACCTCATTCGTCAATAATTTTATGGATTTCATGATGTTCTCGAAATCGAAAGGGTATTTATCCTTGTCTCCAGATTTATGGGCTGAGGGTTGTGTTCTCTTCTCGGTCGATTTTTAGTCATCCCGGCTGTCATGGTCTATGGCTCCTATGGAAAGCATATCTTTCTCGACAGCGAGGGCAGTGGTGTAATTTTCTGCCAAGGTGGCTCTAGCCTTCATGAACACGGCAATGTCCTGAGGCAGGGCCCTTGTGTAGTAATCTATGGTGATGGAATCGTCAAGGGCCATGTTCGGGGGAAATTTGTTCAAGATGGTTGCAAAGCGTTGGTTAAAGTATTTAACCTTTTCCTCCTTTTGGCACTTCAAAGTACTAAACTCTGTGTTAAACATCCACATATCATTAAAACATCCAAAGAGCTTAAACATACAAATGATAAATGAACAAAAACGCAGACTAATCAATTATAAAAGATAACAAATATATAAAGACACAATATTCATAATGTTAACACACATGAGTTTCCATCAGATCCTGTGGTTGCGACCTGTAGCTGGCATCTGTTTGCGACCTGCAACCTGCTTGCGTCTGCTACCTATAAAATCAGTCCTTTTCAAGGGGGTCTGGGACCTCTATCTATTTCTCTTCTCCGAGATAAGTCTGCCAGGCCCGATAGTCAGCGGCTACTAGGGTGACCTGAGGTGTGTCTTCTCCCAACCTGTGAAAACACTCGAGAGCATCTGGAATTAAAGTGTGCCTCTTCATAGAGACTTGATTGGATAAGGAGGCCAACTTAGTGTAGATCTGGACTGGTGTGACAATGAATTGGTCGATGTTCTCCTTGGAAGCTGGGAGGCCCTGGGAAACAGTTGCTTGTCTGATGGGTTCCAAAAATGTTTGGATGTCCTGGGCCACCTCTTCCCTCGTCTTCTGTGTGGCCAAAGTCCCCAAGGAAAACTCATAAGAAGGCCAGAGAGGGATGCTTGTGATGGCTTGAGGAAAAAAGGAGAGGTTCAAGAGGGTCCAGGCATGATGGGATAAGCAAAGGGAAGGTGAAACCCTATATAGGGTGATAGTGAGAGCTGGGGTTGCAAATGAATGGGATCAAGGGAAGGGGCAGGTAAGGCAACAACAAGTGAGAAAGGAAACAACATGAAGTTTAGGCAACTTATCCGGGAAAAATCGCGCTCTGATTGGCTCGTCAGATGTCTCGTTTTCTCTGTTGTGTAGGTCAAATGTGACCTATGCGACCCTTTTATTTATAAAGGGTTCGCACATGTGGTCATTAATGGAGGTAGCAAAGTCACAAATCAGGACTATTCGGGCAATTATGTGAGCTTACAACCTTGCGACATGGCAACCTAGAGGTCGTAAGGTCGTGAGGTCGCATAGTCGCAAATGTGTATTTTTGATAAAGATTGTGACCTTGAGACCTGGCGACCTGGAGGTCGCAAGGTTGCGAGGTCGCATAGTCACAAATGTGTATTTTTTATAAAGATAGTGACCTTGCGACCTTGCTACCTAGCGACCTGGAGGTCACGCGGTCGCATAGTCGCAAATGTACAATTTTGATAAAGATTGAGACCCTGCGACCAACTTGGAAAAGTTTAAGTTATTAATTAGTTCTGAAGACATCTTATTGAAGTGGACTTTCTCAAGGCTTGTGGTTGAGGGTGAAATAGACTTGCCTTTATCAAATTGGTCAGGGGCTCTGAAATTTCAAATTGGTGTCAAATTTCAGAGGGTGTTGTAGTGGCTACAACAAATGGCGATTCACTAGTAGAATCCAAAATCTCTTCCTGTGCTTAATCTTGAGGCGGGGGGGCCTAGTAGGCTATTCCTTTCACTTCAGTGGGTCCCACCATCCTCATCTCTTCCCCTCGCGCTTTTGCTACACTCATTTTCACTGCGCAGAATGCTTTTTCACCGTGATTTTATTTCCAGAGACCGGACAGGAGGGGTTGGAGTAACCTCATGGGCTTCAAAGGATTCAGTATAGTTATTTGGTCCCCTTGTTTTGCTCCACTGATAGCGAGCTTGATGGGCCCTGGCGGAGTCACTGCCTAGGAGTCACAGACGTTGCTCCGCTACCAGCTAGCCTAGTCAGTACCCCGGCGGAGTCGTCGCATCACCTCTCTGCGCAGGAATCCTTTCTCGATCCTTTACCCTTTATTTCATGTGCTAATAGCACTTCTTTGAATGTGCTCAAGGCACTTATTTGAATGTGTTGAATTCACTTATTGTGTGTGGCAAGTACTGCCTGGGCGGATGGGGGATCCTAACTTATGTTACTTGCAAGAGAGGTTGTTCCTAGTCTGTATTTTGGGACCTTTGGGTTTTTTCGAATATCCTTTTTCTGTCTGAGGTTGGCTCTTTTGCCCTTCCATCCAGTGACCTATTTCACCAAAAATTATTTTCTTTAAAAAAAATTCCCGAGCTAGCGTGTTGGGTGAGCTACTTGTACCTGAGTCCTGGGACTTGGTCGTGTTCCCCCACAGGGCATCTATCACAAACCAACTTGGGCCATTTTATGTTTCAGGGATGATTCTTAACAGGAAGAGATTCTGGTACAGCTTGCCCATTGAGTAATTGCTATGTTGATCCTTCAACTTGAGGCACTTATGGAATGAAATTTCGAGAGCTTGCTAAAGGCAAGATGTTTATTGAAACAACACTAAAATAAACGAAAAACGAGGGCAATGAAGCAAAGGAAATGAAACTATGGTATAGAGTGTGGTGAAAACCCTGAGGCCGTCATGTGAAATAGTTCTTGAGGTCATGCCCATTTATCGAGAGGACCTCGATCCTTCCTTCTAAGGTTTGGAGTCTATATGTGTATGAATCGACCTTCTCTTTGATTTGGAACAGATCTGTCCACAGGGCTTGAAATTTGGTGTGTTTTCCCTTGTCCCATTTGAGGACTCAGGTCACCAACTTCAAAGACCTTGTTTTCGGTGGACTTCTCATCGAACCATCATTTTATCCGGCTTTGTTGGATGGCGAATTTTTCCTGGGCTTTCAACCTTTCCTCCTCCAATTTCAACAAAGTGTCTATGCGGGCTTGCAAGGAAGGGCATGGGGTGCCATGTGTTTATTGTGACAACTGAAGGACCAGGAGAGAAAGGTTAGGGGGAAGGATTGCTTCTTTTCCATAGACTAGAAAAAATGGGGAGGTTCCCAGGGAAGGTTTAGGTGTGACCCGATCAGCCCAAAGAGCGTTTTTTAGGGCGTTGTGCCAGTTTCGATGTTGGAATAGCAGGGTATTTTTGATGATCCGAATAAAGTTTTTTTTGGTTAAATCAGGTAATCCGTTCCCTATGGGGTAGTAGTTGGTGGAATATTTTAGTACTATACCATTTTATAACTCAAATTCATATAATTTAAACAATGAAAAATAAGTAGCATTATAAAAAAAAAGGGAGGTTGGAACACCAAACCTGGTCATGATGTACTGAATGATGAAAGCTATTACCTCTTGATCGTTGATTTGGCGTAACGATATTGCTTCAACCCACCTCGTGAAATAGTTTGTGGCCGTGAGGATATATCGGTATTGCTTGGAGGAGTGTGGAAAGATTTCCCCGATCACGTCTAGTCCCCACTGCTGGAATGGTTCTTCCACCGCGATGGACTGTGATGAGGCAGCAGGTCAAGATTCTATACTGGTAAATTTCTGACATGAAAGGCACTTCTGAACATAGGCGTGCGTATCCTTAAACATAGTGGGCCAATAAAATCCAGCTCGCATAACCTTGTGAGTTGTGGCATCTCCCGCGTAGTTCCCACTGGCCGGTCCATCATGTAGTTCCTTCAGGACTTGTTGGGCCTCACTATGCTTTATGCAACGTAACAAGACATCGTTGTGATGCTTGCGGAACAGTTTACCCTGTACTCGTTGGTAGGATGCAACCTTCAGCCTTATCGCTTATTTCTACTGGGCTATTAAGGTGGGGTCCATAATATCCCGACCAAGATACTGTTGGAGATCTATGTACCATGATGGGATGTTTTCCTGAGGTGTGTTGTCGGCTTGGTACATCTCTATCCCAACACTCCTCATCGTTGCCCCGCGGGTCTACAGATTCAACAGCCATTCAACATAGCCCTTACCCCTTGACAGTGTGTGCAGGCTTGAATTCTAAGTCATACTCTTGAAGACATGCCATCCAGTTACCTCGTCTCTCACCCAACTCCTGCTGCACGAATAGTGAGCGTACTGCTGGGTGAGGTACGAACACAGTGACATGGTTCTCCAAAATGTATGGCTTGAAATGTTTAACCGCCTTGTGCACCGCATATGCTTGCTTGTCAATGTCCGAATAGTTCAGCTCGACACCTTGCAACCTTGCGCTCATGAAAGATATCGTTCGTTCGTCGTTACTGCCATCTTTCTGAGTGAGGACAGCTGCAAGAGACGAATCTTAGGCAAAAGTATACAAGATAAAGCCTTTGCTGAAATCCGGGCTATGTAGGGTAGGAGCTTCCGCGACGGCCTTCTTGATATTGTCGAACGATTCTTTCTCGGGTGGATTCAATTTAAAATTCATGTTCTTCTTTATCATGCCATGCAGAGGTTTCACGATTTATGCGAAGCCTAATATGAATTTTCAAAGGAAGTTGATTTTTTCTGAGAAACGACTGCATGGCTTTTCTGCTACTCGAGGAAGAAATTTGGGCAATGGATTTTGCGCGGTCCAGGTCTACTACTATGTCGTCTCGGATTATGACGTGGATGAACAAATTCCCTTCCAAGACTGCAAAATGCTTTTCTCGGGGTTAAGTGAGATTCTGTATTTTCGGCACCTTTCAAAGATCTATTTGAGGTGGTGCAAGTGGTCATATTTTCGCTTGGAGAATATGGTGACATCGTCAAGATATACCACCACACTTTGTCCCATTAGCCCCTGGAAGATGATGTCCATGGCCCTTTGGAAGGTCGCCCCAACATTAATCAGGCCAAAGGGCATGCGCCTAAATGTGAACGTACCCCACTTGGTCCTTAACGTTGTTTTGAGATGATCGGGTTCTGCCACCAATACTTGGTTGTATCCTGAGAAACCATCTAATAATGAGAACATTTATGATCCAGATACTATTTGAAGAATCTATTCCATGGGAGGCACTGGGTAGTTATTCTTTTCTAACGATTGGTTCAAATTACAGAAGTCCACACATAAGCGAATTTCGCCAGACTTCTTGTAGACTGGGACCAAATTTGACACCCACGTTGAATGTCAGACTCTGAAGATGATGGGGGCGTCTAGGAGTTTCTTAAGTTCCTTTTGGATCATTGGCTCCAAAGTCGGATGTACCTTCCTTTGCTTATGTTGGAAAGGCTTGAATCCTTCCTTCATTAGTATCACATGCTGGATGATTCGTGTGTCATAAGTTCGTAGCTCGTCGTACGTCCAGGCGAAAACAACTCGGTAGTGCCTAAATAGTTCAATAAAGGACTGTTGCTCCTGGGGGGTGAATTTGGTACCGAGATTGACGAACTTCGGGTCCGCCTCCGTCCTGAGGTTCACTTGCTAGTGTTAGCCACCTATAAATTTGTTATACCAAAAGGTGGCTAAATCATTTTTGGAGCCTTCAAGGAAAAAATTTTATTGCTAAAAAGTGTTGGCTCTTGAAGACTCTTGAAGGTCTCATGCCTCTGTCCAAATCTTCAATGTTGTTCCCTTTTTATACTCAGAAATTCTGCTGATTTCATGAGAAAAGACTGCTGCAAAATCATCATTTTTCCCCTCCTCCACTCAAAACTAACCTTCATTTTCTCCCCTTTTTCTCCATAAAACTCCTTTATTTTCATGATTCCTCTTCTTCCATTCATGAAAATCATTTTTACAAGGTTAATAACTCACTTTTTAACCTTACCGAAACCCTCAAATTCCTTTGAAAACCATCGAAAATCTATTAAAACAATTTTTTTTTTTTTTTTTTTTTTTTTTTTTTTTTAAGGACTTAAGCCCCCTTGGGCTAAGCCCAAACCACTTCCCCATTATATGCCCTGGTGCTAGAACCAGGCGCTAAGCCTTTAAAAGCGCTTATCGCATCGCAAAATTCCAAGTGCGTAAGTCTTTTTTCCATGTTTAAAAAGTTTCGATGCGATTAAGCCCTTGTACATACCCCCTCGATCGTATTGTCATTTCATGTAACCCGTGGGCCCGCCATCGGGTGCTAAATCATTGAAATTATTAATTCCTGATGGCTTCACTCCTTGTTAAATCGTAAAACCCACTTACCCAAAGATTTGATCTAAATGCGCCGAAGTCATATTTTTAAATGAAAAATGGTTAGATTAAAAAGACCGAAGCGAAATCACATCAGAGAAATCCAATGGGTTGATTGAAAAGACCCGCATCAAACTTTCTGATGCGATTGGGTCCCATATATATAAACTCACCCCCGCCACTTTCCATTCATATAACCCATGCCCGGTACCAAGAGTTTAAGTCCCAAAGTGCCTATTGCATCGGAGACTTCCGCAAAGACTCTTCTGATTGCTCCCCTTTGAAACCTCCGATTGCGATGCCCTGATCGCACCATCGCATCAGCCCACCTCCGATTTCCGATCCTCGATTGGTTGTCCATCATTGATCTCCTCTCCGCCTTCTCGAATCCAACGGTCCACAATTTCTTCGATCATTAACCTTTTCCCCACCAATTACGACCTCCCGATGCATCTCCCACCATCGATCTGATCTGCAGATCAACGGTCAGCGCTAAATCGCATCGCAAGTTTTTTGCCGATCGTTGTAACATCTTTCCTCCACCGATTGCGATCCTCCGATTGGATCTGGACCATCCACCTGTCCAGATCGGACGGTCCTAGATCATTCTCGCATTATTTCATCGCCTTCCGCCTTTTTCCAAAGAGGATTTCCAACACGTAATCCTCGCCGTTGATCTCTGCACGATCGACGGTCCTCACCTTTTTTCTTCCTCCGCTCTTATTTGATTTCCTCTAAATAAATCTCCACCGTTGGATGATTTCCATCCAACGGCCATGCTCCTCCCCGCAGCCTCCAAAGCAGCTAAACCTAAAAACACAGGATTTCATAATATTTTGTTTATTTTGCAGGTTTCAAAGGTTTTTTTTTCATAATATGAAGGAAAATAAAGCTGAGGGTGAAGATCCTCTAGCCTTTCGGTTATCAAATGGAAAGGGACTAAAAGGCTCTACTCGACGTCTCATCAATGCTTCGAGAGGCATTGATGCCATACGAGCCTTGCGCGACCTGCACATCGACAAGACACTGTGTTATTAAAAACACACTTAAAAGAGTATCAGTGTCGAAGACAAAACATACCAGAACAGAAGATTGAAGACAGATTTGAGGATTACGGCCAAATAATGATTATCAAAAGCCTAATCCCCAGGATTAAAACACAGTTAAAAGGAATATCATAAGTGTTGTCAGACAAAAAAGCCTCCACCGTCACAGCTGAGGCAAACTGATTCCTCCCAGCTACCACTGTGCCACCTGTGCCTTAAAAGCATTCAAACAGAGGCCGAAGTTATGGTCCAAAATCAGATATTTTCCTCGAACACAGCTAGAGAGTTTTTTCTGCCAAAGAACTTAATGCAAAAATATCTGCAGAGTTACTCCAACATGACACAGAGCCTCAAAAGTCAATGAAAGCTCCCACCGAGCTTAAAATTAAATGTAAATCCATTAATACAGTGAGAACACCTGTAAACTTCTTCATCGAGCCCCTCAAAGGTCGAGAAGTCATTAATCTGTATTAATTATCTTGGGAGATCTTTTATCAGATCTCACCTCCTCATTTTTCTATAAATACCTTTGTAGAAGATGAGAAGTTGTTGGTTGTTGGTTGATCACTAGTTGTAATACTAAAACTCTTTGAAATAATACATAGTCTGTTGAAGCTTGAAGAAGAAATTGAAGTCTTGGAAGTTGGATGATGTTGTGGCATGCTTGTTCTTAATAAGGCTCTATCATTGGATCCATGAGCTTGGTCGTTGGTGAAGTATTCTGAACTGTTTAATGTTTTATCCTATTTTCATTTTGTTCCATAATTTCTTACTACAGTAGGTTGAAAGTTTTAGGCTAAGAAATGACTCTTGGAAGCACCTTAGACCTGTTCATCCTTCACTATTTCATGTTTCCTTCTGCTGAGGTATTTTAGAGTCTTTAATCTCTCTCTTTAGTCCCCATGCTTGTTTATTTCCTTAATAGTTCGAACAGTTGGTTTCAGCATGATTTATGGTTCTCCCTGCTTGTCTGTTGCCACGTAAAGACTGTTATTGAAGTCTCCCTTTCAAGTATTTTTGTTTATAGTGAGCCAAGAAGGTCTGTTCTAATCTTTCCCTTTGTCCTTACTTAAACAGTTGTCTTAAAGGTCTTTATAGTTGTGATCATAGATGTGTTAGGTGTTCCCTCTTCTATGACTGCAATTATCAGTGAATCTTTTAGGTTTTCTAAGTCATTTGAAATAAAATCTTTGAGGAAATAGGGTGTTCCCCAAATCTTTGATTTCATTTTAAAAGTTGTTTTGAAATCATTGTTTGCTTAAAGGTGTGATTTGTAGAATTCATGGTTAGCCCTGTCTATCAAAAAGCTCTTTATTGTTCAAATTGTGCTTTCAAATTCCCTTTGTTTGAGAATTAAACTTCTCTTTCCAAATCATTGATGTCCATCTCATTCCAAAACCAAAGGATCCTGCGGCCAAGTTAGATTTGCCCTCTGATATCCCATATCCATTGATGAGTATGTTATGACCTCTTCTTGACTCCATTGCCCAATGAACCAGATGTTTCTCCATTCTATATATCTTTCCTAGACCTCTCATGTTCTGCTATATCAATTCAACCAAACAAACAAACAAACACATGCACTTAATAACTAGTCTAAAACCAATACTCAAAGCACACAAGATAAACCTTTGCAAACAAACATTCGAGAGATCCCTCTCTGAGAACAGGAGGACTAGATCCTGGGACTCTAAAGATTGGTTCTGATGTTGCCTTGTCTTTTGATTTGCCAAACTATCAAAACACGGGACACCAACAGCTAGTGCAGTAGGGTGGAAATTTGCACCTTTGTATTGGGCGGCCCCCGAAATTGGTTCTGTAGGTAAAATAATTTCCCGAGGGACACGACCCCTTTGGTTATGGGATTCCCCTTGTTTTCCTCCCTTTCCTTTTGCAAGGCTAGATCATGATCTTCTTCCTCAATCACGACGTCCTTGAACACGTCCCCGTTTAGCATGAAATCCAGTACCTATTGATCATCATTAAAAGCATGAAAATTAGTTACATTATCTGGCACTACAGGTTTATAAACAAATTCAATAGAAAAACCATCTCTTAATGGGGTAAAATTGGTGGAAGCGTTTGCTAACGTATCGGTTGTCGCATTATGCATTCTAAGTACTGACTTAATATTGAAAGCATTGAAAGCATAAATCAAACACCATACCTCTCACTGATATCCTTTCAAATGGGGAGATAGGCAATGAATAGTGTTGCGTACCTGCTGGGTAATGATTTCTGAGTCGCCGATTACCTTGAGGCAGTTGACTTTGAGGTTGATTGCTTTCTTGAGGCCTAGGATCAGTGCTTCGTATTTGACCATATTATTGGAGCATTGGAATTCTAACCGGCAAGAGAATAGAAACTTGTTATTTTGGGTATCTATCAAGATACAACCAGCACTAGCCCCCTCGTGGGTCTTGGAACCATCACAGTACAGGGTCCAGATCTTGTCTTCAGGTGTTTCAAGGTTGCATGCGTGCACAGACGGGATACTCAGGGTGGAGACATCCGATGGACCCCCCGGTGTAGCAGGGTGAAAAGAAGCAGACAGGAGTAGTTCTAACTGGGTATCCGAGGAGATTGGGGACTAAGTTGCTTGATAGCAGAAAAAATAAGCCTCTAAGAAGCACATGCACAGATCTTCTTATGCAAAGATGATGTGTTTGTTGGTATCATTGAGGTCAGTCACCGTATGTTTCATGTAAGGTTCACTCTCGACCTGGATCTGATTATTCCTACCCTTGTGTGGGAGCCACAGGTGGGACCAGTTGGTGGAAAAGTACCCTTGTAGTTTGCTTGACCAATCCTGGCTTAATAGTAGACCATAGGCCTCCGAGATATCCACGAAAACTATGTCAATGCACTGATGTACCCTGGAGTCTGAAGAGAGACAAATCAGGATGTTATTAAATTCGCCCACAGCGGGGATGTGGGACCTATCAAGCTAAATGATATTGGCATCAATTTTCTCAGGGCAAATTTTCAATTTCTTGCATAGAGACAGGGGCATGACATTGGTGGATGCACTAGAATCAGTGAGGCAAATGTGGACGTTGAAATTGAAGATCTCAAAATACAAAAGGAATCGAGGTGTGGATCCTTGTGAGTTTGCATTAATGACATTTACGATGGACTGGAGGTTCACCGAGGCTTGGGAGGGTATGGAACGTACATCCTTGGTCACCAAGGTGGGCTTATTCATTGGGGATGGGCTAGCGAATGCTTTGAGAATCAGGTCACATTGGTTAGTTATCTGGGCAAGCTCATAAAGAGATATGTTGGCTCACTTCTTTTTCATGTCTTCAATGATGTTATACCTGGATTCTGGATGCGAGAGCGTCTCTACAGAGGTGCTTGGTGAAATTGATGACAATCTAGCCTTGGGGGTGCCTTGGGCAGTGTTGGGGCTAGATTTTTTAGTGGTCGAGGTTGCGGTTTGGTTTTCCCTGTTTGGTGGCAGGATTTTCCTCAAGAAATCCTTCCTCTTCTCTTTGAAAGTAAGATCGGTAACCGAGCCTTTGCTCCTTAGGCTATAATTTCCAGGGGGGGGCTTATATTGTGGATCATCCGCTAGGTTTATATCCATCACGGGAAGAGGCCCTTCTTCATGAATTACTTCAAAGTCGAGGACTGTTGATCCCAGATCTTCATCCGGGGGAGAGACTTCTTTGTTGTCTGAGTCGACTTCCTCTTCTAACTCTCCTACTGTTTGATCTTCTAGGAACTGATTTATCACATCGGTCATAGTATTAATCCATTGAGGGCAAGTCCTTTTTGAGTGGGAAGCTTGTTGAAAAGAGCAGAAGTTATATTTTCCAATCTATTCTACGTTGAAGTTTGTATTGGGGTTCGGTAGAGGGCGATTAGGAATGAGGTTGTTTTTTCTAAAGAAAGGCTTCTGAGTTTTGCTACCTGAGGCAGATTCATTGTTCTTCCTCTTCAAATCGGAGACCTCATTCAGCAATAGGTTTAGATATTTCACGATGTTTTCGAAATCGAAAGGGTCTTTATCCTTGTCTCCATATTTATGGGCTGAGGGTTATGTTCTCTTCTCGGCTGATTTTTGGTCATCCTAGCTATCATGTTCTATGGCTCCTATGGAAAGCATATCTTTCTCAATGGCGAGGGAAGTGGTGTAATTTTCTGCCAAGGTGGCTCTAGCCTCGCATTACATGAACACGACAATGTCCCGAGGCAGGGCCCTTGTGTAGTAATCTATGGTGATGGAATCATCAAGGGCCATGTTCGAGGGAAATTTGTTCAATATGGTTGCAAAGCGTTGGTTGAAGTCTTTAACCTTTTCCTTCTTCTGGCACTTCAAAGTAATCAACTCTGTGCTAAACATCCACATATCATTGAAACATCCAAAGAGCTTAAACATACAAATGATAAATGAACAAAAACTTAGACTAATCAGTTATAAAAGATATCAGATATATAAAAACACAATATTCATAATGTTAACACACATGAGTTTCCTTTAGATCCAATAGTGGAGTCAAAACATTAGTTTGTATTCATTCCCGGAATCATGCATTTAATGCAGTACAATTATCTCTCCCCACCGCGGAGTCCAAAAAAGGTCCTTTACATTGTCCCTAGAAGGAGTACTTATAGAACCAAAAGTGACCTTTGGGCAGCCTTGTCATTTCAACTTCCCGACTGTTGGCATGGTATGCGACCTGGATGGTTTTGCGACTTGCGACCTGCCTGCGTCTGCTACCTATAAAATCAGTCCTTTTCAAGGGATCAACTGTGTGATGGAATGGTCTGGGACCTCTATCTATTGTTGTTCTCCGAGATAAGTCTGCCAGGCCTAATAGTCAGCAACTACTGGGGTGACCTGAGGTGTGTCTTCTCCCAACTTGTGAAAACACTCGAGAGCGTTTGGAATTAAACTGCGCCTCTTCACGGAGATCTGATTGGATAAGGAGGCCAGCTTAGTGTAGATCCAGACCGTTGTGACAATGAACTGGTTGATGTTCTCCTTGGAAGCTGGGAGAAGCTAGGAGGCCTTGGGAAACCGTTGCTTGTCTGATGGGTTCCAAAAATGTTTGGATGTCCTAGGCCACCTCTTCCCTCGTCTTCTGTGTGGCCAATGTACCTTTGTCATTGACTCAATGCCATTGATCAGGTGGTCATAGGCATACATCACCTTCTCTACATCTTTTGCAAGCTTTTCCCTGGATTGCAGCTTCATCTGTATCTGTACCCTATCATTCTACGCATGGATCCAATCCTTCTTTGGCAGGGTATCGGTAGCCTATGGATACCTTTCATACCATTCAAGCATATTGTCCAGTGCTGTGGAGGATTCCTTTAGGTGTGCAGCCCTCTTCCTAGTTTCTTCTTGAGCCCCTAATAGAGGAGATATCATTTGTTTTATGGTTAACATCTCCTCGTATACCTGCTTCATGGCAGTCTCTAAGCTATCCAACTCCCCTTGAATGGCGGTCAGTAGCTTGCTGGCCTGAGTGACCATGAGTTGGAGCCTTTTATTTTCTGCTTCCAGGGCATTCTTTTATGTTTCTACCTGAGCTACTCTTTGCTCGGACGCCCAGAGTCTGCCTTGCAGAAACAAGATCTCCCTTTCTCATCCTGCTGACATTTTCCTCTGTAGCTGCTGAAAAGGCGGTTCTGGCCGATTCTATCATTATAGGATTATTCCTAGTGTCCATGACTATATCCTTTTCTGAGGTCACCATGAGGGGATCGACTGGATTTCATGCAAGGCATTTTCTCCTTTCTTGCCTGATTTTTTGAGTGAATTGGTCGTAAGATAGCCTTATTAGGTCCAATACATCATCCTCATGCTCTTCCGAGATGTCGAGTTCTGAGAGCGGGAGGTGTCCCCCTGTCATGGGAGTTGTAGGGGGTACCTCAATATGTGGCAGATCTGTTTGCCCCCTAGCCTTCGAGGGTTGTGACTTGCTTCCTTTTGCCTACATGGATGCACTTGCCATAATATTCTGAGCTTATTCTTCCTCTCTCTTCTTTTTGGCTTCTTCTTTATCCTGCTTCTGCTTCAGCCTGTGTTTGGCCTCTCTTTTCTGCTGCTCTTCTTCTTATTTTTTCTTGTGGGCCTCTTCCGCTTGTTTCTTCTTTCGTTCCTCTTTCTACCGCTTCTTTTGTTGTTCCTTGACTTGTTTATTTTTTTTTTATTCTTCTTTCTGTTGTTGTGCCAAGGAATCTTGGGCTTTCTTAAGCTCTTCCTCTCTTAGCTTCTTCTTGGCCTCTTGTTGTTCTTCGACCTCTTTGTCCCTTCCTTCCTGTTGATCCTTAGGGGGATTGTTGCTTGTAGTATTCTTTAGATTTTTGGACTTGGAAGATGGCGCTCCTCTCATAGGGTCCTTCCTCTTCAAAATTTATGTCCTTACTTCTAGAGTTTGGTCGTCCTATTTCTCACTGTCTCCACTCAGGTTGGTTGATCCTTCATGAGCTGCTTCTCTATCTGCATTGTACCAGTTTCTAACCTGTTCTTCGATGCGTCACTCTGTGTGTTGGTAACTCCAGTTAAACTTGGCCTGCTTGTAGTGCACGGGAATGATCCTTTTAGGATCATAAGAACCTATGGGTGAGGGTTACGAAGTGGAAACCTTTGATGTCTTCCGCCTCCGCCTCTACTTCTTTGAAGTCTTTGACAGTGTAGGCACCGATGGTAAATGGGAGGGCAGGCCATGGTTTCATATTTCCTTTGCTGAGGGTCTTTGAGAACCCACTTGTCATTTGATAGCACACCTCTTGTAGTAGCAGTTTCTTAGTGACGAATTTGGGTAGTGTGTGAGGTTCCTTGAACGTTATTAAGACCCTGAAAAACTTGCTCTCTGGAGTGGGGAACCAGTTGGCTACCTTGGTTACTGTCTCCATGGCCCTACTCGACATGTAGGGAGGGTCTTTACCGAAAATATGTCGGTAGAGCGTAGGGATGAACCTGTATGCAATGGGATCCATATCTTGCTTGTATTTGGTGGCCCAAAACATGTTCAAATCTTTGTGGATGGGCAGACCATGCTTCACATCCCAGTTGTGTGTTCATTCCTCAAAATTTCAATGTGCGCACACTGCGTCCAAGAGGTAGGAAGCCATGTAGAATTATGATGTGCATCTTTTTTCTCGTACCTAGGCCGTTGATACTTTTTCTATGAGAGTCGATATTACTAGGTACGCCGAGTTGAAACAGGTGCCATAGGAGGTGATCGCATACATGAGTGGGACCCATGCTCCACTGAAAGTAGTGGCATCCTTCCTCCCGTACAATCTGCACATCATCGCAGCCACGATCTTGTAGAACTTCCTAAGGCCATCAATTTTATATTCCTGATCCTTTTTCCCTTTAAACTTATCAGGGTCATCCCACCAACCCTTCAAGGTTTTTTGTACTGGTACCTCATGCGTAGCGACCCATTCAGCATTGAAATATTCCTCCATAGTGGGGAGTGCATAGTATACCTCTGCGTATTTTCCAGTCAAATTGACAAAGGTCTTCCGTGAGTGATCACGGATGACCCATAACTTAGATTCGACCTTTTGGAGGATCCATTCGACTAATTCTGCGCATGGTAAGATTGGTGGGTGGGTGCCCACGTAGTGAAGTTTGGAACTCTTGACTTGAACGTATATCTTCCGGTGTGCGAGATCCTCCGGGAACTCTTGCTCTATGAATTCCTGGTAGACTTGAGACCAGGTCATCTTATCAGCTTTCCCGAAGACACAAGCGATGTCTCCATAGGTAGGGGGTGGCGGAGGAGGCATGTCTTCCCATGATATCTCTATTTATGGGCTTTTGTCTTTCCTTCAAACTACTAGAGGCCCCATATCGCTTGAGGACAAAGAGATGGATACACACTTGAGCTCAGCTTCGATATCCCCTGCCATGTTTAGAAAATAGTCCCACGATTAGACGGATGACATGACATCAAAATATAAAGGGACTGACTAGACCTATTAATGATTTGGCTACTCAAGCTAGGTCGATGCAACCTCTACTAGTCGCTATATCTAGGATTAGGAAGGCTTACGACTTGGTGACTTAGCAACAAGGTCGCAAAGTCACGCTTACATGGATAATCCTGACTTTGCAACTCTGCGACTTGCGACAAGGTCGCAAGGTCACAAAGTTGGGATTACCTGCTCTATTAATACTTTATGACCTTGTGAATTTGCGACTTAGTGACTAGGTCGCAAGGTCGCATTATGGTTTTGAGAGGAAAAAAGGGCAATCGCGACCCGCAGGGGGAAGATGATGAAATTCATGAAAAAATCCAAGGCAGGGGGGCAACCATAGATGGAAAACTCATAAGAAGGCCAGAGAGGGATGCTTGTGATGGCTTGAGGAAAAAAAGAGAGGTTCAAGAGGGTCTAGGCATGATGGGATTAGCAAAGGGAAGGTGAAAACCTAGCTGGGGTGATTGTGAGAGCTGGGGTTGAAAATGAATGGGATCAAGGGAAATTAATAGCCGAGGGTTGGGGCAGGTAAGGTAACAACAACTGAGAAAGGAAACAACAGGAGGTTTAGGAAACTTACCCGGGAAAAATCGCACTCTGATTGGCTCGTCAGACGTCTCGTTTGCTCTGACGCGCAGGTCAAATGCGACCCACGCGACCCTTTTATTTATAAAGGGGTCGCACGTGTGGTCATTAATGGAGGTCGGAAAGTCACAAATCGGGACTAGTCAAGCAAGGATGCGACCTTGTGACCTTGCAACTTGGCGACCTGGAGGTCGCAAGGTCGCATAGTTGCAAATGTGTATTTTTTATAAAGATTACGACGTTGCGACTTTTTGACCTCGAAACCTGGAGGTCGCAAGGTCACGAGGTCGCATAGTTGCAAATGTGTATTTTTGATAAAGATTGAGACCTTGCGACCAAATTGGAAAAGTTGAAGTTATTAATTAGTTCTGAAGACATCTGCTTGAAGTAGAATTTCTCAAGGTTCATGGCTCAGGGTGAAATAGAATTGCCTTTATCAAAGTGGTCAGGGGCTCTGAAATTTCAAATGGGTGTCAAATTTCAGAGGGTGTTGTAGCGGCTACAACAAGAACATATATGCATGTTGTAAAGAGGAGGAACATAACAAGCATTAGTAACCTAACACATTGATAATGGAGTTAGTCCAGGAGAGACTACGTCTCCGGGCCTTGGTGTCAAGATGGTGTACGATGTTGCATTAAGTGATGTAAATAGTGATGATGTACATGGATGGTGTTTTCTCTGTCATACAAGGATAATGCCCTCACACAGGAGCGGAAGGACTTCTGCTCGAGATGTTTCGCTATAGGAACTCTCATTCACAAAAAAGACTCCTATTAGCGTTAAAATTTCACATGGATGATGAATATGAGTATCCCATTGAACATGGAAACAAACGGGTCTGAATCAAAAATACATGGAGAAAATGAATATCCTTCCAACAAGGCATCAAAGGGATCTCAAACATAAATAAAACAAATCCATGATAGAAATTACATCTCACATCAAGAACAAAACAAGATCCCACATCAAAGATCAACGGGGATTTATACAGCACAATGCATATCATAGCAAAGAGACAAATAAGTACATGATCACATTGCATATACCTCACAATGAAGATGACTGAAGAATGGGATGCTCCACTGCTGGATCTGAAATCAACGTCGAAATTGTGGCATTGAAATGCATGAAATTGACTGCTCACTCATTGAATGCAAACACCGGCACTCCACTTTGAAAAGTGGTCGAAAAATATAAGGCTCAGATGGAAAATCGGTCTGCACCGCTGAACTCATGTCGTCGAGAGGTGTGAGATTGATTGTAAATTTGTTGAATTCTAACAAAGTGAAAATTTGGGCCTTAGGGAATTTTTTAGATTCCCCCTAGATTCCTCAAAGATGTTGTTCCACAGGGAATCTATAAATATGCAACTCAAAATAGGAATTTGATCTCATCATTGATATCCTTGCGAAATTTCGAGAAGAATGAGTATAAGGTTGACCTCATTCTGACACCGGCGAATTTCAGTCTCGAAGGAATCTGAAAGATTCCCTCAAGGTTGTTGAAGATTCTCCTCCATAGGGAATCTGCGAAACCACTGCTCAAAAGGCGAATTTGACCTTGCCATTGCGTTCCCTACGAAATTCTGGTTAAAATGCATATAAAGTTGAATATATTCTGACACAGGAACATTTTGCCTCCTTGGAATAAAAAAGTTTCTCTAAGCATAAAACATGACTTTGTCTTGAAATCCGTGCACCATCATGCCTCGAACGGCGTGTTTGTCTGCCTTCCGACCTGCCTTCTCTTTTCTCACAGCTCTATTTGCCTCCTTGTGCCCTCATCTCTCATGTATTCTCCATGGTTTCCTTGAACCATTTGAATGACATTTTATAATAAAGTGAGAGAATGAATAAGACAAATTGTGAGGTTCGCACATTGGTTGGCATAATCATATTAAGATAGTTGTTGTTGGGAGGTTTTGAGTTCAAATCCCATTGAGTCCAAATATTTTTTTTAAACCCAAATTTAGTTTTAATATAGTTTTTTCAAACTATATAATATATGGAATTCGTATCTCCATATTGTAACGACTCCCAAAAACAAAAATGGAGGTCTTGTTTTTTTTTTTTTTTTGTAAATTCCGTAGGACCTTCTATTTTCTATTATTTAGGGCAAGTTGCTAAATAAATAGGAGGTCTTGTTTAATATGGAATTTACCCATATTTAATATGATTTTTGTTACATAACAATTTACTATATTTAAATTTATTTTGGTTGTTTAATAACTATATTTAATATATAGTTATTTTTTTAATGATTTTTTTTTGTTTTTATGTGGGAAATTAAATATCATTTTGTTTTTTTGTTTTCTGTAGGGGCAAGGGGCCAATGGAGGAGAGACATGTGTCAAAAAAATGAGGGGCTTTCCATGTGGGTCCCACGTGCTTACTGGGACGCCATGAGGCATGCTGTGGAACCCACTTCCCTTGCCTTAAAAAAACTTCAAACTGCTCTAACTTTCTTATATGAACTCGGTTTGACGAACCGTTTGCACCGTTGTGTTGAGATTCAACAAGATGATGAGCTTAGTGAAAATTAAGCACCTTCACTAAGGGGGGCCCGCGGGCTATTTTTAGGTGTATGTCTATTTTTAGACATGGTGAGCATATTTTAAAAGTTGCAGGATGCTATTTGTAGATGGATGGTCAAATGTGAAAAATAAATGAAATTCTATTTTTAGAATATTGGGTGAAGTCTATTTATATATCATCGATCTAAAAATAGATGCATGTCAATTATTATTAGCTCTTAATAATAATCCGACAATAAACATCAACTTATTCTCTTGGAGCACTTTATTTTAGTGAACAGATTTGGAAAATCAGTGGGCTGAAGGAATTACGCAATTCCTAGGGTTTATTGGTAGCTCATGCATGGAGGACTCAGTTAGAACTGAAGTGGCAAAGTTATGACAGAGTTGGAAGAGTAGTTTATGGAGATGTTATTTAGTTTAACTCAGTTAAGTGAGTTAAACTCAGTTGAGCTAGTTGTATCTAGTCTAACTAAAAGATACGATAGTGAGAGTTAAGTGAATTAATTAGTTAATTAATTCACAACTAATAACTCACTAACAACTGAACAGAAACAGTAGTTAACTATAATGCATGTCAGTTCCAGTGGAGACCCAGTAGAGAGATAGGTGAAAGGGTGAGATGGACTATCCGTTGTTACTATAGTGATGCATTCAATGCATCTGACACACATTAGAGTTGCTAATGAGGATTGTGTAGTCAAGGCAAGGCCAATTCAAATTCATTCAGGGGTCTTCTTCAGCAGGGATCGCGCAGTGGAGGCAGGTCGTCAGGAGGCAAGAAATTGGTGCATGGAGATGCAAATTTTTGCATGACAGTGTGTAATGAATCTACATTGTACTAAGAGCTTGATGTACTAAGACTTTTATGAGATTATTACATGATTCCATTAATATACATAATATATGATATTTGTGGTTTTTAGCTTAAAGCTTTCCCGTTAAACAACTGTGTTATGTGCGATTGAATTTATTCACATGTGTTTGCAATTGAGTTTTAAATTTCCGTAAGATCAATAGTGGAAGGATTTTGTATTTTGCAAGAAGATAAATATTATGAGATCAGGAGGATCCAATAATACATCAGTATTAATAAATGTCTACATGGTATCAGAGTAGTATTGATCGTTGGAGATTGCAATTATGAATAATTATTGAGTTTTGTGCTGGTGGACAATTTGAATTTGCTGCAGAAATTTCTTAGTGCAACAGTTGAGTATTCATTGAAATGTCTTTCAATGGGTTGTGATTGGAGTATTCCCTTGAGGGTAGCTCGAATTACATAGCCTGGATGGATAGGATGTAGGCGGTGCTTGAAGATAATGGGCTGAAGGAGTTCATCGATAGCGATGTTCCTAAGCCTGCTTCTAGCAATGCTGCAGGACTTGACGCATGGCAGAAGAAGGTAGCAAAGACAAGAATAATTCTATTGGAAGGTGTGAAGGACCATATTTTGTCAAGCCTTCATGGGAAAGCCACTCCATTTTCATTGTGGAAGGCTTTGATGGATCTTTTCCAAAGCAGCAGCGACCAGAGGAAGTTGGCACTGAAAGATAAGCTCAGAAAAATAAAAATTGAGAAGGGCAACAATATTCCAAAATATCTCACGAAGTTTGTCCACTTTATGGATGAACTGGGAATTGTGGGGATTACTATTGATGATGACGACTTGGTGAGCTTGGCTCTCCTTAGGCTTCCGAAGAGTTGGCATAGCTACGAAGGCTCTGTCAATGGACGGGAGAAACTGTCGGGTTGGGAGCGACTTTGGTCAGATCTTGTGCAGGAGGAGATAACACGAAGTACCAGGGATGTCTCTTCATCAAAGAATGAGGATGAAGAGAATTATGATTTGGCTGCCAAACCAAGGAAAAGGAAGGGGAAGAAATCCCATCCAAAATCCGAGGCTAAAGGCAAGAAGCTGGATTTGTCCAAAGTGAAGTGTTTTCACTGTCACGAATATGGGCATCTTGCCACTAACTGCCCACAGAAAAAGTAGAACAAGAAGGTTGTTGGAGCTGCAGCTGGAAAGGCCTTAACCTTGCAATTTTAACATGATTTCTCTTTAATCGCATGCTTGGTTTCAAGAGCAATGGGATCGGTGTGGTATCTTGATAATGGTGTGTCTTTCCATATGATGGGAGACAAGGAGTTGTTTAGTGACTTGGAGGAGAAAGATCTCCAAATGCATATAGAGATGGGCAACGATGGTAGATACAGTGCGAATGGCATTGGAACCATTACCTTTGAGAGGGATTCAGGTAAACCATTTATGTTGAAATATGTTATGCATGTTCCAGGTCTGAAGAAGAACTTGGTCTCGGTCGTAATGTTGGAAGACAGAGGTTATGACATTGTTTTCTGCAAGGGAAAAGCTTTCTTGCAACATAAAACAACGGGTCAAACCAAGAGGATAGGGATTCAAGTTAAGAATCTCCACAAGCTAGAGGTAGATGGCTGCGCTGCAATGATGGGCAAAGCAGAAGAAGTGGTGAGCCGGGATGAGGGCGAATTATGGCACGGGAGATTGGGCCATCTTCACCATGGTGCTTTGAATATTTTGCAACAGATCTCTACTAGACTTCCCAAGGCTACTCTTGCGCAGTCAGATCAATGCAGGGGATGTACTATGGGTAAGTTTGTGAAGACCACCTTTCACGAGAAGGAGAACCATGCTTCGGTGATCCTGAAGAGAATTCATAAATACATGTGTGGACCTTTCTCGGTTGCTTCAACAACAAAACACAGGTATTATGTTATATTTGTTGATGACTATTCTCGTAGATGCTGGATCTTCTTCATGCAGAAGAAGATTGAAACATTCTCAAAGTTCTCTAAGTTTAAAGCATTGGTGGAGAAGGAGTCGGGGAAGCAAGTGAGGGATCTAAGAAGCGATAATGGTGGTGAATATATCTCGAACGAATTCAAATACTTCTGTAGTAAAGAAGGAATTTGAAGAGAACTCATAGCGCCCCATAACCCACAGCAGAGTGGGGTCGCGGAGAGGAAGAACAGAACGATCGTGGGTGTTGCGTGAGCTATGCTGCATGCCCAGGGCCTACTGATGCACTTGTGGGCGAAAGCATGCAACACTGCGGTTTATGTGAAAAACCGTTGTCCTCATAGATTACTTGGCATGAGTACACCTGAAGAAGCTTTTACTAGTTAGAAGCCTGATATTTATCATTTGGATGTTTTTGGCTCATCTTTTTACATTCATGTGACAAAGGACGCCATGAAGAAGCTCGAGTCGACTGTAGAATTTGGGATATTTTTGGGGTACATAGAAACAACCCATAATTATCGTGTGTATTTTCCAAATGGTTGAATGACTGTGGTGCGACAGGTTATAAAATTCAATGAGGTGAAAGCCATGAAGTTGTCGCTTGAGAGGGATCTACACTTGCATGCAAAGAAGGAACTTCTTGTTCCCAAAGATGAGCCTCTAGATGTGGATCAACCACAGGAGGAGATTCATGGAGTGGAGGAGTCCACTCATGCAGAGAAAAAAAATTAGAACTAGCAGAAAGTGTACGAAAAAAGCTGAGAGACTGAAGCTTGATGCGGTAGAGAATGTAGGAGTCCCTACATCACAGCGTAGACAGAGACAGTCACCTGACTGATTTACTAGATACATGGCTCTTATGAGCAAGTGTGTCGTGACAGAGCCATCTTCTTTTGAATAAGTAGCACAGGAGCCCATGGTAGATGCCATGGAGGAGGAGTATGAATCCATTGTAAAAAGTAGTGCTTGGGAGATTGTTCCAAGGCCGGTGGGTAAGTTAGTGGTAGATTCGAAATGGATCTACAAGGTAAAGCAAGCTGTTGATGGGAGCGTCGAGAAGTATAAGGCAAGATTTGTTGCTTAGGGCTTCTCACGGATCGATGGGATTGATTATGAAGAAACCTTTGCATCTGTCACACGGTATTCTTCCATAAGGACCATCCTTGCTCTCTCAGCGTAGATGCGTTGGCACATTCATCAGATGGATGTGAAGACTGCGTTCCTTAATGGGATCATTGAGGAAGAGGTGTACATTGAGCAGCCTGAAGGATTTGAGATCTTCAGCAGCGAGTTGCATGTGTGCAGTCTCAAAAGAGCGTTGTATGGGCTGAAGCAAGCACCACGTGCTTGGTACACACGGATCGACATCTATTTCATTGGACTTGGCTTCACCAAGAGTGAGGCGGATGCAAACCTGTACTAAATTGTGGTGGAGGGTAAGATTTTAATCATTGTTATTTAGGTTGATGATTTAATACTAACAGGTGATGAGCATTTGATACACTCATGCAAGGCAGATCTTGCAAGGGAGTTTGAGATGAAGGATTTGGGCCTCCTTCATTATTTCCTTGGATTGAAAATATGGCAGTGAGAAGGTGAATTGTTTGTGTCTCAAGGCAAGTATGCTCGGGAGATACTTGGTAAGTTTCACATGGAGGAATGCAAGCCCATGGATACTCCTTTTCCATGAAATTAGAGGAAAGAGGATGCTACATCGGCAAAGGTAGTAGATGCCACTGTTTATCGACATTTGGTGGGTTTGCTCATGTATTTAGTTAATACAAGACCATACATATGCTATGTGGTGAACCAGCTTTCACAAGCGATGGTTAAGCCTACCAAGCTCTTTTGGAAGGCAGGCAAGCATATCCTGAGATATCTCAGGGGCACATCTGAGTATGGCTTATGGTACAGACAGACAGATGAGGTGAAGTTGCATGGCTTCACGGATGAAGATTGGGCAAGCAGCCCAACAGGCAGAAAGAGCACATAAGGAGGGGTTTTAAGTATCAGATCTACATCAATTTCTTGGTACAACAGGAAACAAAGATCCGTGGCACTCATTTCAGCCGAAGCAGAATACATGGCAGCAAGTCAAGCTGCATGTGAGGCTATCTGGATGAGGAAGATCATGGTCGGTTTGTTCGGTTCACATTTAGATCCTACAGTGATACATTGTGATAATCAAAGTTGCATTAAACTCTCGATTAATCCTGTGTTTCATGATAGATCTAAACATATTGATATCTGGTATCATCATATCAGAGATTGTGTGCAGGGGAAGATCATGTTGCTTCAGTACATTCCTACGAAAGATCAGGATGCAGACATTCTGACGAAGGTGCTCGGCAGGAGCAAATTCGAATACCATAGATGCAGGATCGGGGTGAAGGATAATCCCTATCTTGTTGAGAGAGAGTGTTGAGATTCAACAAGATGATGAGCTTAGTGAAAATTAAGCACCTTCACTAAATGGGGCCCGCAGGCTATTTTTAGGTGTATGTCTATTTTTAGACATGGTGAGCATATTCTATAAGTTGCAGGATGCTATTTGTAAATGGTTGGTCAAATGTGAAAAATAGATGAAATTCTATTTTTAGAATATTGGGCGAATTCTATTTATAGATCATCGATCTAAAAATAGATGCATGTCGATATTATTAGCTCTTAATAATAATCCGACAATAAACATCAACTTATTCTCTTGGAGCACTTTATTTCAGTGAACAGATTTGGAAAATCAGTGGGTTGAAGGAATTACGCAATTACTAGGGTTTATTAGTGGCTCATGCATGGAGGACTCAGTTAGAACTGAAGTGGCAAAGTTATGACAAAGTTGGAAGAGTAGTTTATGGAGTTGTTATTTAGTTTAACTCAGTTAAGTGAGTTAAACTCAGTTGAGCTAGTTGTATCTAGTCTAACTGAAAGATACACTAGTGAGAGTTAAGTGAATTAATTCACAACTAATAACTCACTAACAACTGAACAGAAACAACAGTTAACTACAGTGCATGTCAGTTCCAGTGGAGACCCAGTGGAGAGATAGGTGAAATGGTGAGATGGACTATTCGTTGTGACTATAGTGATGCATTAAATGCATTTGACACACATTGGAGTTACCAATGAGGATTGCGCAGTCAAGGAAAGGCCAATTCGAATTCATTCAAGGGTCTTCTTCAGCATGGATTGCGCAGTGAAGGTAGGCTGTCAGGAGGCAAGAAATTGGTGCATGGAGATGCAAATTTATGCATGACAATGTGTAATGAATTTACATTGTACTGAGAGCTTGATGTACTAAGCTTTGTATGAGATTATTACATGATTCCATTGATATACATTATATATGATAGTTGGGTTTTTTAGCTTTAAGCTTTCCCTTTAAACAACTATGTTATGTGCGATTGAATTTATTCACATGTGTTTGCAATTGAGTTTTAAATTTCCGCAAGATCAATAATGGAAGGATTCTGTATTTTGCAAGAAGATAAATATTGTGAGACTAGGAGGATCCGGTAATACATCAGTATTAATAAATTTTTACACATTGCAATCAGGACGACGAGATCTACGCTCTGGTTCTAGTTTGAAATCAATTCGAACACTTTGATTTTTTATCTTTCATAAGCCCTCTTTGTCCTGTGTGTGTCTCTAGAACCACGTGGTTCAATCCTCCCCACTGAGGAGCTTTTGGTTCTGCAAAAACATAAACAATAATATTCAACTGTTGTGTACAATGTCTGCACCACAAGTGTCCTGAAAAAGGTCACCCTTCCTTCTCCTTCACCTTCGTCCTTCAGAGCCATAAGCGATGAACTGACACCTGCATCCTTTACAAACATGTAGTATAGTCTCTCACAAATTACATGCTCAAATATGATGAACTATGACCCAAGCATTCCATAATTTCCACGAGTTTATAACTCATACTTAGTGGTCAAGTTTACCTCGAATGGAAATCACACCCCAACTATCATTACAAGACAAAAACATCATTGTCGCATTTCAAAGTGATGGCAAACAAATCATCACTTTTACATGAAAGAAATGCATCACATGAATTATAAAACAAGGACAAAATATCATATTTTATTTATAAGTTATGGAAAAACACATCATCTCTTTTACATGAAGAAATGCACACATGGTTTACAAAAATAAGGCCATGACAAGCTAACACATCTAGAAAAACCCCTCTTTAGACAAGTGAATGGGCCATTCCCCTGTTGTAGATTTGCTTGTCGATCAACTCTTTCGACTGGTTCATGCACAGGCGCTTTGTCTTTAAGGCACTTCTCTCGATGGAGCCTCCAGCACGTAGCTCTTTGATTGCCACTTTAGTCGCAATAATTGCAATGGGTCTTCTTCCTCCATGCCTGCTTAACCAATTTATTTTTCTGCTGTGGAGAAGGCTTTTTACGCCTCATCCTCCTTTGTGTTTCCATTCTTTTCCAACACTCAGCAAACACATGGTTATGTAAACCAAAAAAATGACAATTTTTTCGATGCCATTATTTACGACCATGATTTTCAACATTCTTATAATCAAAATGAACTATGGAATAGTGAGACTTGTTATACCTTCCCTGGTGGTCTCTGGTGTGATCATGGTGATGGGAGCTTGCCTCAGCTCTTTCACTGCAACATGCACTTCCATGGGATGATGGTGAAGTGTTCCCATCAATCCATGTGTCGGGGCATGTCATGAAGGGGACGAAAGAGGCCCAGAGGAGACTTTTCCATCCAGTCTAGGGGTTGAACACACCTGGCCCTATGATGGGGCGGGATGAAAATATGCCCAATCTAGTTTTCGTACTCGCTTCCAGCGCCAGACCCGGAAGCTTCGCCTTCATGTTAATAGTGCATGTGTTTTTTTCGGTTATCTCTAAGATCTTAGATGTTTATATAATTTCTCAAGTTCCTGAAACCACCGAAGTTTTCGTTAAAAAGGAAGGGAAGTTCATCTCAGTTTCAGTGGTGGTGGTGAGTACGGTTTGTGTTTCGACAGTGTCCCTGACCTCTATTTCCGCGATATCTTTTGGCCCCTCTGCAAGGTGGGGTGTTCGCTTGGGTGTTGTCATTCAAACGATGGTTGGGTTGGGGGCCGGTGTTTGGTTGGGGTCAAGTAACTTGTTGAGATTCAACAAGATGATGACCTTAGTGAAAAGAGTCGCCTTCACTAAGTGGGCCCGCAGGCTATTTTTGGCGCAAGCCTATTTTTAGACTATGTCTATTTTTAGACATGTCGATCATATTCTATGAGTTGCAGGATGCCATTTGTGGATGGTTGGTCAAGTTGGAAAAATAGATGGACTTCTATTTTTAGACATATTGGGCGGATTCTATTTTTAGATTGCCAGTCTAAAAATAGATATGTCGAATATTATTAGCTCTTAATAATATTTGGACTATAAACATTATCTTATTCTCTTGGAGCACTTCAGTTAAGTGCATAGATGTGGCACAACAGCTGACAGAAGGAATTATGCTATTCCTGAGGGTTTACTGGAGCTATTGCATGGAGGACTTCAGTTAGAACTCATGTGACAGAGTTTGGTGTAGTTGGAGAAGTATTTGGTGGAGTTGTATTTAGTTTAACTCAGTTAGACTTAGTTGAGCTAGTTGTATCTAGTCTAATTGATTGATACACTAGTGAGAGTGGTGTGAATTAATTAGTTAATTAATTCACTAAATAATAACTCATTAATCAACTGAAGAATACATCAGTTAACTACAGTGCATGGTAGTTTCAATGGAGACCAGTGGAGAGATAGGTGAAAGAGAAAGTGTGACTATCAGTTGTGACTATAGTGATGCATTGATTGCATCCAACACTCAGTGGAGATGCCAATGAGGATTGCGTGAGCAAGGCTGGAGAAATTAAAGTTCATTTTGAGCCATTCTTCAGCAGGGATTTCGCAGTAGAGGCAGGCTAGCAAGTGGCAAATATTGGTGCATGGATTTGCAAGATCGGGCCTGATTAGTGTGTCGCGATTGTATTGTACTGAGAGCTTGATATGATCAGCTTTGTATGAGGATTGTTACATGATCTCTATGACATATATTATATAAAGATAGAGGGGGTTTTCAGCTTTAGGCTTTCCCATTAAACAACTGTGTTAATGTGTGTGAAATTTTATTGTTTCATGTGTGCATTGCAATCCTGATTTAATTTCCGCAAATGATCAATGGTGGAATAGATTCTGTATTTTGCATGAAGCTAAAATAGTGTGAGATCAGGATAATCTTGGACATATAACACATAATTTATATAATTTATACATGGTATCATAGCAGTATTGATCATAGGAGATTGAAATTATTGAAGCGGTTGAGTTTTGTGCTGGTGGAATTCGAATTTGCTGCAATGTTTTCTTGGTGTCGAAGTTGAGCATTCATTGAAATGTCTTTCAACGGATTGCGATTGGAGTATGCCCTTGATGGGAGCTTGAATTACATAGCATGGAAGGACAGGATGGAGGTGGTGCTGGATGATAATGGGTTGAAGGAGTTCATATATGTTGATATTTTGAAGCCGGGATCTAGCGATGCAGCCGCACTTGACGCATGGCAAAAGAAGGTAGCAAAGTGTCGAAGGATTCTATTGGAAGGTGTGAAGGACCACACTATGTCCAACCTTCAAGGTAAATCCACTCCATTCTTAATGTGGAAGGCTTTGATAGACTTTTTCCAAAGCAGAAGTGATGAGAGGAAGTTGGCGCTTAAAGACAAGCTCAGAAAAATAAAAATGGAGAAAGGCGACAGTATACCAAAATACCTCACGAAGTTTTTCCACTGCAAGGATGAGCTGGGAAGTGTGGGGTTTACTATTGATGAAGAAGACTTGGTGAGCTTGGCTCTCCTTGGGCTTCTGAAGAGTTGGCATAGCTACGAAGACTATGTCAATGGACGGGAGAAACTGCCAGGATTGGAGCGACTTTGGTCGGATCTTGTGCAGGAGGAGATAAGGCGGGGTACCAGGGATAGATCTTCATCGAAGAATGAAGATGAAGAAAATTGTGCTTTGGCTGTCAAAGCAAGGAAAGGGAAGGGGAAGAAAAATCCTTCTCAATCCGGTGCGAAAGGCAAGAAGCAGGATTTGTCCAAGGTGAAGTGTTTTCACTGTCACCAGCACGGGAATTTCGCCACTAACTGTCCACAGAAGAAGAAGAATAAGCAGGCTGTTGGATTTGCAGCTGGAGAGGCCTTTGCCTCGCAGTTTGAGCTGGATTTTTCTTTGATTGCATGCTTGGTTTCAAGTGTGGTGGGATCGGTGTGGTTTCATGACAGTGGTTCGTCTTTCCATATGACCGGAGACAAAGATTTGTTAAGTGATCTGGAGGAAAAGGATCTTGGAGTGCACATCGAGATGGGCGATGATGGTAGATATAGTGCGACTGGTATCGGGACCATTTCCTTTGAGAGGGAGACCGGTAAACCTTTCATCTTGAAGGATTTCATGCATGTCCAGGATTGAAGAAGAATCTTATCTCCGTGGCGATGCTAGAAGACAAAGTTTATGATGTTGTTTTTAGCGAGGGAAAAGATTTCATGTGCCATAAAACAACTGGTCAAACCAGGAGGATAGGGATTCGAGTTAAAAATCTTTATCAATTGTAGGTAGATGGCTACGCAGCAATGGCAGGAAAAGCAGGAGTGGTGAGCCGGGATGAGGACGAATTGTGGCACAGGAGATTGGGCCATCTTCACCATGGCGCTTTGAAAATTTTGCAGCAAATTTCTACCGGGCTTCCCAAAGGTACACTTGCGCAGTCAGATCAGTGCAAGGGATGTACTTTGGGAAAATTTGTGAAGACCACTTTTCATGAGAAGGATAGTCACGCCTCAATGATCCTTGAGAGAATTCACACAGACATGTGTGAACCTTTCTCAGTTGCTTCAATAGCAAAGCACAGGTATTATGTGATATTTGTTGATGACTTTTCTCATAAGTGCTGGATCTTCTTCATGCAGAAGAAGAGGGAGACATACTCAAAGTTTTATGAGTTCAAGGCGCTAGTTGAGAAAGAGTTGGGGAAGTAGGTGAAAGCTCTAAGGAGTGATAATGGTGGTGAATACATCTCTGGCGAATTCAAAGACTTCTGTAGCAAAGAAGGAATTTGAACAGAACTCATAGCACCTCATAGCCCACAACAAAATGGGGTCACGGAGAGAAAGAACAGAACGATCGTGGGTGCTACACGGGTGATGTTGCATGATCAGGGCCTTCCCATACACTTGTGGGCTGAGGCATGCAACACTGTGGTTTATGTGGAAAATCGTTGTCCTCATAGAGTACTTGGCATGAGTACAGCTGAAGAGGCGTTTTCTAGTAAGAAGCCTAATATTTCTCATTCGAAGATTTTTGGCTCACTTGTTTACATTCATGTGACGAAGGATGCCAGGAAGAATCTGGAGCCAACCGCAGAGGTTGGGATATTTGTGGGATACACAGAAACACCCCACAATTATCATGTGTATTTTCCAGACAGTCGGATGACTGTCGTGCGACGGGATATCAAATTTCATGAGGAGAGAGCCATGAAGTTGTTGCTTGAGAGGGAGTTACACTTACATGCAGAGGAGGAGCTACTTGTTCCTAAAGATGAGCCTCAATATGTGGATCAGCCACAAGAGGAGGTTCATGGAGTGGAAGAAACCACTCATGCAGCGCCAAACATTAGAGGGCGAAAGCGCACTACAGAAGCTGAGTGACTGAATCTTGATGCAATGCAGAATGTAGGAGTTCCTACATCACAGAGCAGACAAAGACAGTCACCTGATCGATTTACTGGATGCATGGCTCTGATGAGCAAGTGTATTGTGACGGAGCCATCCTCTTTCGAGGAAGCTGTGGAGGATCCTGCATGGGTAGATTCCATGGTGGAAGAGTATGATTCGATTGTCAGAAACAGTGCATGGGAGATTGTCCCATGGCCGGAAAGGAACTGGAAGGGTAGGTTCGAGATGGATCTACAAAGTGAAGCAAGCTGCTGATGGGAGTGTTGAGAAGTATAAGGCAAGATTTGTTGCCCGGGGCTTCTCACAGATCGAGGGGATCGACTATGAAGAAACCTTTGCACTTGTCGCAAAGTATTTTTCCATACGGACCATCCTTGCTCTCTCAGCGCAAATTGGTTGGCACATTCATCAGATGGATGTGAAGACTGTGTTCCTCAACGGAGTCATTGAGGAGGAGGTGTACATTGAGCAGCCTGAAGGATTCAAAATCTTTAGCAGTGAGTTGCATGTGTGCAGACTCAGAAGAGTGTTGTATGGGCTGAAACAGGCACCTCATGCTTGGTACACACGGATATACAGTTATTTCACCGGACTTGGTTTCGCCAAGAGTGAGGCAGATCCAAACTTATACCAAATTGTGGTGGAGGGTAAGCTTTTGATCAATGTGCTTTATGTAGATGATTTAATACTAACGAGTGATGAACTGTTGATACACTCATGCAAGAAAGATCTTGCAAAGGAGTTTGAGATGAAGGACTTGGGCCTCCTTCATTATTTCCTGGGATTGAAAATTTGGTAGTGGAAAGGTGAACTGTTTGTGTCTCAAGGCAAGTACGCCCAGGAGATACTGGAGAAGTTTCACATGCAAGGCTGCAAGCCTATCAACACTCCTCTCCCTGGTGGTTGGAGGAAAGAAGATGCTACATTGACAGAGGTAGTGGATGCCATTGTTTATCGACAGTTGGTTGGTTCGCTCATGTATTTAGTCAATACACGACCAGACATATGCTATGTTGTGAACCATCTTTCACAAGCGATGGTGAAGCCTACCAAGCTCCTTTGGAAGGCAGGCAAGCATGTCCCGAGGTATCTCAGGGGAACATCTAGGTATGGATTGTGGTACAGACAGTCGGATGAGGTGAAGCTGCATGGCTTCACGGACGCAGATTGGGTAGGAAGCCCAACGGACACAAATAGCACATCTGGAGGGATTTTCAGTATTAGATCTACAACAGTTTCTTGGTACAGCAGGAAACAAAGATCCATGGCACTCAGTTCAGCGGAGGCCGAGTACATGGCAGCAAGTTTGGCTGCATGCAAGGCTATATGGATGAGGAAGATCCTGGTTGGTTTGTTTGGTTCTGATATTGACATCCGGTACCATCATATCAGAGATTGTGTGCAGCGGAGGATCATGTTGCTTTCTTACATTCCTACGGAGGATCAGGATGCAGATATTCTGACAAAGCCGCTCACCAGGAGCAAATTCGAATACCATAGAGACAGGATCGAGGTGGCAGATAATCCCTATCTTGTTGAGAGGGAGTGTTGAGATTCAACAAGATGATGAGCTTCGTGAAAAGAGTCGCCTTCATTAAGTGGGACCGCAAGCAATTTTTGGCGCAAGTCTATTTTTAGACTATGTATATTTTTAGACATGTCGATCATATTCTATGAGTTGCAGGATGTTATTTGTGGATGGTTGGTCAAGTTGGAAAAATAGACGGACTTCTATTTTTAGACATATTGGGCAGAGTCTATTTTTAGATTGCTAGTCTAAAAACAGATATGCTGAATATTATTAGCTCTTAATAATATTTGGACTCTAAACATTATCTTATTCTCCTGGAGCACTTCAGTTAAGTGCATAGATGTGGCACAGCAGCTGACAAAAGGAATTACACTATTCCTGAGGGTTTACTGGAGCTATTGCATGGAGGACTTCAGTTAGAACTCATGTGACAGAGTTTGGTGGAGTTGGAGAAGTAGTTGGTGGAGTTGTATTTAGTTTAACTCAGTTAGACTCAGTTGAGCTAGTTGTATCTAGTCTAGCTGATTGATACACTAGTGAGAGTGGTGTGAATTAATTAGTTAATTAATTCACTAAATAATAACTCATTAATCAACTGAAGAATACATCAGTTAACTACAGTGCATGGCAGTTTCAATGGAGACCAATGGAGAGATAGGTGAAAGAGCAAGTGTGACTATCAGTTGTGACTATAGTGATGCATTGATTGCATCCAACACTCAGTGGAGATGCCAATGAGGATTGCATGAAAGCGAGCTGGAAGCGATTCGAGTTCATTGACCACATTCTTCGACGCGGGGATTGTGATAGAAGCGAGGGGAGCTAGCGGTGAAAGATTGGTGCATGGATTTTGCAGGTCCGGGCCTGATTAGTGTGTAGCGATTGTATTGTACTGAGAGCTTGATATGATCAGCTTTGTATGAGGATTGTTACATGATCTCTATGACATATATTATATACAGATAGTTTGGGTTTTCAGCTTCAGGCTTTCTCGTTAAACAATTGTGTTAATCTGTGTGAATTTTTATTGTTTCATGTGTACATTGCAACCTTGATTTAATTTCTGCAAATGATCAATGGTGGAATAGATTTTGTACTTTTGCATGAATTTAAAATAGTGTGAGATCAGGAGAATATTGGACATATAACACATAAGTTATATAATTTCTACATAACTTCAGGGCCACCTTCGTCGACCTCTCGGGGGCTGTCGGGAGGTTTGGATGAGTGGCGATCGACCACATCTGCATAATATTTGAGCATTAAACCTATAAGCCAAGTCTTAGAGTTGACTAGGACACCCTAGTGTGTATGATTCATCTCAGGAGTTCGTGGATTGACCAAGGAACTAGTGTGGGGAGGTTTTGCAAGCCTCTAATGAGATCGCGGGCGAGCAGACGCAAGGCCCTCAGTTGGTCCGATGTGACCTCATAGAAAGGTGGGTCCTCCTCGGGGGTATTCTCAGGAGGTGGAGGACCAGTGTTTTCAAATGTGATTTCTCCCTACGGTGTTTGAAAAGGGATATTACTTGCGTGGTGGGAGCCTACCATTTAACCCTCCTTCTAGCACCAAATCTGTTAACGGGGAAAAATGCCTTGCCAACAATAAGGGAATCTCCCCGGTATAAATTACCAACTAGACTCTAGACCATTTGTGATGGGGATCCCATCCAAGGTGTAGGTCCGGCTACCCTTCAATATGCATTTCTAGGATGGAGATGTGTCTTGAGAACAAGAGTATGCACGACGGCTACTTGAATGATATGAAATAAACGATCGATGGGCTCTCCTGAAAATTAAACATTATAATTAGAAAATCAAGATTCGAAGCATGAAACCAAAAAGAAGTGTTGTCAACAACACATCAATAGGGTCATGCTCATAAAGAGGCTTGTTTGACCATAATAGAAACAGTTCACTATGGTTGAAACACTCTTCAATTCCTTAAGCATGTTTCCAAAATATTAAGACAACATCAATAACCAAGTTATTGAAACATCCCTATGCTAAACATCCACATATAATTCACACATCCAAAGAGCTGAAACATATAAATGATACATGAACAGAAACATAGACTAATCAGTTATAAAAGATAGCAGATATATAAAGACACAAGATTCATAGTGTTAACACACATGAGTTTCCATCAGATCCAATAGTGGAGTCAAAACATTAGTTTGTATTTGTTGTGGTCCTGTGATTTGGCAGATTGGCATACCAAATGACAAGGCAACATGGAACTAGTCTTTAGAGTCCTAAGACCTAGCCTTCCTAGACTCAAAGAGGGATCTCTCAAGTTGTTTATAGAAGATATGTGCTTGTTTGCTTTAAGGGTTGATTTTAGGCTAGTTGTTATGTATGAGGTTTTGTTGTTTGTTTTGGTTGGGTATGATGATCAAAGAGCATAGATAGAATGAGGAAATATCTAAGTCATTGGGCAATGGAGTCAAATGAGAGTCATGATAAGTTCATTAAAGGATCGGGGAGTATCATAGGGAAAATCTAACTTGTCCAGTGGATCTTCAAAGTTTTTAGGATAATGAGATGAACATTAAGGATAAGAATGAAAAGTAGGACAAAGGGAAATTAAGAATCCTTTATCATGTACTTTAAACAAGAGACATATTTCAAGGTATCTGTTTTGAAGCAAGGAAAAGGACACGGCAAATCATAGACTTATTTGGACTAACTTTTAATAAGCAAACCTTTCAGATAACAATCGAGCAATCAAAAGACTACTTTCAGATAAAGAAAACATATAAGATAATAGTGAGAGTAACCTAAGATCAAACAGAAATAATATAATCTGCTTTTGACTAACTCTCTAGGGATCTTCAAAGCAACCTTTTGAGGTAGTCCAGTGGATAGGGAGCACCGTAGACTTCCCTGGTTTAGACTCTACTAAGCATACTTTAAAGAAGTTTCAGAAACAATATCTCAAGTTGTACTCAAAGGAGCATGGACTCACCACTAACCTCCCTGGTTTCACTCTATTTAAATCATTCCTTAAAACAACCTCTCAAGCTGTACCAATGAACATGGACTTACCAAAAGAGAAACTCCTTGGTTATACTCTATTGAATTATTTATAAAATAACAAGCTAGATGGAACTGGAGGGTAATTAAGAATCCTCCAATCAGACCTTGCAGAAGAAAACATTAAGACAGTGAAGAGGAAACAGAACTAAGGTGCTTTCAAAAGACATTTCTTAGCCTAAAAATTTCGCTCTACTATAACAAAGAAAGATGAAAACATAATGATAATAGGAAATAACAATAACAGATAGAAGCACTTCACCAACAACCAAGCTCAGGGATCCAGTGATCTAGCCTCCTCCATCAACAAAAAAATCAGGGCATCCACAAGATCCAAGACATCAATTTTCCTTCAACTTCCAGGAGACTATGTATTACTTCAATGATTCATCAAATTCCAACCATACAATGAGTTCAGATGCAGTATTTATACTGCAAATGAGGAGGTGAAGCCTAAGATAGGGTTTGAGTATCATTTATTACAGAGTAAGTGCTTTCCTAACCTTGAAAACCATGCAAGGCTTAAGGCAGGAATATCTGCAACTACTTCTCTGTTTCAATAACTCTATCTTAACTTCCTAAGGAAAAATAGGTGAAATGTCTGACTTTAAGGCCTATTCTTAACTTTACAATAACTGCCTTGACAGATAAAAAATATCTCTGACTGTGTAATAACTATCAAATGCCTTTATGAAAAGAAATCATGCTGTAGGTGGTAGCTTTTTCTTTGGAGGAGTAAATGCTTCTTGATTTAGTCATTCGAAGCTATCCTTCGGTTAATCTTCTTTTGTTTAATCATAAAACTCAATTATTAGGCCTTTTAATATGTCCCACTGTCTTTATCCTCTATCTCTGCTTTATGACTGTTTGTTTATTCATTCTTTGTTTTTAAACCTTTGACTTTCATCCTTTAATCATTGTCTTCATGGCTAATCTTCTATGTTTATCCTTTGATTTAGAATTAGCCTTCTAATCCTTCTGTTCTTCATTTTCTTCACTGCTGCTTCTAACTGTTTGTATTTGTCCTTTATGTGCAGGGAGGGTTTCTTCATGATATGAGGGTTTATAACCCATCGATGATCATGATCCATCGAGGATAAACCCTTATGCAAACCCTCCTGGTTCTTTCATATGAATTTACCTCTCAGATCGTCATCCAAAGGTTTATTTGATCATTTCTCAACCATCGGAATGCTGTTTTGGGAATTACTGCCATTAAAACCTGCAAAAAAACACAAAACCATGTTAACTTTAAAACCTGTGAGGAGCGGTAAGGCTGTATTTTTAGGGTTTCGAGCGGTTGGGAGGCGTACTGTAGAGGAGAAATGGAGCGGAGGGTAAGGTTCTATATGCGGATCCTAGTGGAAATCGAGCAGAGGTGATGAGATTCGAATTTTGGCGCGAGGAAGGAGAAAGCGGTTTTGGAAAACCAGGGTGGTTTATCACGTGTGTTAAGGGAGGTAAGTGGTATTGGGCTAATCAGACGCGATACCATAGGTTGATTGACGCGTGTTCGGGCCAAATTGGGTAAGGTTTCGTATGCGGATCCTGGTGGAAATCAAGCAGAGGTGAAGAGATTCGAATTTTGGCGCGAGGAAGGAGAAAGCGGTTTCGGAAAATCGGGGTGGTTTATTGTGTGCGTTGAGGGAAGTAAGTGGTATTGGGCTAATCATACGCGATACCATAGGTTTATTGACGCGTGTTTGGGCCAATCAGGGAAAATTTTAAGGATGAAAATTTGTATTAAATTTTAGAAACCTTGGCGAATCTTACTAGTCACAAATTGCAAATTATAAAATGTTTGCTGATATATTTGTAAAAACATGCAAAATCCTAATAGTTTTATACATAGTTTTTATACAATTTTGGCGATTTTTAAGGTAAAATAATTTTATACTATAAAATTTGGGCGAATCATTTTTAGAAAAAAATGGGAATTGGTGAATCTTTTTTTTTTTTTGAAAAGCCATGGAAAATTAGCACACTTGTGAATATTAGCCCCTAAAATTTTCCATGGGGCCAATACCACTTATTTGGCGTGGGTCAAGGGTTTTAAAACTTGACGCTATTTTATGCGCGATATAGATCTGGACCGTCAAATCTCGAGGAGCGAGATCGATGGTGCGAACAGAGTCCGGGAGCGAGGTGCAGGTTTGGGAAGTGGAGCCCGCAAACAGGTGTCGGGTTGCGGTTTGGCGGCAAGGTCAAGTGGAAGGTGGGGCCCGGGCGTGATGACATGGTCAGCTTTGTCATGTTTTGCAAGGTTACATAATGCGGGATGAGTGGTAGGGATGCGACCGCCGTCGGATCGGGTACCAGGGTTCAAGATCAATGGTGGAGATGGTCCAGAAGAAAACAAAGAGGCGGGGTGAGGTAAAGGGGCCCGATTTAATATTTCAAAGGTTTTGGGTGGGTTTTCATAATTTTTGCGGGGGCGCACAAAGTAAAAATGGGCGGAGGTGTAATAAAAATAAGGAAGGGGTTATAAATAAGGCAGAGGAAACGGTCCTATGGAAGTAGAGTGGACCGGGGGCTGAGACGAGAAGGGGCTAAAGGCCCAATTTATGCAAAGGGTGGGTTTAATAAAAAAACATAGTTTTTGTAAGGTTTTAGAGGGTCCAATAGGCCTAAAGTAAGAGTTTAAACAATGTAAAAGGGATTTTTACATTGTTTAAGGTTTTTAGAGAAAAATGATGAAATAGGGGAGGTTTTTTTTAAGGTTTTTAGAGGGGAAGAAGGGGATGAATGAGGGTGTAGGTGAGGTGATGAAATGAGGCAAACAGGCGTAGAAAATGCAGTTTTCTTGGAGCAGCAGGGTAGTTTTGAGAAGGCAAAGATAGGAAAATTTAGTAAAACAGTTAGGTTTAGGATGATGAAGGCAGTGAGATTTCTAGAACTCACAATGTTTCTCAAATATTGTTTCTAGAAATCTAGGATTATAACTTAGTCATCTTTTGGTATCAGTAAAAATTACTGATGACTAACAGTGGCTCCACTTGCGGAGGGAAACTTTCCTTTTAAGGTGTCCAGAACCTCAGTTCGTCAAATCTCTGAGTTTCAACAGATCAGTGCCTTATCCATTGGGTAGATTTCCTTTCTTTTTCACTTGCTGATGTTTCTTTTGAAGTGACAATCTTATCAATCTGCAACATATGATCTTTCTTAACAGCATTTCTACCTACCCAATCCTACTTTTCCTAACATTTTCTTCTTCTTCTTTGAGTGCACTTGAACTAGCAAACTCTTCGCATTTTATTTTTGAAAACATAAATAAATTATCTACTTCAATCATTATTTCTTCCAAGGGTTCAGATTAAACTAGTGAACTCTTTTTATTCTCTAACTAAAAAACTATTTAACTGCCAATATTACGCTGTTTGGCAGCCTTGATTCTATAGCTATTGACATGAAATTTAAAGCATGGTTCAATCAGGTTTAGACAGCCTGATTCACCATGGTTGTGGCATTGGAACAAGTTGCACACCAACATTATTTGCATAAAAGTAAATTTAGAAAGACGAGGCTATGATTTGTCATTAGTAATGCATCCTTATCTATCTCTTTGGTTCTATTTTGAGCATGTGGAACCAGGATCTTTATATTTCCCTAATCTATCCTTTTTGATAAGTCAAGTCTGAAATAATATTGACAACCATTGTTTCTACTAACTTATCAACATAAATTTAAAGCATGTTTAGCCGTGATTAGGTTAGATGACTGAACAAGATATCTTTTTGAATTAGTAGTGGCATTTAGACTTGTACACTTTCAGCAGTACTATTTTTTGGGTATGGGGTTGTACCTCTTTTGATTTTTTCCCTCTTTTTCTTTTCTTTCATTGTTTTTATACTTTCTGTTCTCAATATTTTCTCATGCAATGTTTTATGTAAAATGAATGAAAGCTTGGAAGCTAATACTCATGACAGAAATAGTGTTTGAGCATCCTGCCATTGACAGGACCTCCAAATAATTCTTCTCCATTTAGTCCTTGCAAAAAGAAAGCATTATGACCCCTAATTGAGTGAATGATATAAGACCATTTCCATAAATTCTCAAACTTTCCATGTTTACCTTTATCTTCCCTTCTAGAATCCCATTTTAGTACTGTGTCTCCAAATTGAAAATTATTAGCTTTAGTTGTTCTGTCAAAGATTTTATTGATGCCTTCTTGTACTGCTTGTGTCCTTTTGTACATTTCCTTTCTTGTCTACTATAAATGAATGGTTTGATTCATTCTTCTATGCATGTCATTTTCCTCTATTTGTACTTCTTGGAGAAGTTTCATGACTGGAACTCCCAAAGATGTAGGGAAAAATGCATCGATGCCATATACCAGTTGATAGGGGGACATATTTATTGATTTCTAGGTGGTTAGCCTATCAACCCATAATGCATGAACCATCTTACTATGCCATGATTTCTGATTTTGATCCAACATTTTTTTGATAATGTTGACTAGACTTTTGTTGGAGGATTCATCTAATCCATTACCCTATGGGTAGTAAGCTGTGGAATTGCCCAATGTGATATGGTACTTATAGCAGAAGTCAACCATTCTTTTGAATTTAAAGGCAGCAACATTGTCTGTAATAATTTTCCTAGGACAACCAAATCTGGATAGTATGTTGGTTTCAAGGAACTTGATAATGACTGAGTTAGTAACATTCCTAGAAGGTATAGCCTCTGTCCATTTGGTAAAATAATCAGTGGCAGTAAGGATCCACTTATGTCGGGAAAATGAGGTTGGGTGAATTTCTCCAATAAATTCTAAACCCCATTGCTGAAAGGGAGCCTCAATACTGATGGGATGCAAAGGTAAAGGTAAGAGTTTTCTCTTACCATAAAAATTTTGACACTTATGGCAAGTCATGACTAGTTTCTGAGTATCAGGGAAAAGGGTGGGCCAATAATAGCCAGCTCTAAGAATCTTGTTTGCTGTGGTCTTCCAGTAAAGGTGGACTCCACATTCTCCCTCATGCAGCTCATGCGTGAATTTTCCTGCATCATCCTCAGGCAAACATTTAAGCAATATGCCAACAACATTTTTCCAATAATACATTTCATCTAAAATGCAGTAATTTAAAGCTTTCTATTTCAAGAATATAGCTTTAGTCTTTGATAGAGCAGTAGGAGTATTAAGATAGAGAAGCACATAAATGATATTAGCATACCAAGACGAATTAAAAATTGTTTCTTCAATGTATGGAGTAGTAAATTCTTCTTGTTTTTCTAGAACATCAACCATATTCATATCCAATGCTTGGAAATTTGATTCTGCCATGAGTTTTGCTAATCCCTGTCCTTTAATCAGCTTGGTAGGCCTAATTTCTAAATCATATTCTAAGATAATTGCAATCCATTTTCCCCTTTTACCATCAGGGTTTTGATTTAGAATGTCCTTGACAACTGTATGTGGGACAAAAGCAATGATATGAGAGTGTAAAATGTAGACTCATAAATATTTCAATGCTTTTATCAAAGCTAAGGCTTATTTCTCCGTGATATTACATTTGAGTGGAGCATCTCTTAAGGCTCTACTGAAGAAGGATATGGGTTGTTCTTGGCCCATGTTATTCTTTTGCAACAATACCGCAGCAATGGTGTGTTTAGAGGCAAATGAGAAAATGTGCAAATCCTTAGTGAAATTGGGACTAATAAGAACTGGTGTTTGAGTGAGAGCTTGTTTCACTAGTTCAAATGACTGTTTCGATTCTAAGGTCCATTTAACTCTTGTTTTATTTTTTAACATGTTTGTGATATATATCAAAATTTCAGCAAGGTTAGGGATGAACCTTCTCAAAAAGTTGATCTTTCCTATGAAAGATTGCAATTCTTTGAGGTTTCTAGGGTGGCTGATTTTCAATATGCCTTCAATCCTTTTGGGATCTACTTTGATTCCTTCTTCAGAGATTATGTGGCCAAGAAGTTTTCCTTCTTGGAGACCAAAGAGTGTCTTTTTGGGATTCAAAGATAAGTTATATTTTCTACATTTCTAAAAAAAATTTCTCAAATGAATCAAATGTTCTTTATCAGTTTTGGAGAAAACAGTAATGTCATCAAGGTAAATGATTATAAAAAAGCCTATGTCTTCTGAAAAAGCTATGTCCATGGCCCTTTGGAATGTGGCCCCTGCATTGATCAAACCAAATGGCATTTTGACATACATGAATGTACCCCAAGGTGTGGTGAAAGCAGTTTTGTGTTGATCACTTGGGAGTACTAGCACTTGGTTGTAGCTTGAAAAACCATCCAACAATGATATTCTCTTAGATCAAACCACCTTTTGAAGTATATGGTCCATTTTAGGCAAGGGATAATTATCTTTCAAGGAGGCTCTGTTCAGATTTCTAAAGTCAATGCAAAGCCTAATTTCCCCGGACTTCTTCCTAACAGACACAAGGTTGGACACCCATTGTGAGTATCTAAGGGGAACTATGATCCTAGCATCATACATCTTCTTGATCTCTTTCTCAACTAAAGGTAATAAAATAGGGTTTATCCTTCTTAATTTTTGCTTGAAAGGTTTTTGATTTTCCTTAAGAGGAATTTTGTGTTGAATAATGCTGGTATCATATGATTTCAGATCTTTATACCCCCATGCAAACACATCTCCAAACTCTTTGAAAAGTTCAATATATTCTTGTTTGATATGAGTAGGGAGAGTGCTAGATAACTTGATCATTTTGGGTTCATTTATGTTGCCTATGTTATGTTCTTCTACATTAGTTTATGTAGGCTCCATCTTTGGTTTTTTAGCTACACCATTGAAGTCAAAAAGTTCTTCTAATGGTGTAAGACCTCTTGGTATTGAATCATTTTTACATTGTAAAACTTCAAGGTCCTTTTGGTCTGTTTTGTTTAGTGATTCTGCTGTAAAAAGATATTGAAATTGGTGTATATCAGCAGTAGAGGACAACTCTATTTCATGGGCTTGTTTTTCATCAAGATAGTCTTTTCCATGGCTTGAGCTAGGTGTTAATTCAGCAAAATCATTTTCAGATTGTAGAAAATCATCAATGTTTTTATCTCCCTCAAACAATTGCCAATAGTCTTCATTGTCAGGGACTGTAGGCCTATTTTTTACTTTGACATTGAATTGTTCGTTTACCTGGGGTATTTGGCAATTGCTGGCAGCAAAGGCAAGTTCATTTGCAAGGTTGTTTTGAGCTCTAGGGATGAAAGTGAGTTCATATTTTTTAAAGGTTTTTAGGAGCTCTAGGGAAGCATTCCTATATTCTCTTAATCTTGGGCTTTTGGCTTAACACCCCCCTTTTATTCTCCTAATGATCAGTTATGAATCTCCTTGGACTGATATTTTATTGGCTCCTAAATCTTTGAGCAGATGCAGGACAAGGAGGAGAGCTTCATATTCTGCAATGTTATTGGTGCATAGGTAATCAAGTTTATAGCAGTGTCCTTTGTTTGTATTATGTATCCATACACCAGCTCCAAAACCTGTTTTGCTGCAAGAGCCATCAAAGCTCATTTCCCATAGTGTTTCTATCTCATGCTCATTATCCTTCTGCTGTTCAAGGCTGCTAAGGTTAGGGCTGTTAGATTCTTCTTTTGGGGACTGATTTAACTGTTTAGGTGGACTTAACTTTGTCTCATTTTCCTTTTCTTGTTGGCTGATTTCATCTTCATTGTACAAGATAAAGGAGTCTAGATCTAAATGAATAGAATAAACAGGAGTGTTGTTTGGCCTATCTATGTTGCTTACCATAAATTTCATATGAGATTCTCTGTATAATCTTCTGGTCTAGTTAAAAACTGGAATGGTAGAATAACACATGTCCATTTGAAGGCTTCCTTGAAGTTTGGCTCCCCATGACCTAGATAGAAGCATGCCATATTTTGGGGGAATGTCAACAACAACTATGTCCATAACTAGACCCTTAGCAGGAATTTGTGCAAGATTGACACATAAATCCTTGATTAGGCCTAAACACTTGACTCTGCTTGAATAAAAGGAATACAATTCCTTGTAAGGTTTAGTAATTTCTAGGCCTAATCTCTCCATCACCACTTTTGGCATAAGGTTTTGAGAGGCACTAGAATCTAGCATGGCATTGTGTAAAAATATTATCATGTATATTTAAGCTGACATAAAATGGAGGAATGGTCCCTTGGTATTTTCCTTCTACTTCAGGACCAAACAACAACTTTGGTTTATCATCTGTCAAGTTCAAAGTATCAATATCATTGCCTATATTCAAAGCTTTCAAAACTTGGTTTTTATATACATCCTGGGTTACTAGTTCAACTAAGGGTATGCTAATTTTGATCTTGGCAATTTCACCCTCAAGGCTGAAAGGGACTAATGTTTTTGACATATTTACATCTGTTTTGTCAAGCATAGTCTTTTCAGCAATTCTGACTTGCTGAGTTTTATTAGGACTCTTATTTAGGATAGATTTCTCAGGGCCACTAGCAAAAGTACTAGGGAAGCTTGGGTCAACACTTTGCTGATTGGATTTGTCCTTATTTGAGTCAGTTTTCTTAGTCAAAGTGTTATTTATGTTTGCTATATTTTTAGGGGAATTTTCTAAAGTTTTCCTAGTAGCAGTATCTGTGTTTCTATCATTGGAAACTTATGGGTTCCTTTTGCTTCTAAGATCATATTGTCTGTACACCTCCATTATAGCATTTTCAAACCCCAATTGGTAATCTTCAGAATCCTCATGATTGTTTTCCATTTGCTCTGAGGAGAAGAATCCTTGTTCTTCTTCAGTAAGGAAAGCATCACCCTCACTGTCAGATCCAATCAGATTCACATGATTTTCTTCCAACCTTTCAGTTTCCCTTTCTTCTTCTTGATCTACATAGTTGAAAGGGAGGCCTAATTTGTTGGTCATTATCTCTTTGTCTATTTTGAGTAGGATCTCTTCCAAAATTGGGATTTCTATTTCTATTTTGAGGATTGATTTGGTTTTCTCTAGGAGGTACTCTGTCATTTAAGTTTATCTTTTCTAGCATTCTTTCCATTACCCTCACTAAGTTGTCAATTTTGGCATCAGATGATGAGGTTGATGCCATTGTTTCATCTTTGTATGTAACTCTTTTCTCTGATTTCAATCTAGCTCTTTTCTCAATCAGATTTGCTTCTACACTAATAGCTCCCCTCTGCATATCTTCTAAAGTCAAGGGGTCTCTTTCCCTTAGCTAATAGGCCATGTCTAGGTCAAAGCCCTCAAAAAATTTAGCTAAGGCTAAGCTTAGCGGAGGTTTCATGTTAGGGGGAAGTGCATTGTAAACAATATTGAATCTAGTGCAATAATCTTGGACATTTTCCCCAGTATTTATTTTAAGGTTGCTTTACTCTGAAAGGATTTGGAGAGGGTTCTTTTTAATTTCCCATTTGTTTATGAATGTTTGGTATAAAGAAGGGAGATCATTTATGCTATTAGGAGTTAAGTTCTTAAACCATTTCTTGGCTTCTCCTCCTAAAATTTGGGCAAATATTCTCATCTTAATGGTCTCTTCTTCTATTTCCATGTAATCAAATGCATCATCCATTTTATCTACATGTTGTTGGGCAGTAGTAGATTTAGTTCCAGTGAAATGGGGAATTCTAGATTGATAATCATTTGGTAAAGGAACCAGAGGTTGTGGTAATATTAATGGGGCATACTATGTTGCCATGGTGGGAGTAGATGGGGGATTTACAAGGGGTGGATTTGTGAAAGGGAAAGTGGGAAGAAAAGGAGTTTTTTGAACAGTGGATGTGTGGATGGGAGTGGTGGAAGTACTTGGACCACCAGGTTGATTATGAGCAGATTTGCTATGGAAAGAACTGAAGTGGTGGAGAAGCTGAAAATCAGGAGGAGTAGAAGGAGATGCTTCTCTTCTAATGTTATGCTGCAAATTTGTGGGCTCAAGGTCAGATTGGTGAATATCACTATGTGACTTGGTTCTAAATAGGTTCTAAATAGGTTCTTTACATGAGACAAGTCAAAGTGAGGATCTTTCAAGGCTGTAAGGTTTTCAGGGACAGATCTTGTTCTTTGGATGGTCCTATAAGTAGTTAAATTTCCAGCTCTAGAAGTTTGCCACAAAATCTTTTCTGGATCATCAATTATTGTAGGAGGATTGGGGTCTGGATGAGATACGGTATTGATCCTATGTGAAGCCAGATTTCACACTCAAAATTTGGAGAGATGGGAAGTTTTGGGACTATTTTCATAAGGTTAACCTCTCACAGTGTTTAGGATACTTCTAAAATATGGGATTAGGCTTCTAAACTTCTTTAGGACTGATTTGATACAATCTTAAGGGAATCTAAAAGAACTAGTGGATAAATAGGCCTATTGGGGCTAGTGGAGTCACCAGGTGGAAATTTGTAGCTTTTTGAAGGTAAAATGTGTTATGGTCCACCACCAAATAAGTAATAAAAACCAACATAATAAAGTTTTGGGGTTTTCTGAGTTTTTGTGTGGTTTTGTGGTTTGTAAGAGTGCTCTATACGTGAATCATCATTTAGCTAAGATGGTGAAACAAACAAAGTCTACTCTATGGCCATCAGTTGAGTTTTCTGTGATTAATAATGGTTTCTAGAGTCCTAAGGTATACTTAGTTTGTTACTGACTCATAATGTCCCACCATGTTCGCCAAAATGTTGTGGTCCCATGATTTGGAAGATTGGCATACCAAATGACAAGGCAACATGGAACCAGTCTTTAGAGTCCTAGGACCTAGCCTTCCTAGACTCAGAGAGGGATCTCTCAAGTTGTTTGCAGAATACATGTGCTTGTTTACTTTTAAGGGTTGATTTTAGGCTAGTTATTAAGTATGAGGTTTTGTTGTTTGTTTTGGTTGGGTATGATGATCAAAGAGCATAGATAGAATGAGGAAATATCTAAGTCATTGGGCAATGGATTCAAACAAGAGTCATGATAAGTTCATTAAAGGATCAGGGAGTATCATAGGGAAAATCTAACTTGGCCAGTGGATCTTCAAAGTTTTAAGGATAATGAGATGAACATTAAGGATGAGAATGAAAATTAGGACAAAGGTAAATTAAGAATCCTTTAACATGTACTTTAAACAAGAGACATATTTCAAGGTATCTGTTTTGAAGCAAGCCAAAGGACAGGGAAAAACATAGACTTCTTTGGACAAACTTTTAATATGAAAACCTTTTAGATAACAATCCAGCAATCAAAAGACTACTTTCAGATAAAGAAAACATATAAGATAACAGTGAGAGTAGCCTAAGATCAAACAGAAATAATATAATCTGCTTTTAACTAACTCTCTAGGGATCTTCAAAGCAAACTTTTGAGGCAGTCCAGAGGACAGGGCACACCATAGACTTCCCTGGTTTAGACTCTACTAAGCATACTTTAAAGAAGTTTCAGAAACAATATCTCAAGTTGTACTCAAAGGAGCATGGACTCACCACTAATTTCCCTGGTTTCACTCTATTGAAATCATTCCTTAAAACAACCTCTCAAGCCGTACCAATGAACATGAACTTACAAAAAAAGAAAATCCTTGGTTATACTCTATTGAATTATTTCTAAAATAACAAGCTAGATGGAACTAGAGGGCAATTAAGAATCCTCCAATCAGACCTTGCAGAAGAAAACATTAAGGCAATGAAGAGCAAACAGAACTAAGGTGCTTTCAAAAGACATTTATTAGCCTAAAAAATTTTCTCTACTGTAACAAAGAAATATGAAAACATAATGATAATAGGAAATAACAATAACAGATAGAAGCACTTCGCCAACATCCAAGCTCAGGGATCTAGTGATCTAGCCTCCTCCATCAACAAACAAATCAGGGCATCCACAAGATCCAAGACATCATTTTTCCTTCAACTTCCAAAAGACTATGTATTACTTCAAAGAGTCATCAAATGCCAACCATACAATGAGTTCAGATGCAGTATTTATGCTGCAAATGAGGAGGTGAAGCCTAAGATAGGGTTTGAGTATGATTTATTACAGAGTAAGTGCTTTCCTAACCTTGAAAACCATGCAAGGCTTAAGGCGGGAATATATGTAGCTACTTCTCTATTTCAATAAATCTATCTTAACTTCCTAAGGAAAAATAGGTGAAATTTTTTACTTTAAGGCCTATTCTTAACTTTACAATAACTACCTTGACAGATAAAAAATATCTCTGACTATGTAATAATTGCCAAATGCCTTTATGAAAAGAAATCGTGCTGTAGGTGGCAGTTTGGAGGAGTAAATGTTTCTTGATTTAGCCATTCGAGGCTGTCCTTGGGTTAATCTGCTTTTGTTTAATCATAAAACTCAGTTATCAAGCCTTTGAACCTTGATTAAGCTTTTATAATCTGTCCCACTGTGTTTATCCTTTGTCTCTCCTTTATGACTGTTTGTTTATTCATTCTTTGTTTTTAAACCTTTGACTTTCATCCTTTAATCACTGTCTTCATGGCTAATCTTCTATGTTTATCCTTTGATGTAGAATTAGCCTTCTAATCCTTCTGTTCTTCATTTTCTTTACTGTTGCTTCTAACTATCTGTATTTTTCCTTTATGTGCAGGGAGGGTTTCTTCATGATATGAGGGTTTATAACCCATCTATGATCATGATCCATCGAGGGTAAACCCTTATGCAAACCCTCTTGGTTCTTTCATATGAATTTACCTCTCGAATCGTCATCCAGATGTTTATTTGATCATTTCTCGAACATCAGAATGCTCTTTTGGGCATTACTGCCATTAAAAACTACACAAAAACACAAAACCATGTTAACTTTAAAACCTGCGAGGAGCGGTGACACTGTATTTTTAGGGTTTGGAGCGGTTGGGAGGCATACTATAGAGGAGAAATGGAGCGGAGGGTAAGGTTCAGTATGCAGATCCCGATGGAAATTGAATAGAGGCGAAGAGATTCGAATTTTGGCATGAGGAAGGAGAAAGCGGTTTTGGAAAACCAGGGTGGTTTATCGCGTGCGTTGAGGGCGGTAAGTGGTATTGGGCTAATCAGATGCGATACCATAGGTTGATTGACGCATGTCTGGGCCAACACCACTTATTTCGCGCGGGTCAAGGGTTTTAAAACTCAGCGCCATTTTCTGCGCGATATAGATCTGGACCGTCAGATCTCGACGAGCGAGATCGACGGTGCGGATAGAGTCCGGGAGTGGTGTGTAGGTTTGGGAAGTGGAGCTCACGGATAGGTGTCGGGCTGTGGTTTGGCGACAGGGTCAAGTGGAAGGTGGGGCCCAAGCGTGATGACATGGGTGGCTTTGTCATGTTGTGCGGGGTTACATAATGCGGGATGAGTGGTAGTGATAAGACCGCCATCGGATCAGGTGCCAGGGTTCAAGATCAATGGTGGAGATGGTCTGGAAGAAAACAAAGAGGCGGGGTGAGGTAAAGGGGCACGCTTTAATATTTAAAAGGTTTTGGGTGGGTTTTCATAATGTTTGCGGGGGTGCATAAAGTAAAAATGGCTAGAGGTGTAATAAAAATAGGGAAGGGGTTATAAATAAGGCGGAGGAAACGGTCCTGTGGGAGTAGAGGGGACTGGGGGCTGAGACAAGAAGGGGCTAAAGGCCCAATGTATACAAAGGGCGGGTTTAATACAATAACAGAGTTTTTGTAAGGTTTTAGAGGGTCCGATAGGCCTAAAGTAAGAAATTAAACAATGTAAAAGGGATTTTTACAATGTTTAAGGTTTTTAGAGAAAAATGATGAAATAGGGGAGGTTTTTTTGAAGATTTTTAGAGGGGAAGAAGGGGATGAATGAGGGTGTAGGTGAGGTGATGAAATGAGGCAAATAGGCCTGGAAAATGGATTTTTCTTGGAGCAGCAGGGTAGTTTTGAGAAGGCAAAGATAGGCAAATTTAGTAAAACAGTCAGGTTTAGGATGATGAAGGCAGTGATATTTCTAGAACTCACAATGTTTCTCAAATATTGTTTCTAGAAATCTAGGATTATAACTTATTCATCTTTTGGTATCAGCAAAAATTAGTGATGACTAACAGTATTCATTCCTGGAATCATGCATTCAATGCAATACAATTATCTCTCGTCACTGCGAAGTCCAAAAAAGGTCCTTTATGTTGAGATTCAACAAGATGATAAGCTAAGTGAAAATTAAGCACCTTCACTAAGTGGGGCCCACAGGCTATTTTTAGGTGTATGTCTATTTTTAGACATGGTGAGCATATTCTATAAGTTGCAAGATGTTATTTGTAGATGGTTGATCAAGTTGGAAAAATAGATGACATTATATTTTTAGAAGATTGGGTGAAGTCTATTTATAGATCGCTAATCTAAAAATAGATGCATGTCGATTATTATTAGCCCTTAATAATAATCTGACAATAAATATCAATTTATTCTCTTGGAGCACTTTATTTCAGTGAACAGATTTTGAAAATCAGTGTGCTAAAGGAATTACACAATTCCTAGGGTGCTTGGTGACTCATGCATGAAGGACTTAGTTAGAATTGAAGTGGCAGAGTTGTGACAGAGTTGGAAGAATAGTTATGGGAGTTGTTATTTAGTTTAACTCAGTTAAGTGAGTTAAACTTAGTTGTGTTGGTTGTATATAGTTCTAACGTAAGATACACTAGTGAGAGTTTAGTGAATTAATTAGTTAATTAATTCACAACTAATAACTCACTTGAAACTGAACAAATACAGCAGTTAACTACTTGCATGTCAGTTCTAGTGGAGACCCAGTGGAGAGATAGGTGAAAGGGTGAGATGGACTATATGTTGTGACTATAGTGATGCATTCAATGCATCTGACACACATTTGAGATGTCAATGAGGATTGTGCAATCAAGGCAAGGCCAATTCGAATTCATTCAGGGGTCTTCTTCAGTAGGGATTGCGCAGTGGAGGCAGGCTGTCAGGAGCAAGAAATTGGTGCATAGATATGCAAATTTTTGCATGACAGTGTGTAATGATTATTGATTGTACTGAGAGCTTGATGTACTAATCTTTGTATGAGATTATTATGCGATTCAATTGATATACATAATATATTATAGTTTGGGTTCTTAGATTTAAGCTTTCCCGTTAAACAACTGTGTTTATGTGCGATTGATTTTCTTCATGTGTTTGCAATTGGCGATTTAATGTCCACAAAGAATTAAGTGGAAGGATTGGGTATTTAACATAAGATTAATTTGTTAGATCAGGAGAATCCAGTAATACTATCACTATTAATAAATTTCTACATGGTATCGGAGCAGTGTTAATCACTGGGGATTGCAATAGTGAAGCGGTGCTAAGTTTTGTGCTGGTGCATAATTCGAATTTGCTGCAGAAATTTCTTGGTGCGACAGTTGAGTATTCATTGAAATGGATTTCAATGGGTTGCGGTTGGAGTATGCCCTTGAGGGTAGCTTGAACTACATAGCTTGGAAGGACAGGATGGAGGTAGTGCTTGAAGATAATGGACTGAAGGAGTTCATCGATAGCGATGTTCCTAAGCCTACTTCTAGCAATGCTGCATTACTTAATGCATGGAAAAAAAGGTAGCGAAGACAAGAAGAATTCTGTTGGAAGGTGTGAAAGACCATATTGTGTCAAGCCTTCATGGGAAAGCCACTCCATTTTCAATGTGGAAGGCTTTGACAGATCTTTTCCAAAGCAGCAGCGTTCATAGGAAGTTGGCGTTGAAAGATAAGCTCAAAAAAATCAAAATGGAGAAGGGCGACAATATTCCAAAATATCTCATGAAGTTTATCCAATGTAGGGATGAGCTGGGGAGTGTGGGAATTACATTTGTGGATGATGACTTGGTGATCTTGTCTCTCCTTAGGCTTTCAAAGAGTTGGCACAACTATGAAGACTCTGTCAATGGACGAGAGAAATTGTCGGATTGGAAGCGACTTTGGTCGAGTATTGTGCAGGAGGAGATAAGGCGGAATACCAGGGATGGCTTTTCATTGAAGAGTGATGATGAAGAGAATTTCGCTTTGGCTACCGAAGCAAGGAAACGGAAGGAGAAGAAATCCAGTCCAAAATCCAAGGCTAAAGAAAAGAAGGTGGATTTGTCCAAGGTGAAGTGTTTTCACTGTCACGAACATGGGAATCTCGCCACCAGCTACCCACAGAAAAAGAAGAACAAGAAGGCTGTTGGAGCTACAGTGGATGAGGCCTTAACCTTGCGATTTGAACTTGATTTCTCTTTGATCGCATGCTTGGTTTCAAGCGCAATGGGATCGGTGTGGTATCTTGATAGTGGTGCTTCCTTCTATATGACGAGAGACAAGGAGTTGTTTAGTGACTTGGAGGAGAAGGATCTCTAAATGCATATAGAGATGGGCGATGATGGTAGATACAATGCGACTGACATTGGAACCATTACCTTTGGGAGGGAGTCAGGTGAACCATTTCTGTTGAAATATGTTATGCATGTTCCAGGTCTGAAGAAGAACTTGGTCTCGGTTGCTATGTTGGAGGACAGAGGTTATGATGTTGTTTTCAGTGAGGGAAAAGCTTTCCTCCAACATAAAACAACAGGTCAAACCAAGAGGATATGGATTTGATTTAAGAATCTCAAAAAGCTGGAGGTAGATGGTTGTGCTGCAATGATGGGCAAAGCAAAAGAAGTGGTGAGCCAAGATGAGGGTGAATTATGGCACAGGAGATTGGGCCATCTTCACCATGGCGCCTTGAAGATTTTGCAGCAGATTTCTACTGGACTTCCCAAGGGTACTCTTTCACATTCAAATCAGTGCAAGGGATGTACTATGGGTAAGTTTGTGAAGACCACCTTTCATGAGAAGGAGAACCATGCTTCGGTGATCCTGGAGAGAATTCACACAGACGTGTGTGGACCTTTCTCGATTGCTTCAACAAAAAAACACATGTATTATGTTATATTTGTTGATGACTATTCTCGTAGATGTTGGATCTTCTTCATGCAGAAGAAGAGTGAAACATTGTCAAAGTTCAGTGAGTTTAAAGCATTGGTGGAGAAGGAGTTGGGGAAGCAATTGTAGGCTCTACGGAGTGATAATGGTGGTGAATATATCTCTAAAGAATTCAAAGACTTCTGTAGCAAAGAAGGAATTCAAAGAGAACTCATAGAGCCTCATAACCCACAACAAAATGGGGTCACAGAGAGGAAGAACAGAACGATCGTGGGTGTTGCATGAGCTATGCTGCATGACCAAGGCCTACCGATGCACTTGTGGGCGGAAGCATGCAACACTACGGTTTATGTGCAAAACTGTTGTCCTCATAGAGTACTTTCCATGAGTACACCTGAATAAGATTTTATTGGTAAGAAGCCTGATATTTCTCATTTGAATAATTTTGTCTCATCTGTTTACATTCATGTGACAAACGACGCCAGGAAGAAGCTGGAGTCGACTGCAGAAGTTGGGATATTTATGGGGTACGCAGAAACACCCCATAAATATTGTGCGTATTTTCCAAACAGTCGGATGACTATGGTGCGACAGGATATAAAATTCAATGAGGTGAAGGCCATGAAGTTGTCACTTGAGAGGGAGCTACACTTGCATGCAGAAGAGGAGATACTTGCTCCCAAAGATGAGCCTCTAGATGTGGATCAGCCACAAGAGGAGATTCATGGAGTGAAGGAGTCCACTCATGCAGAACCAAACATCAGAATAGGCAGAAATTGTACCACAGAAGCTGAGAGACTGAAGCTTGATGCAGCACAGAATGTAGGAGTCCCTACATCACAGTGCAGACAAAGACACTCACCTGACTGATTTACTAGATACATGGCTCTTATGAGCAAGTGTATCATGACAGAGCCATCTTCTTTTGAAGAAGCAGCGCAGGAGCCCACATGTGTAGATGCCATGGTGGAGGAGTATGAATCCATTGTCAGAAATAGTGCTTGGGAGATTGTTCCAAGGCCAGTGGGTAAATCAGTGGCAGGTTCAAGATGGATCTACAAGGTAAAGCAAGTTGTTGATGGGAGTGTCAAGAAGTATAAGGAAATATTTGTTGCCCGAGGCTTCTCACAAATCGAGGGGATTGATTATAAAGAAACCTTTGCACCTGTCGCACGGTATTCTTCCATAAGGACCATCCTTGCTCTCTCAACGCAGATGGGTTGGCACATTCATCAGATGGATGTGAAGACTTCGTTCCTTAATGGGATCATTGAGGAAGAATTGTAAATTGAGAAGCCTGCAGGATTTTAGATCTTCAGCAGCAAGTCACATTTGTGCAGACTCAAAAGAGCATTGTATGGGTTGAAGCAAGCACCACGTGCTTGGTACACTCGAATTGACAACTATTTCAGTGGACTTGGCTTCACCAAGAGTGAGGCGGATGTAAACCTGTACCAAGTTGTGGTGGAGGGTAAGATTTTAATCATTGTTCTTTCTGTTGATGATTTAATACTAATGGGTGATGAGCATTTGATACACTCATGCAAGGAAGATCTTGCAAAGGAGTTTGAGATGAAGGATTTGGACCTCCTTCATTATTTCCTTGGATTGGAAATATGGCAACAAGGTGAACTGTTTGTGTCTCAAGGCAAGTATGCTCGAGAGATACTTGGTAAGTTTCACATGGAGGAATGCAAGCCCATGGATACTCCTCTTCCAGGAAATTGCAGGAAAGAGGATGCTACATTGGCAGAGGTAGTGGATGCCACTGTTTATCGACAGTTGGTGGGTTCGCTCATGTATTTAGTTAATACAAGACTGGACATATGATATGTGGTGAACCAACTTAGTCAAGCGATGGTTAAGCCTACGAAGCTCTTTTGGAAGGCAGGCAAGCATGTCATCAAGTATCACAGGGGCAAATCTAAGTATGGCTTATGGTACAGACAGATGGATGAGGTGAAGTTGCATGGCTTCACGGATGCAGATTGGGCAGGCAGCCCAACGGACAGAAAGAGCACATCAGGAGGGGTTTTCAATATCAGATCTACAACAATTTCTTGGTACAGCATAAAACAAAGATCTGTGGCACTCAGTTCAGCGGAAGTAGAATACATGGTAGTAAGTCAAGCTGCATGTGAGGCTATCTGGATGAGGAAGATCCTCGTCAGTTTGTTCAGTTATCATTTAGATCCTACAGTCATACATTGTGATAATCATAGTTGCATTAAAATCTCGATTAATCCTATGATTCATGATAGATCTAAGCATATAGATATCCGATATCATCGTATTAGAGATTGTGTGCAGCGGAAGATCATGTTGCTTCAGTACATTGCTACGAAAGATCAGGATGCAGATATTCTGACGAAGGCGCTTAGCAGGAGAAAATTCGAATACCATAGAAGCAGGATCAGGGTGAAGGATAATCCCTATCTTGTTGAGAGGGAGTGTTGAGATTCAACAAGATGATGAGCTTAGTGAAAATTAAACACCTTCACTAAGTGGGGCCCGTAGGCTATTTTTAGGTGTGTGTCTATTTTTAGACATGGTGATCATATTCTATAAGTTGCAAGATGCTATTTGTAGATGGTTGATCAAGTTGGAAAAATAGATGAAATTCTATTTTTAGAAGATTGTGCAAATTCTATTTATAGATCGCTAATCTAAAAATAGATGCATGTCGATTATTATTAGCCCTCAATAATAATCCCCCCTGTGAGCATCACCCGATGTAATGAGTGTTAAGTGGACTATTCAAAAATCATGAGAAATAAGTCAGTTACGACTACCTCTTGTTGATCAGCAGTTGTCATTAATGTCAACCCAAGCAGCACTAGGGGCTAACCCAATATTGCATGGGAATTTTGACCTACAAAATTAATAGATTATGGATCAATAATGCTTTTTATGGTTTCTACTTGTCGATATGTTTCCATTGATATATGGCACTCCATCTAATTCTTCACGATTTGAGAGATATTCATGTTTGAAGTTTGTACCCCCAGTTAGTGGGTTAAAACCCCACGGGGTTGGGGCATGGGTCATTGAAAAGTCATAATTAATATTTTTTAAGCTCCTAAAATCCCTCCCACTTTCACTTGTTGAATCCCCTCTCAACTTAAGCATTTATATAAATTGTGATCTTCATTTCCTCCTTAGGCAAGGGATTTTGCCATCTGAAATAGGTCATCATGGAATTTTCGCTCTAAATTTTTTTCTACGAAGCTGAAATTTTTATGAGGTGAAGTCGAAGTCTTGAGGAAGTTGCTGTAAAAATTTTAGATAAGGGTGCACAACATTTTTGGAGATATGATCTGTGGAAGTCAGGGTTTTTGCAGGCTCCTGAAATTCATCTCAAAGAAGTGACCTTGGTAAATTCGACATAACTCTCTCTCTGAGTATCGGATTGGAATTCCATAAAAAGTGGCAGATAGTGAAAATATGTAGTTTTTTCTCTATCAATTTTAGAGCTAAATGAAGAAACAGTGACACGTGGCACGTCATACAAGTGTGCTCTGCTGAAACAATCCATAATTAGGGCATTGTGAGAGATTGGGTATAACTCTCTCTTGAAGAACCCAAATTGGGTCGGAACTATGGTATTGGAAATATGACTCAGAGGAATACTACAAGACTAAAAATCAGATATTGAGGATCTAAAATAACAGAGATACACCAAATTCAATATCGAGCTCCTATAAAGCAAAGAAAAAGCTAGATCATGTGTTGTCAACGGTTGCAAAGGACCAGAATTTCTAGGGCAGAAAAGCAAAGCAATGTGAAACAGAGGGTAGCATGAAAAGATCATCAACCAAGGTGCATAACAGCAGCAAGAAGTTCATCCTATGAAGTCTTCAAGTGGGCAGCACTACATACAATCATTGTAAAGGTATCAATGCACTAAGTCATTGTAAATACATTATTGTAAAAATTGTACTAGTGTCTATCTGCCAAGGGTTGAAGAGGCAATGTTGGGAGGTCTAGGATCATCATTAGGTGGTTGTGTCAAAGTTGGGGTTATGGTCTAGTATATATTCTTCTTCTACATCATTCTATATCATTGTAAAGTGGACCATTTTCCCTGGCATGGGAGTCCATTCTTATTTTATTCTTCTATAGGGTGGTAGGGTGGTGCTAGGGTGAGGTGTAGCTCATTGGGTGTTGGGGCATTCGTTCAGTTGACTACTGAAGAATCTCGGGTGTTGGAGCATCCATCCAGTGGGAGCTAGAGAAGAATTCTTTTCTAGATTCTAGGAAGTTGGAGCTTTATTTTCAATTGGAGTTGAATATTAAAGAATTATTAGAAAAGCATTAGGTGGTTTTTGTCCCGGAGTGGGTTTCCACCCTAAAAAATGTGTGCATTTGTGTTTCTCTTATTTGTTGCTATCATTATACAAACACTGATAATAATTGAAGATTAACTAATGCTCTAATTGAAAGGAATACTGATTCACCCCCCCTCTCAGTATTTCCAACAATTGGAATCAGAGCTTGGTTCCTTCAATAGCAGTTTAGCAGCTGGAAGGAGGTCATGGAGCATACCAAGAATGGTGTACCTCTATTCAATGAAAATAATTATGCACTCTGGAAAGGAAGAATGGAGGTATATCTCTTGGCGCAAGGTTACGAAGTATGGGACACTGTTCAAAATGGATTTACATCAACTACAGATGAACAAGGTAAGAAGAATTTGGTAAATGATGCAAAAGCAAATAATATTATTATCAGTGGACTTATTGAATCTGGTTATCATAAGGTTTTGGGTTTTAAAACTGCCAAAAATGTATGGGACAAGCTTGAGAATATATATGCAGGTGACTCAAATGTCAAAGAAGCAAAGCTTCAAATCTATAGAGAAAAATTTGAGCAACTCGGAATGAAAGAAGATTGCAACATTGCGTCATACTTCCAATACGTTGATGAAATAACCAATACTCTGGAAGGATTGGGAGAGCCAGTTGATGAGAAGACTATTATATGGAAGATTCTTAGAACGTTACCAGGGAGATTCAACCCAAAGGTATCGGTCTTAGAATACAGTGCAAATCTGGACAAACTCAGCAAAGAGGAATTACATGGAGTTCTCATAGCATATGAAATGAGACTTGATGAAAAAGAGGGTACTTCGCATCTAGAAACTGCGTTCGTTGCATCTAAGAAAACCAATAAGGATAAACAACCTTCAATTGAAAAGACATGCACCTGCAAGTGTGAAGAAAAGGGAGATGATGAAGAAGGTCTTTCAGATGAAGAATATGCTTACTTCACGAGAAAACTAAAAATTGCAAAATGTCTAAACAGAAGTAATGGCAACTCAAAAGGAAAGAAATTAGGCTTTAAGAAATTCAACAAGCAAGTATCCAAAAGGAACTTTCTCTCTAAAGAAGATAGCTCATCATCTGATGAAGACAATGACAGTGAAGAAGAAGCCAACGAGAGAGTATTGTTTATGGCCAAGCACAATAAGCAAGAGGTATCAAACAACGAAAAAGAAGGATGCACCATAGAAGAATTTTATGAGGAAGCAATCAAGCTTATAAAAGATCTTAAGGCGAAGAAGATCCGTTCCAATACTCTTGAAGAACAAGTTCAAGGTCTCAAAATTGAAGTTGAAGAAAAAAAATGCATTGAAGAGTCACTTCAAAAGAAGTTGGAAGAAAGCAACCAAGAAAGGGAAGAATTAGAAGCCAAAGTAGTCTTGCTGCATGAGGAAGTGAAGAAAGGAAAAACTATCCAAAACTATGCTAACAGCTCAAGGGCATTGTTAGAACTCATCAACAATCAACGATCTTACAACGACAGAACTGGCATCGGTTACAAAGAAGAAGAAGCGGGGCCTTCTACAACAAAATACAATGAACCTAAGAGATCTAACATGCATGTAGACTTCACTGGACAAGATTCACAAGAACATCCTTAGAAGAAAATTCCTCGACGAAAATTTCCATCCAGGTACCAACATATTTTTTATGGCTACTGTTATTCATGTGGAAAATTTGGTAATAAAGCGGTAGAATGTCGCACGTACCCTAGGAACGAATACAATTCCAGGAGATCTGTCAAATATGAACCTCCCAAGGCTCAACGAAACATCAATATATTTGAACATTTAAGAAATAATATTGAATGTTACAAATGTCGAACCTTTGGACACATAGCCAAAGAGTGCAGACTTGAAAATCCTCCAGAAGAATCTTCGAAGCCATAGAACGAACAAACATGGAAGAAGAAGAAGAATGATAATTGTGCTCTTGCTTTCAAGGCTCAAAAGAACAAAGATGTGTGGTATGTTGATAGCAGTTGCTCAACGCATATGACTGGAGATAGAAATAAATTTGTATCTCTAAAAGAGAAGAAGGATGGAACCGTGTCCTTTGGAAATGATGGATCTTCAAATGTCATAGGATCATGTACTTTCACTCTTGGAAGCAAATATGCTCTAGCCAAGAATGTTCTATTTGTTGAAAACATGAATCACAATATGCTCAGTGTTGGACAAATGTGTGATCAAGGACACACAATACTATTCAACTCCACAAAATGTGAAATCAGGAAAGGCGTGTATGGTGAAATTGTGGTACAACAAGTCCAGCTCCAAACGACATATATGTTCTGGATGAAGCAACTAAAGCATGTCTAATAGCTAAAGAGGATGATACAATAATTGGTAGCAATGATGATCGACTAAGTAAGAATTTTGCTACAAAGGTGCAAAGTGATTTCGAGATGTCTTTACTTGGTGAGCTGACATACTTATTAGGGCTTCAAATATCTCAGCAAGAGAAAGGAATATTTATATGTCAAGCCAAGTACATCAAGGAAATGCTCAAGAAATTTAAAATGGAAGATTGCAAACCCATCCTTACTCCAATGGTAACAGGTTGCAAATTGAGCATAGACAACTCATCTAAGGATGTAGATCAAAGGTTGTACAAATATATGATCAGTAGTCTTCTATATGTAACAGCCTCTCGACCAGATGTTATGCAAGTAGTTGGACAAGTAGCAAGATTCCAAGCAACACCAAAAGAATCACATATTAAATATTCACTAGCATTGGAATATCTTCGCCAGAAGCTTGGGATTCTCCCAATTTCTCATTAGATTTTCCTTTTTCATAATATAAAGGGGGAGAGGAAGTAGATTACAGGTCTGCAGGACGGTTGTGTGTCAAGGGGAGTGAGAGTGTGTACAGGTCCGTAGGATGGTTGTGTTTCAGGGGGAGTTATCCTTTTCCATTGATGTCAAATGGGGAGAGAATGTTGTAGGAAGAGGTGTCATGATCGCAGGGGGAGTACTTGTGTTGCCATCAATGCCAAAGGGGGAGATTGTTGATCATCAGTTATCATTGATGTCAACCCAAGCAGCACCAGGGGCTAACCCAATATTGCATGGGAATTTTGACCTACCAAATTAATATATTCTGGGTCAATAATGCTTTTGATGGTTTCTACTAGTCGAGATGTTTCTGTTGATGTATGGCACGCCATGTAATTCTTCACGGTTTGAGAGATATTCATGTTTGAAGTTTGTACCCCCAGTTAGTGGGATAAAACCCCATGGGGTTGGGGCATGGGTCATTGAAAAGTCATAATTAATATTTTTTAAGCTCCTAAAATCCCTCCCATGTTCACTTGTTGAAACCCCTCTCAAATTAAGCATTTATATAAATTGTGATCTTCATTTCCTTCTTAGGCAAGGGATTTCGCCATCTGAAACAGGTCATTGTGGCATTTTCGCTCTAAATTTTTTTTTCTACGAAGGTTCAGAAGCTGAAATTTTTATGAGGCAAAGCCGAAATCTAGAGGAAGCTGCTGTAAAAATTTCAGATCAAGGTGCACAATATTTTTGGAGATATGATCTATGGAAGTCAGGGTTTTTGTAGGCTCCTGAAATTCATCTCAAAGAAGTGACCTTGGTAAATTCATCATAACTCTCTCTCTGAGTATCAGATTGGAATTCCATAAAAAGTGCTAGACAATGCACAGTCTGTAGTTTTTTCTCTATCAATTTTAGAGCCAAATGAAGAAACAGTGACACGTGGCACGTCGTACAAGTGTGCTCTACTGAAACAGTCCATAATTAGGGCATTGTGAGAGATTGGGTATAACTCTCTCTTGAAGAATCCAAATTGGGTCAGACCTGTGGCATTGGAAATGTTTTTAATCCTAGAGATAGCCTTTGAGTTGTGAAAGACCGGTGCCTAGGACATCTTATATAGCAAGGAGAAATATGATATGACAAGGATAATTAGCAAAACAAGGCTCTCATGTTATCTCTTGTAAACAGGAAGATTAATTTGAATGGGACCAAACCTTTCAGAAGCTTGATACAGAGAAAGCAATATTGCAGAGGCAAGATGTGAAACTCTAACACGAATGTATCAGACAATTCAAAGGTAGCTTACTGCAAAGAGGGTTGGATTCTAAATACTTCACTGAGATGAATAATCAGTAAGTATCTACTGCGTACATAGAATAAAGAGAATACTAATTGTTATTGAGACAATATCTAGAAACATATATCAGCATGCGGTGGGCTTACGAAATTAAGAATCCACACATGATAACAACATTTGTAAATAACATCTCATAGCAGCTAATATAGCAAAAGTATGGGTGAAGTGAAAATGGAACAACATATCACGCCTGAGCCATATTTAAAGTGCCAGACAGGTTATGACATAAGTATCTATTAGGATAAATTCATACCAAAACCAGTGGGCTACTCGCATTCCAGAACATGATACAAGATGAATGGATGTGAATGAAATGAACCGCTAAGCTACAACACATAGGAGAGAATTACACACTGTAAAGCACCCAGACCAGAATCCTCATTGAAGATAGAACTCCTTTTCATTGAGACCCAACGGGCTCTTCACATTTTTATTAAAGATTCAACAAAAGGCATGCAAGAAACTCTTTCACATCCAATTCTTCAGAAAATCTGGAACCTGTTTTTCTATTCGGTTCTTGCTTAGATAGAAGCCTCGGAAAACATGAACGAGAAGATATTTTTGGGAAAAATATCTTCCTCGCGTGCTCGAAATCGGTTTGAGATCTCCATCAAAAATAACCAAAATTCATGATGAGGAATTGGGGCATCTCATCATTGACAGTTGGGCTCACGACCGTTTTAAACAAAAATATCAAAAAACAGTTTCTGACAGAAAGTGAAATGCAAGAGTGGAATGTGAATTCCACTCGAAATTTAAAAGTAACAAACTAAAATGGAAGTAAAAGGCCACTAGGGCCGAATCATGAATTGACGATGCTCGCTGACGAGGTGGAGTTGAGGCGGTCGCTGTCACAGATGGCAGAATGTTGGCTGAGAGGAATCGATTTGCCTCTAATGTGGCAGTAGAGGCTTTTCTGCCTATAGATCTTCACGATTTTCTCTAGTTCTGATTTAATTTGGACGATGGGCTATTGATAATCAATATTAGCCAAAATCCCCAAGTTTGTCTTCAATCTTCTATGTCTGCCATGGCAGGTCTTCGGCGCTGATACTTTAACTGCTGCTATAATAACCTCTCTGCGTTCCAAATCATAGTGACCATGATTTTGGAACCTGGAGCTAATTCATCACTCTAAAATAACCCTGCACAATACGATAAACTCATCAAGAAATCCAGGGAGTGGCAGAAGGATGCTATGGAGGCCTGTGGAATGATAGCATGATTGTGAAAACAACGGTTGTAGTGGAGGAATGGTAAAAAACAAGGGGAGGAATGATGTTTAATGTAAAAACCTAGAGTTTAAAGTTTCGTGCGAATACACAGAATATCATGGGAAATGAATGAAACGAAGACCACGATGTGGGACCCGACGTGGGCGGAGGGCAATTAACTGAGAGCCGTTGGATCTCAGGAGGAGATCGACGGTTGGGATCAAAGGATGAAATCAGTAGGAGCTGCGATGAAGCAATATGGGCGAAATGCACGATGTGATGTGGGTTGCAGATCTTGGATGAATGGACGACTCTGATTTAATCGAAGGATCGCAATCGGGAGAGGCAACGGGAGACGCATTTGGGAGCTTGCGATTGCAATTGGAGCAGTGATGCAATTGGCGATGGTGCGATTGAGTGCCAACCGTCCGATCTGGGTTGAGATCGACAACGGATATTCAATTGGCGGGGAGACGGACAGGGGGTAAAGGAGTGGAGTGGGAGAAATGAGGGCCATCGGATCATAGGGAAATTGACAGTGGAGATTATAATCGGAGGATCGTAATCAGAGGAGTGCGGTGGGTGACACATTTGAAAAGTTGCGATTGCGATCGGTGCAATGGTGTGATGGATGTCTGATTTGTTGATAGATCAACGGTTGATATGCAATCGGGGGATCGCAATCGGAGGAGTGCGGCAGGCGGCACACCTTAAAAGTTGCGATTGCGATTGGGGCTGTGGTGCGATGGGCGTGATGCGATTCGCACTAGACCGTTAGATCTATTAAAATCAACGGCGGAGATCTCTACGGGAGTTCATAGAACGAGGCCCAATCGCATCGGGGTTTTGAGGTTGTAACAAAGAACTGTGTTCGCCACGAGACTTTCGATTGCAATAAGTGCTTGCGGGCTCAGCTCCTGGTCTTGGCACCTGGTTGCATGGAGGGGAAGTGGTTAAGGGGCTGGCCGAAAAGGGGCTAAAGCCTCATATGCAAAAAAGGTGATTTTTGGCTTAGTTTCAGTGCATTTTGAGGCCCCAAAAGGGGTAACGATAAGGGGAATGAAGGGATTTTAAGCCAAACAAAGGTATTGGAAAGGTATAAAATGGGATCTGGGTGATTTTAAGGGGTTAATGAGGAAACAAGAGAGGGGAAAAAATGAAGAAACAGAGGTTAAGTGGGAATGAAATAAGAGGGAAAAGGAGGCATTTTGGGCATTCTTCTTTGCAAACAAAGAGTTTTCAAAACTGGGAAAAATAGTGAATTTTAACCATATGATCAACATTGGCTCCACCTGGGGATGACACGTTCATCCTTGGGCGTGTCGAGAACTTCGCAAACCACTTGTTAATCTTCTGTGTGGGCACCACTCTTTAGCTCTTTTCATTTATCTCTTCATGATTCGTCACGACACACACATCATTCAAACACAAATGAAAACATAAAACTAATGTACAGTATGATACATCAGGCTTTCTTGGCCTAAATCAGAACTGGAAGTAAGGTTTGAGGAACTGACCGTTTACAGGGGCATCGAGCAAGTCTCCCTGTAAATTTTCCAACCTGAAAGTGTTGTTGCCCCCTTGTTCCACAATTTTAAAGGGGTTGAACCAAAGGGGGTCGAATTTACCGTGTTTCCCCTTTTCAGCTCTTCGAATATCCCATCTGAGCACAAAATCCCCAATCTGAAACTTCCTGTCCTTGGCATGTTGATCAAAAAGGTCCTTCATCTTCTCTTGATATTCAGTTAACCTCTGACTTACCTGGTTCTGCATTTCTTCTAACTGTACTAGCTTATTGATCCTCTTGGTCACATCATCGGGTTCTTCTTGACTTTCTTGCATGAATTGGGCTACTGGTAAGGCTAACTATACAGGGAATACTGCTGCGCTCCCATATACTAATTCATACGGGGACTTCCCAGTTGCTCTCTTGCTATTAATCCTGTTGGCCCACAGAGCGAATTTCAACTGGGAATCCCAATTTTTCTGATTTTCGTTGATTTCCTTCTCCAGTGCTCTCACCAGGGTTTTATTCGAGGACTTTGCCAGGTCGTTTCCTTGTGGGTAATAGGCCATAGAGTGACCTAATGTAATATTATACTGTTGGTAGAAGCGGACAAACTTTGCAAATTTAAAGGCCGGTGCCTTGTCGGTCACTATCTTGGCAGGGCATCCAAATCTGGATATGATGTTTTCTTCCATAAATTTTATTACCACGGCATCTGTTGCATTCCTGGCAGGTATAGCTTCCACCCACTTTGTGAAATAATATGTGGCCGTTAATATCCACTTATGCTGGCCACTTGAAGGTGGGTGTATTTCACCTATAAAGTCGATTCCCCATTGCTGAAATGGTTCATCCACGTGAATCGGAATCATGGGCATAGGTGCTAGCTTCTGTCTTTCAGCAAACCTCTGACATTTCTCACAAGCTCTAACCCGAGAAAACACATCTCCAAATATTTTGGGCCAGAAGAAGCCAGCCTTCGGGATTTTGTGAGCAGTAGCCCTCCAACTATAATGACCCCCACAGATTCCTTCATGAAACTCAGCCATTATACTCTCTACTTCTTCTTCTGTGAGACACGGGAGCAGGATGCATGAGGGGTCTCGCCAGTACAACCAACCGTTTGCAACAACGTACTTCTGTGATCTCAACCTCAGTGTTCTATATTTAGCTTTGTCACAGCTGGGTGGGCAGCTGAGTGTTAGAAGATATTCCACTATCTCTTTGTACCACGGGCTGATGAGGTACTTCATATGTGTCTTCTGGGAAGCTATCTCTATTCCCTGTGGCTCTTCTTTCTTCTCAGACTCCTCATTTGCTATCATGGTCAAAGTTATACCCAGAGTCAGACAATTTGATTCGGACAGGATTTTGGCTAACCCTTGTCCCTTGATTAGTTTGGTAGGGCGAATGTCTAGGTCATATTCTTGTATTTTGGCAATCCATTTCCCTCTTTTTCTTTCGCTATCTCCCTGGATAAGAATATCTTTAACAGCTGTTGTAGGCACAAACGCAGTGATATGGGACTGCAAGACATAAATGCGAAATTCTTTAAGAGACTTCACCAAGGCATATGCCTGCTTTTCTAATATGCTATATTTCAGTTCTGTATCACGGAGCACCTGACTGAAGAAAGCGATGGGCTGCTCATACCCTTCTTCGTTTTTCTGCAATAAAACTCCTGCCACTATACGAGGTGATGAAAATGAAAAGATCATGAAAGGTTTGGCATAGTCTGGTCCAGCTAGCACAGGGGCTTTAGCAAAGGCATTTTTTTATCCTGGAAAAGGCTTCTCGTGATTCCTGAGACCACTTTACCTCATTATTTTTCTTCAGCATGTCAGTTATATGTCTAACTATCTCTACATAGTTAGGGATAAACCTCCTCAGAAAGTTAATGCGCCCTAGGAACACCTGCACCTCTTTTTTATTTATGGGAAGAGAAATGCCATTTATAACTTCTACTCTCTTAGGATCTATTTTTACCCCATCTTTGGTTACAATATGTCACAAAATCTTGCCCTCTTCCAATGCAAACAATGACTTCTTTGGGTTGAGAGAGAGGCCATACCTTCTGCATTTCTCGAAAGTTCTACGCAAATGTTCAATGTGCTCGGCATCATCCTTGGAAAACATAGTGATATCATCGAGATAGACCGCCACAAACTTATCTTTCTCCCCAACAAAGGCAATGTCCATGGCCCTTTGAAAAGTGGCCCCTGCATTAATCAACCCAAAAGGCATCCTAGCATACATAAACATACCCCATGGTGTGGTAAAGGTCGTCTTCTTCTGATCTTCTGGTAGTACAGCCACCTAATTTTAACCCGAGAAACCATCCATCATCGACATCCGAGAAGCTCCCACCACTTTCTCCAGGATATGATCCATTTTGGGCAGTGGGTAATTATCCTTTAAGGATGCTCGATTCAAATTCCTGAAATCAACACACAGCCTTATTTCTCCATTCTTTTTCCGGACAGGGACTAAATTTGCCACTCACTCAGAGTACCTCAATGGCACAATTATTTTAGCCTGCAATAACTTCTTAATTTCTTTCTCTATGGAAGGGAGAAGCAGAGGGTTAATCTGTCTAAGCTTCTGCTTGTGCGGCTTCGCATCTCCTTTCAGAGGGATTTTATGTTGCATGATGCTAACATCAAAAGTTTTCAAGTCCTGATAAGACCATGCAAACACATCTTTGTATGATTGGAATAATTTCTGGTAGAGCTCTTTATATTCTTCCAGGACCTTCTTGGACAACTTCACGATATTGGGATCAGCCTCAGTGCCAAGATTAATATCTTCTACCTGATTTTCCTCCACAACTTTGTTTGGCTGTAGGGGGACATCATTCTTGTTAAACAACCTTTCTAAGGGCACTAGTCCTTGGGGAATGACATTCCCTTTCAACTGCAGAACTTTGTGGCCAGCCACCCTTTCCTCCCATTTATCTCCTGAAGTGTTTTCAGCCTCTTCTTCCTCACAAGTGTCAATCTCTGTGTTGGAAAATTCCCCAACTGTTTCCAGGAATCTTTTCACCTGTTCTTCATCCTCAAACACCTGCCAATGTTTGATGTTGTCTGGGATTGATGGCCGATACCGTACCTCAATTTCATATCTCAAGAGAGGGTTCTGAGGTGGACAGAAGTATCGGTAGCCACTGCAAGGGAATCTGCCATCCTATTCTACTCCCGGGGCATGAACTGGATATTAAATGCCAAGAAGAAATTCTCCACCAGATCCCAAACTTCGTTCCTATAAGCCCTTAGCCTAGGATGTTTGGCTTGGCACTGATTCTTCACTTGTCTGACCGCTAGTTCCGAATCTCCCAGAACCTTTAGACTTTGTGTGTTCATGCTCCTGGCTGTCTGCAGCCCTAACAGAAGTGCTTCATACTTGGCCACATTATTATTGGCTTCATATTCTAGCTTGAAGGACAAAGGGACCCATTGGCCTGATGGAGAAATCAATAATACCCCAGCCCCATTACCTTCTCTGGAGTTCGCTCCATCAAAATGAAGTGTCCAGATTTCTGCTTCATGACTTTGTATGGACTGCTCAGTCTTGATCTGGTAGAATGATTGTTCGTGAGCGTACTCTTGATCTTCCTCCAGCATCAAACATGAGAAATCTCCCTCCCTGTTATAAACTGGAGAATTAACTGAGTCGTCTGCCTTGGTAACTGTCTTGAAAAATCTAGTTTCCCGATACAGCCTCCTCTCCTAGCCAACAAAGACAGGGATAGTGGCATAGGTCAGGTCCAACTTGATTGATCCACCAATTTTAGTCCCCCAAGATCTTGACAGTAGCATGCCGAAGTGAGCTGGGATGTCAGCCACCACGATGTCCATTACTACACTTTTTGCTGGGATCTTGGCCAGATTGACCACCAGATCCTTGATCATGCCCAGGCATTTAACTCTCTTGGAGTCAAATGAATAAAGGTCCTTGTGTGGACGAGTGACTTGTAGTCCTAGTTGTTCCATGACCGAGAGGGGCAAAAGGTTATGAGAGGCTCCCAAATATAACATATAGTTATGCAGCAGCAGGTCATGTATTACTAAAGACACATAAAATAGGGGAGTGGCAGCATCTAATTCTTCAACATGTGTGCCAAATACAACCATTGGCCTTTCTTCTTGAAGGTTTAGACAGTTTGGAATATGTATTACTTCTGGAGGGAGCATAAAGGATGTGACCTGGGACTAATATGCAGGTTGTTTTAACAATTCGGTCAAGGGAACTGGGATTTTTACCCTCTCAAGCTCCTTTCGTAAACTGAAGGTAGAGGAGGACCTATCTACTGACACTTCTTTTGATTCTTTATCTTTTGAGTCTTTGTTCTGGAGAGGAGGTTTGACTTCCTTTATGATTTTCTTGACACTAGGGAGTGCAGCCATTTGTGAAGAGGAAGGAATTTGATCAGCAGACTGCAAAGATTGGTTAATAGGTCTCTTACCTTTGTCTGGGGTCTGTTGAGCCGTTGCCTCCTTCTGATCAGGTGCTTCCTCTCGAGGTGTGTCCTCCTCCTGATCCTGAGTGCGAGTTCTCTTCCTGGAAGATATGAGGTCATATCTTCTATTAAACTGAGCTTGCATGAAATCGGCGAACTGCTTGCAGTAGTCATCGATCTTAGGATCTTCGGTGCTTTCATTAGCTTTCTCTTTTGCATGTGCCGGTGCCTCTACTTCGCCACTTTCATGTAGGGGGCATTCAAATTCATCACTGTTTGAGAAAGCAAGATATGCCTCCTCTTGCTCATAAGTGGTGTCTTCGGTAGGGCCATCTACTTGACCTTCCAGGTATAGAGGGTGTGGTACCTGGTCTGGATTCTCCCTCCGTTCCCTTTGCAATATATGCAAGGGTGGCTTCCTGTATTGAGGATTGTAACCCCTATTTGGAGCATTTTGGAAATTCTTGGAGGGTGAATTCTTGGCCTCCATTTCAAGTTTAACTAGCTCAATTGAAAGGTTCTTAATCATCTTGTTCATCTCCTCAATCCTATCATTAGCTGAATCTCTATCTTGACTCGAGGTGGATACCTCTTCTTTTCCCCTTCTTCTAGTATCTTGTTCAGGTTTTCCCTTGGATTTACCAGTAGAGGCAAAATTTGCCTCTGGCTCTAGTGCATCTGTCTGGGCATCATCTAGGGTGGCCGGCTTTCTTTCTCTTAGAGAGAAACTAAATTCAGAGTCAAAAGCTACCACGAAAACAACCTTGGCAGCGGTTTGGTGAGGTTTCATATCAGTTGGGAGGCTCAGATACAACTTGTTAAACCTCTTGATAAATTCTGACACTCCTTCAGCATGTCTTTTCTTGAGTGTGTTAAACTCAGTAATACAATGTCCATGGTCTTTCTTCTCTCCCCATTTTCTGAGAAAATTGTCCTCCATTCCTTCCCAAGTGGTGATGGACTGGTCTCCCAAAGTATTAAACCATTTTCGGGCTTCACCATCAAGAGATTGAACAAATAGTCTCAAGACTACGTCTAGATGTTCCACATTAAAGTTCTCTGCAAAAGAGCAAAAAACCTCAAGATTCTTTTTAGCTTCAATCTCATTTTCCCCATTGAATCGGGGCAAGATCTTCAGATAGTCCTGTGGCATATCATTTGACACTTAGGTAATGCCAGGTGGCATATTTATTCAACAGGAAGCCAGGGACACTGGCCATTGGAGGAGGTGGGGGTAGTGCAAGGATTTGATGTGTAAAAGGAGGAGGAGGAGGTAGAAGTGAAGTATGGATAATGATAGGAATGTACTGGACAGCAGCTTGAGGTGTTGATGGGAACAACGGGCTGTGAATAGCAGATACTTCAGTGACCTGCTTGACCTCCTCGACTTCAGGGGTAGGGTGGAAGGAGTAATATGTGGTATCCCTTGACTCAGCTTCGTCTTTGATTCAGACACCTCCTAGGGGTGGACTATCTAACTAGTAATCGGTCTCTCCCACAGTGGAGTCGGGACCTTACACTTGGGCAACTTGAGAGGAGGAGGATGGAAAGTCTTCTACGGAGAATTCGGGGATCTTAGTATGGACTAATTGTCTTTCCCTCCAACTCCTTCTATGTATGATATTTTCTGGGTCAGACACAGAAGGTGTCTTTGGCTGGGACGTATCTGACCTCAGGTGTGGCTTACGAGGAGCCAGGACTGCCAGTAAATTTATCTGATAAATGAATGTGGAGTCGCCAAGGTGAGGGATCTACAACTCTCAACTCTCCATGCTCACCTAATTGAAGAGTGAATAAGGTTTTGTCGAGGCCTAGGGATTCAATTTCTCTCAACTTCGAGTCCCTGGCAATAGTGCCAAAAAGATGTTGTCAATTCTAAAGACAGCCTTTGAGTTGTGAAAGACCAGTGCCTAGGACATCTTATATAGCAAGGAGCAATATGATATGGCGAGGATAATTAGCAGAACAAGGCTCTCATGCTATCTCTTGTAAACAGGAAGATTAATTTGAATGGGACCAAAACTTTCAGAAGCTTGATACAGAGAAAGCAATACTGCAGAGGCAAGATGTGAAACTCTAACACGAATGTATCAGACAATTCAAAGGCAGCTTACTGCAAAGAGGGATGGATTCTAAATACTTCACAGAGATGAATAATCAGAAAGTATTTGCTGCCTACGTAGAATAAAGAGAATACTAACTGTTATTGAGACAATATCCAGAAACATATATCAGCATGCGGTGGGCTTACGAAATTAAGAATCCACACATGATAACAACATTTGTAAATAACATCTCATAGCAGCTAATATATCAGAAATATGGGTGAAGTGAAAATGGAACAACATATCACGCCTGAGCCATATTTAAAGTGCCGGACAGGTTATGACATAAGTATCTACTAGGATAAATTCATACCAAAACCAGTGGGCTACTCGAATTCCAGAACATGATACAAGATGAATGGATGTAAATGAAATGCACCGCTAAGCTACAACACATAGGAGAGAATTACACACTGTAAAGCACCTAGACCAGAATCCTCATTGAAGACAGAACTCCTTTTCATTGAGACCCAACGGGCTCTTCACGTTTTTATTAAAGCTTCAACAAAAGGCATGCAAGAAACTCTTTCACAACCAATTCTTCAGAAAAATCTGGAACCTGTTTTTCTATTCGGTTCTTGCTTATATAGAAGCCTCAGAAAACATGAACGAGAAGATATTTTCGCATGCTCGAAATCGGTTTGAGGTCTCCGTCAAAAATAACTAAAATTCATGATGAGGAATTGGTGCATCTCATCATTGAAAGTTGGGCTCACGGCCATTTTAAACAAGAATATCAAATAACAGTTTCTGATAGAAAGTGAAATGCAGGAGTGGAATGTGAATTCCACTCAAAATTTAAAAGTAACAAACTAAAATGGAAGTAAAAGGCCACTAGGGCCGAATCATGAATTGACAATGCTCGCTGATGAGGTGGAGTTGAGGCGGTCGCTGTCACAGATGGCGGAATGTTGGCTGAGAGGAATCGATTTGCCTCTGATGTGGCAGTAGAGGCTTTTCTGCCTGTAGATCTTCACAATTTTCTCTAGTTATGATTTAATTTGGAGGATGGGCTATTAATAATCAATATTAGTCGAAATCCCCAAGTTTGTCTTCAATCTTCTGTGTCTGCCGTGGTAGGTCTTCAGTGCTGATACTCCGACTGCTGCTATAATAACCTCTCTACATTCCGAATCATAGTGACCATGATTTTGGAACCTGGAGCGAATTCATCACTCTGAAATAACCCTGCACAATATGATAAACTCATCAAGAAATCCAGGGAGTGTCAGAAGGATGCTATAGAGGCCTGTGGAATGATAGCATGATTGTGAAAACAACGGCTATAGTGGAGGAATGGTAAAAAACAGGTGGAGGAATGATGTTTAATGTAAAAACCTAGAGTTTAAAGTTTCAGGCGAATACACAGAATATCATGGGAAATGAATGAAACGAAGACCACGATGTGGAACCCGGCGTGGGCGAAGGGCGATTAACTGAGAGCCGTTGGATCTCAAGAGGAGATTGACGGTTGGGATCAAAGGATGAAATCAGTAGGAGCTGCGATGAAGCAATATGGGCGAAATGTGCGATGTGATGTGCGCCGCAGATCTTGGATGAATTGACGGCTCTGATTGAATCGGAGGATCGCAATCGGGGGAGGCAGTGAGAGACGCATTTGGGAGCTTGCGATTGCGATTGGAGCAGTGATGCGATTGGCGATGGTGTGATTGAGCGCAAACCATCTGATCTGGGTCGAGCTCGACGACGGATATTCTATCGGCGGGGAGACTGACGGGGGGTAAAGGAGTGGAGCGGGAGAAATGAGGGCCATCGGATCAGAGGGAAATTGACGGTGGAGATTATAATCAGACGATTGTAATCGGAGGAGTGCGATGGGTGACACATTTGAAAAGTTGTGATTGTGATCAGTGCAATGGTGTGATGGCCGTCCGATCTGTTGATAGATCGACGGTTGATATGCAATCGGGGGATCGCAATTGGAGGAGTGCGGCGGGCGACACACCTTAAAAGTTGCGATTGCGATTGGGGCTGTGGTGTGATGGGCATGATGTGATTCGCGCTGGACCATTAGATCTATTAAGATCAACAACGGAGATCTCTACGGGAGTTCATAGAATGAGGCCCAATCGCATCGGGGTTTTGAGGTTGTAACAAAGAACTGTGTTCGTCGCAAGACTTCCGATTGCGATAAGCGCTTGCGGGCTCAGCTCCTGATCTAGGCACCTAGTTGCATGGAGGGGAAGTGGTTAAGGGGCTGGCTGAAAAGGGGCTAAAGCCTCATATGCAAAAGGTGATTTTTGGCTTATTTTCGGTGCATTTTGAGGCCCCAAAAGGGGTAACGGTAAGGGGAATGAAGGGATTTTAAGCCAAACAAAGGTATTGGAAAGGTCTAAAATGGGATCTGGATGATTTTAAGGGGTTAATGAGGAAATAAGAGAGGGGAAAAAATGAAGAAATAGAGGTTAAGTGGGAATGAAATAAGAGGGAAAAGGAGGCCTTTTGGGCATTCTTCTTTGCAAACACAAAGTTTTCAAAACTGGGAAAAACAGTGAATGTTAACCATATGATCAACAGGAAAGACAACTCAGAGGACTACTACAGGACTGAAAATCAGATATTGAGGATCTGAAATAACAGAGATACACCAGATTCAATATCGAGCTCGTAGAAGGCAAAGAAAAAGCTAGAGCATGTGTTTTCAAGGGTTGCAAAGGACCAGACTTTCTAGGGTAGCAAAGAAAAGCAAGGTGCAAAAAAGGGTAGCATGTAAAGAGCATCAACCAAGATGCATAACAGAAGCAAGAAGTTCATCCTACGAAGTCTTCAAGTGGGCAGCATTGTATACAATCATTGTAAAGGTATCATTATACTAATTCATTGTAAATACATTATTGTAAAAATTGTACTAGTGTCTATCTGCTAAGGGTTGAAGAGGCAGTGTTGGGAGGTCTAGGATCATCATTAGGTGGTTGTGTCAAAGTTGGGGTTATGGTCTAGTATATATTCTTCTTCTACATCATTCTATATCATTGTAAAGTGGACCATTTCCCCTGGTACGTCAGTCCATTCTTATTTTGTTCTTCTATAGGGTGGTAGGGTGGTGGTAGGGTGAGTTGTAGCTCATTGGGTGTTGGGGCATCCGTTCAGTTGACTACTGAAGAATCTCGGGCGTTGGAGCGTCCATCCAGTGGGAGCTGGAGAAGAATGTTTTTCTAGATTCTAGGAAGTTGGAGCTTTATTTTCAATTGGAGTTGAATATTAAAGAATTATAAGAAAAGCATTAGGTGGTTTTTGTCCCGGAGTGGGTTTCCACCTTAAAAAATGTGTGCATTTGTGTTCCTCTTGTTTGCTGCTATCATTGTACAAACACTGATAATAATTGAAGATTAACTAATGCTATAATTGAAAGGAATACTTATTCACCGCCCCTCTCAGTATTTCCAACACCTCTCATGGAAATGGTCATAGATGAATGACATACTTAACGCAGTTGAATCCCAAAAATGATATCTACTAAATATCAACTTATTCTCTTGGAGCACTTTATTTCAGTGAACAGATTTAGAAAATCAGTGGGCTGAGGGAATTACGCAATTCCTAGGGTGGTTGGTGACTGATGCATGGAGGACTCAGTTAGAACTGAAGTGGCAGAGTTGTGATAGAGTTGGAAGAGTAGTTATGGGAGTTTTTATTAGTTTAACTCAGTTGTGCTAGTTGTATCTAGTTCTAACTAAATATAAACTAGTGAGAGTTTAGTGAATTAATTAGTTAATTAATTCACAACTAATAACTCACTTGCAACTGAAAAAATACAGCAGTTAACTACTTGCATGTCAGTTCCAGTGGAGACCCAGTGGAGAGATAGGTGAAAGGGTGAGATGGACTATGTGTTGTGACTATAGTGATGCATTCAATACACATGACACACATTGGAGATGCCAATGAGGATTGCGCAATGGAGGCAGGCTGTCAGGAGGCAAGAAATTGGTGCATAGATATGCAAATTTTTGCATGACAGTGTGTAATGATTGTTGATTGTACTGAGAGCTTGATGTACTAAGATTTTTATGAGATTATTACATGATTCCATTGATATACATAATATATGATAGTTGGGGTTTTTAGCTTTAATCTTTCTCGTTAAACAATTGTGTTTATGTGCGATTTATTTTCTTCATGTGTTTGCAATTAGCGATTTAATTTCCGCAAAGAATTAAGTGGAAGGATTTTGTATTTAACATAAAATTAATTTGTTAGATAAAGAGAATCCGGTAATACTATCAGTATTAATAAATTTCTACACTTTACATTGTCCCCGGAGGGAGTACTTATAGAACCAAAAGTGACCTTTAGGCTGCCACGTCCTTTAATTTTCCCAATTGTTGTCATGGTCTGCAACATGGATGGTTTTGCGACTAGCGACCTGCCTGTGGTTGTGACCTGCGACCTACCTGCATCTGCTACCTGTAATATCAATCCTTTTCAAGGGAGCAGTTGTGTGATGGAAAGGTCTGGGACCTCTATCTGTTGTTGTTCTCTGAGATAAGTCTGTCAGGCTCGATAATTAGCGGCTACTGGGGTGACCTGAGGTGTGTTTTTTCCCAACCTGTGAAAACACTCAAGAGCATCTGGAATTAAAGTGCGCCTCTTCACGGAGATCTGATTGGATATGGAGGCCAGCTTAGTGTAGATCCAGACCGGTGTGACAATGAATTGGTCAATGTTCTCCTTAGAAGCTAGGAAGCCCTGGGAAACAACTGCTTGTCTGATGGGTTCCAAAAATGTTTAGATGTCCTGGGCCACCTCTTCCCTCATCTTCTGTGTGGCCAATGTCCCCAAGGAGGGGACGTGGTGTACCCCTACCATTGAATCAATGCCACTGATCATGTGTTCATAGGCAGACATCACCTTATCTAAATATTTTGCAAGCTTGTCCCTAGATTGCAGCTTCATCCATATCTGTACCTTATTGTTCTGCGTGCGAATCCAATCCTTCTTTGGCAGGGTATCAAGAGCTTGTGGATACCTTTTGGACCATTCAAGTATATTGTCCAATGCTATGGAGGCTTCCTTTAGTAATGCAACCCTCTTCCTAGTTTCTGCCTGAGCCCCTAGTAGAGGAGTGACCGTTTGTTTTATGGTTGACATCTCCTCGTATACCTACTTCATGGCGGTCTCTAAGGTATCCAACTCCCCTTGAATGGCGGTCAGTAGCCCGATGGTCTGAGTGACCCTGAGTTGGAGCCTTTGATTTTAAGCTTCCAAAGCCTTCTTTTATGTTTCTTCCTAAACTGCTCTTTGCTCGGATTCCTGGAGTTTTCCTTGCAGAAACAAGATCTCCTTGCTCATCCTGTTGAAATTTTCCTCTGTAGCTGCTGCATAGGCGGTTCCAGACGATGCTATCATTATGGGATTAGTCCTAGTGTCCATGACTATATCCTTTTCTGTGGTCACTGTGAGGGGCTCAACTGGATTCTGTGCAAGGCATTTTCTCCTTTCTTGCCTGATTTTATGAGTGAGCTGGTCATAAGATAGCCTTTTTAGGTCCAGTACATCATCCTCATGCTCATCCGGTATGCCGAGTTCTAAGAGCGGGAGGTGTCCCCCTATCATGGGAGTTGCAGGGGGTACCTCAATATGTGGCAAATCTGTTTTCCCCCTAGCCTTCGAGGGTTGTGACTTGCTTCCTTCTGCCTCCTTGGATGCACCTTCCAGAATCTTCTAAGCTTCTTCTTCCTTTCTCTTCTTTTCAAGTTCTTCTTTATCATGCTTCTACTTCAGCTTGTGTTCGGCCTCCCTTTTCTGCTGCTCTTCTTCTTCATTTTTCTTGCGGGCCTCTTCCCCTTGTTTCTTCTTTCGTTCCTCTCTCTGTCGCTTCTTCTGCTGTTCCTCGACCCATTTTTTCTGTTTTTATTCTTCTTCATGTTGTTGTGCCAATATGTCTTGGGATTTCTTAAGCTCTTCCTCTCTTAGCTTCTTCTCGGCCTCTTGCTGTGCTTCAGCCTCTTTGTCCCTTCCTTCCTGTTGATCCTTAGGGGGATTGTTGCTTGTATTATTATTTGGCTTTTTGAACTTCGAAGATGACGCTCCTCTCACAGATTCCTTCCTCTTCAAAATTCCTGTCCTTACTTCTAGAGTTTGGTTTTCCTGACTCTCACGATCTCCATTCAAGTCGGATGATCCTTTAGGAGCTTCTTATCTATCTGCATTGTACTAGTTTCTAACCTGTTCTCGAGGGGGCACTCTATGTGCTGGTAACTCCAGTTAAACTTGGCTCGCTTGTAGTGTGCGGGGACGATCCTTTCAAGATCATAAGAGCTATGGGCTAGGGTCACAAAGTGGAAACCTTTGATGTATTCCTCCTCTGCCTCTACTTATTTGAAGTCTTTGACAATGTAGGCACCGATGGTAAGTGGGAGGGTAGGCCATGGTTTCTTCTTTCCTTTACTAAGGGTCTTTGAGAACCCACTCTTCATTTGATAACACACCTCTTGTAGTAGTATTTTCTTAGTGACGAAATTGGGTAGTGCACGAGGTGCCTTGAATGTTCTGAATACCTTGAAAAATGTGCTCTCTGGAGTGGGGAACCAATTGGCTACCTTGGTTACTGTCTCCATGGCCCTACTAGACATGTAGGGAGGGTCTTTACTGAAAATATTTCAATAGAGCGTAGGCATGAACTTTTCTATGATAGAATCCATATATTGCTTGTATCTGTTGGCCCAAAACACGTTCAACTCTTTGTGGATGGGCAGACTGTGCTTCGCACCCCAGTTGTGTGTCCATTCCTCAAAATTTCATCGTGCGCACGCTACCTCCAAGAGGTAGGAAGCCATGTAGAATTCAGATGCGCATCCTTCTTCTGGTACCTTGGCCGCTAATATGTTCTCTCTGAGAGATGATATTACTAGGTATGCCCAGTTGAAACGGGTGTCGTAGGAGGTGATCGCATACATGAGTGGGACCCATGCTCCACTGAAATTAGTGGCATCCTTCCTGCCATACAGTCTATAAATCATCGCGGCCACGAGCTTGTAGACCTTCCTAAGGCCATCAGTTTTATATTCTTGATCCTTCTTCCCTTGGGTCATCCCACCAACCCTTTAAGGTTTCTGGTACCGGTACCTCATGTGTGGCGAACCATTTAGCATTGAAAGATTCCTCCCTAGTGGAGAGTGCATGGTATACCTCTACGTCTTTGGCAAAGCTCTTCCCTGAGTGATCATGAATGACCCAAAACTTGGAGTCGACCTTTTGGAGGATCCATTCGACTACTTCTGCGCATGGGAAGATTGGTGGGTGGGCGCCCACGTAGTGAAGTTTGGACCTCTTGACTTGAACATATACCTTCCAGTGTGCGAGATCCTCCGGGAACTCTTTCTTTGTGAATTCCGGGTAGACTTGAGACTAGGTCATCTTATCACCTTTCCCGAAGACACGGGCGATGTCTTCATAGATAGGGGGTGGCGGAGGACGCATGTCTTCCCCTGATAGCTCTATTTTTGGGCTTTTGTCTTTCCTTCGAACTACTGGATACCCCATATCACTTGAGGTCGAAGAGATGGAGACACACACATGCTCAGCTTCGAAATCCCCTGGCATGTTCAGAAAACAGTCTCGTGATAAGATGGACAACATGACAACAAAAAATAAAGGGACTGACTAGACCTATTAATGATTTGGTTGCTCAGGCTAAGTCGCTGCGACCTTTGCTGGTTGCTATATCTAGGATTAGGAAGGCTTGCGACCTGGTGACTTGGCGACAAGGTCGCATCGTCTCAAAGTAGCTCCTGTGTCAATGATCTTGACTTTGCGACTCTGCGACTTAGCGACCTATGACCAGGTCACAAAGTCATGATTACGTGCCCTGTCAATACATTTCGTCCTTGCGACTTTGCAACTGAGAGACTAGGTCGCAAATTCGCAATGTCGCGAGGTCGCAAGGTCTCATTAGGGTTTTATGAGGAAAAAAAGGGTGATCATGACCCGCATGGGGAAGATGATGAAAGTAGGGAAAAAATCCAAGGCAAAGAGGTAAACAGAGATGAAAAACTCACAAGAAGGCCAGAGAGGGATGCCTGTGATGGCTTGAGGATAAAAGGAGAGGTTCAAGAGGGTCCAGGGATGATGGGATTAGCAAAGAGAAGGTGAAACCCTGGCTAGGGTGATAGTGAGAGATGGGGTTGAAAATGAATGGGATCAAGGGGAGTTAATAGTCGAGGGTTGGGGTAGGTAAGGTAACAACAATTGAGAAAGGAAACAACAAGAGGTTTAGGAAACTTACCAAGGAAAAATCGCGCTCTTATTGCATCGTCAGAAGTCTCGTTTACTCCATCGCACAGGTCAAATGCGACCTACATGACCCTTTTATTTATAAAGGGGTCACACGTGTGGTCATTAATGGAGGTCACAAAGTCACAAATTGGGACTAGTCAGGCAAGGACGCGACCTTGCGACCTAGAGGACGCAAGGTCGCAAGGTCGCATAGTCGCAAATGTGTATTTTTTATAAAGATTGCTACCTTGCGACCTTGCGACCTAGCGATCTGGAGTTCGCAAGGTCGCCAAGTCACATAGCCACAAATGTGTATTTTTTATAAAGATTGTGACCGTGCGACCTGGCGACATAAAGGTCACGCACTCGCATAGTCCCAAATGTGTAATTTATATAAATATTGTGATCTTGTGACCAACTTGGTAAAGTTGAAGTTATTAATTAGTTCTGAAGTTATCTTCTTGAAGTGGACTTTCTCAAGGTTCGTGGCTAAGGGTGAAACAGACTTGCCTTTATCAAAGTGGTCAGGGGCTCTGAAATTTCAAATGGGTGTCAAATTTCGAAGGGTGTTGTAGCGGCTACAACAGGAACATATCTGCATGTTGTAAAGAAGAGGAACATAACAAGCATTAGTAGCATAAGACATTGATAACAGAGTTCATCTAGGAGGGACTACGTCTCTGGGCCTCGGTGTCAAGATGGTGTAGGTCGCTGCATTAAGTGTTGTAAATAGTGATGATGTAAATGGATGGTGTTTTCTCTATCATACAAGGAAAATGCCCTCACGCAGGAGTGGCTGGACCTCTGCTCGAGATGTTCTGCTACAGGAACTCTCATAAACAAAAGGACTCCTATTAGCATGACAATTTCACATGGATGATGAATATGAGTATCCCACCGAACATGGAAACAAAGGGGTCTCAATAAAAAATACATGGATAAATTGAGGATCCTGGCAAAAAGGCATCAAAGGGATCTCAAACATAAATAAATAAAAATCCATAATAGAAAATACATCTCACATCAAGAACAAAACAAGATCCCACATCAAACATTAACATGGATCTATATAGTACAATGGATCTCATAGAAAAGAGACAAAGAAGTACATGATCACACTGCATACACCTCACACTGAAGATGACTAAAGAATAGGCTGCTCCGCTGCTGGATCTTAAATCACCATCGCAATTGTGGCGTCGAAAGGCATGAAATCGACTACTCACTCACTGAATGTAAACACCAGCACTCCACTTTGAAAAGTGGTAAAAAAAAAGGGCTCAGATGGAAAATCTGTCTACACCGCTGAACTCGTGTTGTCGAGAGGTGTGAGATTGACTGGCAATTTGCTAAATTCTGACAAAGTGAAAATATTGGCCTTAGGGAATATTTTAGATCCCCCCTAGATTTGTCAAAGATGTTGCTCCACAGGGAATCTAGAAATCTACAACTCAAAACAGGAATCTGATCTCACCGTTGAGATCCTTGCGAAATTTCAAGAAGAATGAGTATAAGTTTGACCTCATTCTTGCACCGGTGAATTTCGGCTTCTAAGGAATATGAAAGATTCCCTCAATATTCCTGAAGATTCTCCTCCACAGGGAATTTGAAAAACTGTTTCTCAAAAGGTGAATTTGACCTTGCCATTGCATTCCCTACGAAATTATAGTTAAAATGCATATAAAGTTCAATACATTATGACACAGGAAAATTTTACCTCCTTGGAATCAAAAAGATTGTCCAAGCATAAAAAATGATTATGTCTTGGAATTCGTGCACCATCATGCCTCGAAATACGTGTTTGTCTACCTTCCGACCTGCCTTCTCTTAGATATCTCTTTTCTCATGGCTCCATTGGCCTCCTTGTGCCCTCATTTCTCATGTATTCTGTTAGTATGATTCTTTCGTCGTAAAATATCACTTTAGCTATGCATATCAAGTAGCCCTAACATCAAGTATGGCTGCAAAATATCTTTAATTTTGCTACATAAAATTAGATCTAAGCATAAAAGACATTAAGCAGATAAAATGTAAAATGGCTCCATGCATCCAATGAACAAGACAAGAACAATGTATAAAAAGAATCTTATATTATATTAAAGAATGGGGCACTTGAGAGGAAAACAAGAAAGGTGTTTTCCAGTTCTCCTCAGTGGGATGGGTTCTTGGAAGTCCTCAGTGTTTCAGATCTAAAATTCCTCTCTTTGGTTAATGTGGAAAACCCTAACAAACATGGAACTCAATGGGAGTCCAAAATGCAAACAAATGAAATTGGTGACCAAGAGTAGATCTAATGTGATCTAATGTAATGGAGGTGACTAATGAATGGGGAAAACCCTTCTATATATAACAAAATATTGGAGTGCTCTAGAACTCGGTGTATGAATAAAATATTATTAATCACATTCTAGAATCACCCTTTAGGAATATTTTATTATATTTGTTGGAGGGAAAAGGGTTTTTGACCTGGGTCAATTCCTTTATTTATAAATAACAAATAAATAAATGATTTATTTATTATTTAAGGGAAATGAGGGGAATATAATTAAATAAATAATGGTTTATTTAATTATTTAAAAATGATTTAGTCAAATTTAACTATGAATACTATTTAAATAATGATTTAAATAACTTATTCTTAGGAAATAATTAAATAAATAATGATTTATTTAATTGATTACCTTGTTTTGGGTTAAATATGACCAAGAAATGTAAACAGATGTGGTGAAAGCGATTTTACTTGGGGTAAAATTGGTCTTACATGGTGTACTTGGGTTCATCTAACGATAATGGGTTAGATGACCAAAAAATGGTGTAACATATTCTCCATGGTTTCCTTGGACCATTTGAATGTCATTTTATAATAAAGTGTGAGAATAAATAAGACAAAGTGTGAGGTTGGCACATTGGTTGGCATAATCATATCAAGATAGTTATTGTTGGGAGGTTTTGAGTTCAAATCCCATTGAGTCCAAATATTGTTTTAAAACCCAAATTTAGTTTTAATATAGTTTTTTCAAACTATATAATATATGGAATTCGTATCTCCATATTGTAACGATTCCCAAAAACAAAAATGGAGGTTTTGTTTAATATGGAATTTAACCATATTTAATATGATTTTTGTTACATAACAATTTACCATATTTAAATTGATTTTGATTTTTTAATAACTATATTTAATATATAGTTATTTTTGTAATGATTTTTTTTGCTTTTATGTGGGAAATTAAATATCATTTTGTTTTTTACTTTTCTGCAGGGGAAAGGGGACAATGGAAGAGCGTCATGTGTCAAAAACTGAGGGGCTTTCCATGTGGGTCCCATGTGCTTAATGGGATTCCATGTGGCATTTTGTGGGCCAAACTTCTCTTGCCTTAGCAAAACTTCAAACCTCTCTAACTTTCTTATACGAACTCGGTTTGACGAACTGTTCGCACCATTGCGATCAGGACGACGAGATCTACGCTTTGGTCCTTGTTCGAAATCAATCTATAAAATTTGATTTTTGAGCTTTCATAAGCCCTCTTTGTCCTGTGTGTGTCTCTAGAGCCACCTGGATCACTAACTCTGCTAGCTTGGACAACCCTATCTTCTTTTCTCTTCCCCCAACCAATATTCACCTCCTACATTTTTATTTTCTTCAAGGGTGCATTTCCTTCCCTCTGCAATTCACCCATTGGTTGGACCTAGCCAAGTGGTCTTCCATGACCAACATAGCGTCCCCCTTCATGCTCAACTTGGAGATAGCGACCTTCAATGCAAAAATTACGAATGGGCCAAGATATTAGAAGGATACAACTTCTAGATTCATGAAAAATCTTGATGATATCCCTAAGGTTGAAATATTTGATCCCTAAGCCTGATCTTCTGCTCTTTAGTTGGCATATTGGGGCCTAGTTGGTAAATACATGGGACAATGGCCCTCCTCGAGAATAGTGCAACTCTAGTTTTTAAACAAATAGTATCCCTTGATCAGAGGTGAAATTACCTCCTCCTTATATGGCAAGGGTTTTTTCACCTTCTTCTTCAAGAAAAATCATATTGGGACAAAATATTTCGGAGCAGTCCATATTTTATAGGGGCTTAAGAGCTCTACCTAGACCGATTTAGTCCTAAATTTAATCCAAAATGTGATGTTCCCACCATGCTGTCAGTTTGGTTCAAGCTTCCTTTCCTTCCTCTTCACTACTGGAATGATGCAAACTTTCAGAAGATTGGAAATTCCCTACGGGAATATGTGGAATGTATCAAACCTTGGGATGGAATTTTCTCTTTTGTATGCATTCATGTCTATGTATATATGGAGAAATGCCTTCTTGCTACGATAAACTTAAGTTTGGATAGTTGGTTTCACATTCAAGAGGTGGACTGTGATCAACTCCCCTTTAAGTGCAAGATCTACCACGACTATGGTAACTTTTCCATAAATTTCCCTAAGAAGCTGGAAGAACCAGAAAAGTTAAGAGAAACAAGTGATCAATGGAAACAAGTCAAGATATGAAAAGGCTCATAGAAGCAACAAACCCTTTCGGTGCAACATTAAAATCAAGTTGCTTCGAAAGATCTTGGACCATCCGCACCCAAGATCAACTTTGCGGAGACTGGAAAAGGTTCAAGAAAATTTCCCTCTCAAGAGAATATAAGTAATAAATATGAGGTTATATCCAATGAAGCTAAATATGGAGAGATATTGCATTTAGATTCACCAAACTTGGATCCTCCCTCTAGTCAATTTTCTCCCCAAGTTTTGACTGAGGGAATCTTGTCATCAAAATATAAGGAAGGAAATGAACCTCTACAAGAAGAATATTTAGAAAAATAAGAATACTTCCTTTTTTTCCGATATTGAGAAACTGGAGCCCCTTTCGCATGCTCAGATGATGAGAAATATGAAGCAAATAAAAGTTATGGAAAAAGACGTTGCACGCATGAATCTAGTTATAAATCCACAAAGGAATAAGGATGGAGCAAATGAAAGAAGAAAAAGAGATGGGAAATTAACCCACCCTTAAGAATATCAAAATGGGGGAAACAAGAAGTAAAGGAACCAAAATAAGTGTAGGCACTACCTCGTTTAAAGGGGGTCCTCTCCCTAAAAATAGACAGTGATTGTGCTATCCTGGAATTGTCGATGATTAGGGTTAGAATAAAGGAGATCGAAAGTGAAAGACTTAATATACAAATAAAGGCCCTCAATAGCCCTTCTCTAGGGGACCAAATTATAATGGCATGGAATATTAACATAAAAATCCTAAATTTGGCATAGAAGTGGAGTTTTTTTAGTTAGTGCAAGGGGATACTCTAGGGGAATTTGAACTCTTTGGGATCCCTCTTAGGTCTTCCTTATCAAATCTACATCAAGTGTTCACTGGCTAGCCACGACATTCCTTAACCTCTCTTTGAAGCAAGTACTTTTAGTGCTTAATGTCTATATCCCTGTACAATTTAGAGAAAAGTACGAGTGTTGGGCCTCTCTTCACAATATTGCAAGTTCTAAATTTTGGATTTTGAGTATATGTGGAGGAGATTTTAATACGAACCTTAATAGTTATGAGAAAAAAGGAGGCTTGGTGGTCAAAGATCCTTTCCAAGAGAAATTGGAAGACCTTATGTATTAGGACAAATTAATTGACATCAAACTTATAGGACTCAAATACACCTGGTCCAATAGGCTTGTCAGTCCCATCCATATAGCAACTAGATTAAATAGGTTCATCATCTCTAATTATTATCTCTACAGTAAGCTCCTCATTCAATCCTCCATCCTACATTGGAATGGTTCGCATCATCACCCAATTAGACTTAATCTCTCCTCCCCTGTGAACTACAATCCCATTCCTTTCAAGTTCAACCCTCTCTTGATTCACCACCCATATTTCCAAGAGGCAGTTTCACAGGCCCGGCATCCTTAGGTGGATGGCAACCCAATAGTTATTGGGAGAAAAATATTAAGAGGCTAAAGATTTGTTTAAAATCCCGGGCACATTCCATAAAGAGTGACAGACAGGGAGCCATTCAGGATATGGAGAACATTATCAACAATCTACAAAATTTCATGGACAACGAATTGGTAGCTGAAGAAATGAAAAGGCAGGATAGAATTAATTTTGACAAATACCATCAACTTTTGAAAGAATAAGAGGAGTATTAAAGACTAAATTCATGGAGTGTGTGGCTCAAAGGAGGATATATAAACGCAAAATATTTCCATAAGCGAGCAAAAAACATAGAGAGGAAAAATATCATTCAAGATACCATTATAAATGGAGTTATGACTAGTGACTTCCAACAAATAAAGGAGGCAACAATTTATTTCTAAAGCAACATCTACACTCAACAAGAGTCCTGGTCTAAAGTATTTGAAAACCATATGCTGGAACATACCCCATGCCTAATCTCTGACAACATGAATATAGATTTGATCATCCCTCTATTAGAGGATGAGATCCGCAAAATAATTTTCTCTTTCAACTTTGATAATGCTCTTGGCCCAGGCGAATTCTCCATATTCTTCTATCAACACTTTTGGGAGCTCATTAAGAGAGACATGTATAATGATCATTTACTCTTTGAATAATGTTTGCATGGGAGGTAGTTTAAACTCATCCTTTCTTTCCTTGATCTCCAAAGATTCCAACCCCTCCTCCTTTCAAATATTCTGACCAATATCCTTATGAAACATCTCCTATAAAATCATCTCTAAACTCCTAGTCGAAAGGTTAAAAAATCTCCTTCCGGAAGTTATATCGGAAAATCAAGGAGGTTTTTTCCCGGGCGTCAGATATTTGATAATATAATCTTGCTTTAGGAAGTTATTTTCTCTAACAAATAAATATGTGACAAAGGTATGGCCATCAAACTAGACATGGCCAACACCTTTGACAGTGTTCGACACATATTTCTCTTTAAAGTCCTAAAAAAAATGGGGTTTAACAACACTTTTATTTAATGGATTTCCAAATGTATTAGTTACCCTTACATCACTCCCTTGGTTAATGACAGATACATGAGCTTATTTCAAGCTTCATGTGGTCTCTATTAGGGTTTTCCTTTATCTCCCTTTCTCTATATTCTGTTTGTGGAAAACTTGAACAAGTGACTTGAAAATGAATGCCACATTGACCGCCTTCTTGGTCTCAAGTTAATTTCTGCTATTAAAAGTGCCAACCATTCCCAATCGCAGATGGCACCATTCTCCTTGGAGGATCCTCAATGGAAATATATCAAAAATTGAAAATGGCCTTGGACCACTTCCTATCTACTACTGTAGGTCTATCCAATTCATCCAAATCACATATTTACTCATGGAACATTTCAGTGGTAAAGTGTCTCAAAATTGATTTAATTTTTGGCTTCAACATAGTCGAAGGTTGGAAATAATTTATATATCTTGTGATACCCATTTTTTTGAATACTCTCTCCTCTCAGGCTTAACTCTATGTCCTCTCCAAAATCAAAATCAAGCTAGAATCTTGGGGTACCCATTGGCTTACCCCATCAGGCTACATATTTCTCATCAAGTATTCCTTATTAGCTAACCCTCTGTATCATTTTTCTTCTTTGATGGCTCCCAAATTCATCTTGTAAGTCTTGAGAAATATTGTCCAAAAAAATTTACGGGAAGGAAGCAAATCCACATCCAAAAAAATCCATTTGATCAATTGGAATACAATTCAAGCCTCGTAAGACCATGGAGGTTTAGGGATTTGGGATCCGACCTTAATGAATCTGGCAATGGGGGCGAAGCTATTTCAAAAAATGAAAGTGAACAAAGAATATTGGTGGGTTCAAGTCCTGACTAGTAAATATATACATCTCAATATAAATGATAGATCAGATCCCCTCTCACCTCTAAGATCATGTTTTCCAGTGTGGAGACTAATTTTTTATTCTTCCAATTTGATTAAAAACCACATCATCTGGGCCCTTGGGAATGACACCAGATTCTGGATATGGTTAGGTTCCATCCTTAACTGTGCCCCTTTGAATGAATATGAAGATATCAATCCACTTCAACATCATCTTTCACACTTTGGGATCACCTGTTTAGCCCAATCAATAAATGGAAGAAAACAAGCTTTTGTTCAGGTTGGAATATGAAGAATATCCTTCCCAATCTCATTCACCTTGTCAGCATGTTACAAATAAAGTGTTTCGGGTTGCACTCGAGCAGATAGGCACTAAAAATACAAGCTAGTATGGAATAAGCATGTGTACACTGGCAAGGCAAGCTATGAAAAATCATTGTTTTCATAGCAAATTCCTCCAAAATATTCAATCTGGAAAAATATTCGGTGTAATAATGATATCCCTAAAGTTAATTACTTCTATTGGATTCTCCTCCATAAAAATATATCAACCTCCGAAAATCTCAAAAGAAGAGGTATTTGTGGCTCTTTGTGATGCTCTCTTTGCTCCCAACATGAAGAATCCATTTCCAATTTGTTCATTTCTTGTCCCTTCTCCCTCCAGGTTTGGGTAGTAACAATGGGTCCCTTATTTTCTTTCTTGAATATGCAAAATGAAATTTCTAATTTATTTTCAAATTGGCATAAGAACTATGTTTGCTTCTTCAAAGGAAAGGTTTAAATGGATTTGGACCTCCCTTCCCAAGTTTTTTTATTGGCAGATATGAAATTCACGTAACAATATGATCTTCAGGAATTCCAGGATCCTGCCCAGGTTAGCTATTGTTAAGGATCTCTCGTTATGTGTGGAAACGAACAAGAGGAAATTGAAAGTGTGCAACCCCTCTTGAAAACTAGGAAAAATAATGGATGGAATAGTTGGTATATAGATGGCTCTCCTCCCTGATGAGGCCCTCCCAAATCCCCCTGCTCCTCCAAAATGGAAGCTTTGAATTTCCGATGAAGAACTCAAGGCATGGCGGTTGTGTCGAAAAAGTTTGATGGTGCCTCCAAAAATAATCCAAGGGTGATAGGAGCGGGATGGATTCTCTTCAATCCCAATGGAGATCATGAAATCAGGTTCACATGGGGATTGGGTCAGTGATCAAACAATATCGCTGAGATGTATGGACTTTATCTTGGCCTCCATCTTGCTAGAGAACATGTCATCTCATTCATTGTCATTCTAGGAGACTCCCGCATAATAATTCAGTTCCTGCACTTGGGCTCTCTGCTTAAGAATAATATTCTATCTCAGCTTTTCAGAAGAATCTACAACACTCTTGACTCCTCCAAAAACAAGAGCTTATTTCATATTATTTGCAATAAAAACCAAGAAGTTGATTCCCAAGAAAACATCACTTTTGGATTGAAAAAGGGCCAATATGAGTTTAATAACTCCAGGGGATGGAAGGTCATTCCATGAAGGCTAAAATCAATTTGTTCAATTCCCCGACAAAAATTATAACTCATGATTTGTAAATATATGGGAACACCCTTAGAATAGATGTCATAAGTGAAACATCATTCATCATTCCTATGAAGTAGGTTCCTTCGAAGGATGTCATCATGATCTCCATGAGGCATCACCATATCATCCTTCTCCATGAGCTGGAGACTCTCTTGATTTGAGGCAAAGGTTGCATTTATGAGTTCCATGTACCAAAATATCAATCTATATTTCATCTCCTCCCTATATTAGGCATTATACAAAGAAGGGAAGATGAAGTATGGTATAGGTACATGAATTTGGAGCTAGAACCACCTCCTAGAGCATGGGAAACCCAAAAAACTCTGTCCACACTCATTCCATATGACTTCAATCTTCACACATATATGGTGGATCGTAATTTCTCACATATGTACACCGGTGGCCATAAATACGTGAGGAGGAAAAATTGATTCCTTCATGTCAAGGTTGGGTTCAATTCTTCAATCACTTTAAAGCTTCCTAGGTTGGTTCATTTCTGGCTTTGGGCCTCCCACCCCTCAAAGTGCCTATGCTATTCCCCAATCAACTTACTTTACAAGTTCATTTTGACTCTTTCCACTCCCAAGGGTTTCTAACTTTATAGGTTGGAACTCTGGTAAGCTTGTGGCACAATTTCATACGTTCCTATTCCATATAGCAGGTGTCATCTTTTGCAGCATAACCAACATGACTCAACTGTAAAATTAAGGACAAGCATGATGCATTATATTCTGAACACTATAGGGTCTTCAAATATTCTTTGTCAAATCTCACGTCTATTCAGTGAGAAAGGTTTTTCTTTACAGTCAACTAGTCTTCATGACAAAATCAAGTTTCTTTCCATGAGAATTTGGGGTTCCTTTTGTTACCAGTCCCAAAATGTCTCAATGTAATTCAATGACCCTCCTCCATGCAATTAATGCCCACACCTCCTGATGGACAATCAAAGAGAAATTGAATACCTCCGCCAATAGGTAATTCAACATGTTGTATCAATTTTGTCATTAACTAAAGCAATGCAAAGTCAACAAGCTCGAATCAAACAACTTGAAGATGAGATGGATTGGGTGAGGTGATAACTAGCTGAACTGCAGGACCACCTTAACAACAAAGATACTAGAATAATTTCCAACAGTGCCTTGAACAATCCTATGGACAAGATGTCAATAGAACCACCTTAGTATGCCATGATAACTCCACTCAAATGTATTTTTCTTTGCAGCCAATTCTAAAGAGTTTATAATTGCAATAGCTTAAGTTATATCTTTAAGAAGAAAAGTAGTAAAAGGTGGGAATAAAATTTTGGGATTCTACTCTCAGACCTTCTTGAATTTTTTGTATCTCTAGAAAATATGTAAATCGCCCGAGTATTATGTTGCGACTGTGAGCAAAGTTAATTAAAAATCCTTGTCATTATTGTCACAAAAAAACTTTGGAATTTCCTTCAACGACTTCTTAGCTTCAATGTTTTGTTCTTGTATATATGTGAAAATGTAATGTGAGAGAAGGTAAATTGTAGGTTCTTTATGTCAAAAATAATTATTGAAACAAGTAATTTTTAAAAGTAGAATCCCTTTCATTCATAAAATCACTAAAAAGGAGTCGCCCAAAATTTGGATGTGTGAGATCCCTTTTCCAAGGACTATAATGAGAAATAATTTGAATAGCATGAGTTTGCTTAAATTGTTTGCGGCTTAACCAATCCCAATTTTAGAAATGATTTTTAGAAAATAAAATGATTTCCCTTTGATATCTTGCTTTGTAAAATAATAATTATTATTTTTATTACAAACTGATAATTAAATTATAATAAAATTTTCCAATTTATTACTTAATATTAATATATATATATATTCCTTTAAATATCATAATATAATATAATACCTAGGTATAATTTTTGTTTTGTGGTAGAGATTCTTCCAAATACTTACATAAAGTAGTGAGCTAGTTGCCAAAAAGAGTATATAACTAGCGAGGATAAAAAATTCCTTTGTGTTATTTTTCTACCAAACTTTAAATTTTTTATTGTTAAAAAAAATATTAAAACGTCTTCTAGGTGATGATAATTACTTTAACTTGGCTAACATTATTGTTTTAATTGAGCATATTTATACATACTTAAGGATATATATTTGTTTCTTAACCTTTTATATATTTATTATTTTTTTATAAAAATATAAAAAGTAATGTGTTTTTGTTTATGTTAATTATAATATAAATTGGTTTAAGATTATAAATTTTATGTAGATAAGGTTATAATTTATAAGTTAATTAAGCTTGTTTTAAATAGTTTGGAGGAATTGTTGTTATCTTGCCCACCAAAATTCAATTCCGACAAGTAGTATATTGAGCATGTGTCAAATATAATATTGTAATGGCTTCGTGACTTGTTGTTGAGCTCCTTTGTACTCTAAGTATTGTAAGGTATACCATGGGTATCTTACTTAAAATGAGGGAAAGTATTCATAGGCTTTCACTGGTTTAAATTGTTAAAATAAAATATTAAAATGTAAGGAGAGGGTGATGCATCACATTAAACAATGAGCATGGCGCTAGTTAGGGCTCCTTATTTCATCCAAACAATGGAGGAAATCCCAAATATCAAAATATTAATAAGACCTTGAATAAATAACATCTTAAAATATGTTGGAATGGTGTGCATTAAGGAATTCACATATTCTTGGCCTTATCCAAATATGGTTGCGGGTTGGGCTAAAAACTCACAGATTCTACTAACTAAAAGGAAGTTTAAGCCATAAGGTGTAAAAATCCCCCCGGTTTTGTCTCGAGATGCGAGAGGTGTTACTTAAGGCTCTAACACAATATACAAGGTATGTTATGAAGGCAAGGTTGAAAAAATCATCTTTTTCTAGTATCATCAAAACTCAAAACAAATGCCACCATTGCGTTCAACTCATTGAGAGCTTCCTAGTGATATAAATTTTATCATAATCTGACTCCTGGATTGAATGTTATGCCCATATAAAGTTTATCCAATCATACTAGGCCACGTCATCATTAACCTCCCATGTGGCACTTCCACATTAACATGACACAGATCCATGTCAACACAGTGCCACCATGTGGTAGCCACATGTGACACTTGCATGTCATCATAACATGGGTCGATGTCATCTTGGGTTTCTTGTGTGGCGCCCATGTGGTCCTCGTCGTATCCTCATGGCATTGCCATCTCAAATCTGATGCGAGCCCCCCCCTTCCCCATAGTGTTTTGTGGCATTTTCTTGTTATATTTAGTTTTAAAGGAATCCAGGTGTTCACGCCTTCGTCCACTATTGATGTACCCAAAACTCTCGAACCTATGGATTAATTTCCTTCATTGAAGGAGTTTTGTCCTAGAGGAAATCTGAGGATCCACAAAGGTGTGCACTAATTTTCACTCCTGGATCGTGTATTTCCTAGATCTTATGCACAATTCACAAAATATAGTCTTTGCCCTATCTGGGACCTCTTGAATGGATGTACACTCATCCACATTCAGATTCGCCATATACCGTATCAAATCAAACATAATGCATTGTGGATCCCATGCAAGGTGCTCCCCAAACAATAGGTGAAAAGTTGTTATCTGAGCCTAAGGATATCTATGTTTCCCAAGGGTTGGACAACATTCACCACCCAAGATGTCTCGATCCTTAGATTCAATGCAAAACTAGTCCAACGGAGTCTAGACCAATTGTAGGAGTTATTACTTAATCACTCGGATTCCCGGATGCGATTCACACTTAGAGAAAGGTATCAAACTTCCTCATATCCATCTTTGGAATATGGTGGTTCTTCCATCCAACATCAGAGTTTATGAAATCACGATTAACATTTATTTTGTTCTCATCATGAGTTTCCTCTACTATATTTTCACCATCAGGAAACATTTCTTGTATCAACTTTGCCAAACCTTCGATGTCTACTTTTAGATCATTCTTCATGTTTTCCATGTTTTCTTTCATTTTTTCATCGATCTTAGCTTCCATGTCATCCATCTTAGCTTCCATGTCGTCCATCTTAGCTTCCAAACCATTCATCTTAGCTTCCATGCCTTTCTTCAAACCATCCATCTTAGTTTCCATGTCTTTCTTCAAAACTTCCATTTCATTTTTTGTTGCTCTTTGTGATAGCGAAATTTGGTGCACTTGCTCTTGTAATTTTGATATCTCATATTGTGTTTCTTCGTCTTCATGAGTCATAGTAGAGCCTTATAAAGGATTAATGGGTGTTGAATTATTTTTAGGGGGCATTTTAGAACCCAATACTAATATCTATTTTTCAATATTCCCTTGGAATACATTCAAACAATTTTTTTTCAAACGAGACTTATGTAATTAAAAAAAAATACACACCTTTTTATTGCTTTTGAGGAGCTTGATATTGAAACTGAATTATCTCTGTGATTTCGGATCTTTAATATCTGAAATTTGGGCCTGAAGTAGCCCTATGAATCTTCTTTCGAATGCCATAGGTCTGACCTGATTTGGATTTTTCAAGGCAAAGTTATGCCCAATCTCCCACGATGACCTAATTATGGACTGGTTCAGCAAAACGAACTTGTACGACTTTTCACGTGTCATTGTTTCCTTCTTCAGCTCTAAAGTTGATATAACTAAAACTATAGTCCATTTACTTGTGGCAACTTTTTACAGAATCCCAATCCGACGCTTACAGAGAGAGTTATGATGTTTTTCCCACGGTCACCACTTTGAGATGAAATTCAGGAGCCTAAAACAATCCTAACTTCCACAGATAATATCTCCAAAAATATTATGAAGCAAGATCTAAAATTTTTACAGGAGGTTCCTTAGGATTTTGGCTTCGCACTGTAAAAAATTTAGCTTCTAAAACTTCGTATACGAAAATTTATAGCGAAAATTCTGCGATGACTTGTTTTAGTTGAAATTCGAGAGCCTGAAAAAAAACCCTAACTTCCCCATATCATATCTCCAAAAATGTTGTGAACCAAGATCTAAAATTTTTACAGCAGTTTCTTCAGGATTTTGGCTTCGCTCTGTACAAATTTTAGCTTCTAAAGCTTTGTAGAAAAAAAGTTATTGTGAAAAATCCACGATGACTTGTTTGGAGCAGTGAAACCCTAGAATCCAAAGCTATGATACCAAATGTTATGAAACTAGCTCCAAAAATAGTAGAAAAGAGAGATCAACGCCTTAGAAATCAGCCACTTCAAGGGGGCAACCTCCAATACATTACATAAATGAACAATTCTTGGATGATACAAATGACCAAAAACTCCTTCTATATATAGGAGTCCACAGACCTACAATATAATCCTAGCCGACCTAACAATAACAATGTAAGGGCACAATAATAAAAATATTGGGGTTATAGGGGTACAACAATAACAATAAGAGGGCTACACTAATAATAATAAGGGACTAAACTAGTAATATAGGGACCTAACGTGTGGGTTTACTTATGTATTTGGTGAACACACGACCAGACATATGCTACGAAGTTAACCAGCTTAGTCAAGCTATGGTTAAGCCTACCAAGCTCTTTTGGAAGGCGGGGAAGCATGTTTTGAGATATATCAGGGGCACTATAGAGTATGGATTATGGTATAGAGGTACAAAGGGAGTGAAGCTTCAAGGCTTCACCGATGTATATTGGGAGGGTAGTCCTTCAGACAAGAAGAGCACATTAGGGGGCATCTTCAACATAGGATCAGCAATAGTTTCTTGGTACGGCAGGAAGTTGAGATCAGTTGCACTCAGTTCAGCCAAGGTAGAGTACATGGTAGCTAGTCAGGATGCATGTGAGGCCATATGGATGAGGAAGATACTTGTTGGTTTGTTCAATCATTAGATGGATTTGACGGTGATACATTGTGATAACTATAGTTGCATAAAACTCTCGGTTAATCCAGTATTCCATGACAGATCCAAGCATATTGACATCTGGTACCACCATCTCATAGATTGTATTCAGAGGTGCATTATGTTGTTGCAGTACATACCCACAGAAGATCGGGATGTAGATATCTTAACGAAGGCTCTTGCGAAGAGAAAATTTGAATACCACAGAGGTAGGATCAAGGTAGTAGATAATCCCTTTCTTGTTGAGAGGGAGTGTTGAAATTTTACATGAAAATGCACCACATATTAGTGTGGGATTCCAGGTCACACATGAGTGAGGAATTTAGTGACACATTAGTGTTAATGTGGTCGTCCAATTTTTAAATAAATTGGCAGATAAATTGTAATTTTATCTCATAACAACTTGTAATAGTTAACTAAGTGCGATATACTTAGTTAGCTCAAGAATTTCAAGTTGATGGTTAAAGGATAGGCATGTAGAGTGATTCTATTATTTACATGGTCCAGTTGCAGTTGTAGCACTAGTGTGGTGTGAGTGCAATCAATTAACTCAAATTAATTGAGTTAAAATCAGTTTAACTAGGTCTAACTGATTGATGAGCTAGTGAAAGGTCAAGTGAGTTAAAATAGATTTAATTCCCAAGTAGTGATCTACCAAGTAACTGATGATCCATTATTAGTAGTTGCACGCGTGTCAATTCTTATGACGACCCAATTGAGACAGAGGTTAAAGGTAAGTAAACTTTCAGTTCTATTTTTAACGAACTTCCTGGGTGCGGTTATAAAGCCACAGGAAGCCCATGATGGATTGCGTAGTCAAGGAAGGTTGGAATTCCTATTTAATAGGAATTATTTTTCCTAGGGATCGTGTGAGCAAGGCAAGCCAAAGGTGGGCAGGAAAGTGGATATGTGTTTGTCCAATTTTTCCTAGATCAACGTGAGACAATTGGTGGAGTGTATGAGCTTCTTGTGAGCACACATGCATTGTATTGTTTCATGATTCCTTGGTTGATTATACAATAAAGATGGAGGGGTTTTGAGCAGTTGCTTTCCCCAGGAAAATCTTGTGTTGTGCGATTGATTTACTTCTTTCTATTACTTGCATGTGATTGAGCGATCATGATTTATATTCCACAAATATTGTAGAAGGATTCATTATCTTGTTTTAGTAATTTCATGATCAGACTGAATCCATTGGTGTAATTTCTACATGGTATCAGAGTTGTGTTAGATATTTTCTATAGGAAAGGTATTGGTTTTGGGAAAAGACTTTAGCATTGACAAAGCTAGAGTTATTGGAGTTCGTGAAGGTAGCTTGTATAGAGTCACTATTCCACCTCTTCAAGATTTGGTTTATATGGAAATTAATCCCATTGAGATATGGCATAAGAGGTATGGTCATCTACACTAAAAATTGATTCCCACTCTTAATCAATTGGTTAATGGCATCTCCAATATGAAGGAAGATCATGAAGGTGTGTGTAAAGGATGCACTTTGGGAAAACATACAAGAAAACCTTTTCCAAATAGTGAATCTAGGTCTAAAGAAATACTAGACCTTATTCACTCTGATGTGTGTGGGCCCGTGTCTAAAAAATCACTTGGAGGTAATCTTTACTATGTGACATTTATAGATTACCATTCTATAAAGACATGGATCTACCTTCTCAAGAAAAAGGACGAAGTATTTGAGAAATTCAAGGAATTTCGAGCTAAAGTGGAAACCCTCACCGAAAGAAAGATACAGGCTCTAAGATCCAACAATGGTGGGGAATATACTTCCAAGTATTTGATTGCATATTGTAAGGATGCAAGAATTAAGAGGGAGATCATTGTTCCCTACTATCCTGAACAAAATGGAATTGTTGAAAGGAAGAATAGGTCCATTGAAGAAGGCATTAAAATAATGCTCCTTGATCAAGATCTACCAAAATTCTTATGGGGAGAATCAGCCATGACAGTTGTATATATTCAAAATAGAATTCTCCATAGAAGTCTCAATAATATAACTATCGAATAACTATTCACATGAAAGAGGCCAAGTGTGGATCACTTCTAAATATTTGGAAGTCTTGCCTATATCCATGTTCCAAAGGACATGTGAAAGAAGTTGGATTCTACAAGCATCAAAGGAATATTCGTTGGATATATTCTCTCCTCAAAAGCATATAGAATCTACATCAAGGAAGGAATACATATTGAAGTGAGAAGGGATGTCATATTTGATGAAAATCAAGCATACAAGAAATCTAAAGATATCCCCATTGATTCTGATGATGAAGAATCCCCAATATTTGAAGAAGAAGTATACCACGAAAACCCTACTACGAATTAAGAAGAAGAATCAGGACCAAGTGATCTTATTCAACTTGTGATCATCACGACCACAAGGAAGAGGCCAAATTGGTTGAAAGCTACATTGGAAGATTTCAAAGGACATGAAGCTCCGATGAGAACCTTTAGAGAAAGTAAAAGACCGAAGAGATATTCTAGTTATGTTGCATATATGACGAAGCTAATTGAAGCCAAACCATCTACATTCAAAGAATTTGTTCATCAAGAAGTAATGAAGAAGGCGATGCGGGAAGAATACCAATCCATTATGAAAAATGGGGTTTGGGAAATCGTTCCTAGACCTAGTGACAAATTGGTTGTCACGTCTAAATGGATCTACAAAATCAAGCACGTTGTTGATGGAATCATAGACAAGTACAACGCTATATTCATTGCAAGGGGCTTCTCTCAAAAGGAAGGAATATATTATGAAGAAACCTTTGCACCTACAAAAAGGTATACTACCATTAGATCTTTGGTTTCATTGGATTTTAAAATGGGTTGGAATATCCATCAAATGGATGTGAAGACTGCATTTCTAAATGGTACCATTTATGAGTAAGTATACATTGAACAACCCAAAGGTTTTGAAGTGAATTACAGGTAGTCTCATGTTTGTAGACTCAATAAATCCCTATATGGCTTGAAGCAAGCTCCTAGGGCATGGTACGCGATAATGGATGCATATATCCTAGGAAATGGGTTCATGAAGGGTATTGTTGATCCAAAAATCTACATAAAGGTTGTGAATAATGAGCCCGTCATTATTCTACTATACGTGGATGATCTATTCATCATTGGTGTGGAGCATAGAATTCAAGAGAAAAAGAAGATGTTGACAATTGAATTTTAGATGAAGGATCTAGGACGAATGCAATACTACCTGGGTCTTGAAGTATGGCTGAAACATGCGAAAATATATTTGGGGAAAGGAAAGTACATCATCAAAATATTACAGAAGATCAGAATGATGGAATCCAAGCTATGACTACTCCTATGATCACCAATATAAATAAGTTGCGGGGTTCTAACTCAAGTCTCGTGGATCCTACCTCCTATCGACAGTTGGTTGGCTCCCTAATGTATCTAGTTAACACTAGGCTAGATATATGCTTTGCAGTAAACATTCTTATTCAGTTTCAGTTGGAACCTCGTCATGATCACTGGATAACTGCCAAACACATTTTAAGGTATCTTCATGGTACTATACATCACTGCCTAGAGTATGATAGTAAGGAATTCAACTTAACTGGCTTCACAGACTCTAATTGGGGTGGCAATGAGACTGATGGAAGGAGTAATATCGGTGGATGTCTCAGTCTAGGGTCTGCTGTGATTTCATGGATGAGTAGGAAACAAGATCATGTTGCTTTAAGTGGTGGTGAGGAAGAATATGTTGTTGCGTGTGAAGTAGGAAAGGAGGTTGTGTGGTTAAAGAAGCTTCTGATAGACTTGTTCGAGATTTCTTCGAGTCCTACTATAATCAACTGTGACAATCAAATTTGTATCAAGATGTCTAGAGATCCCGTGTTTCATACCAGGATGAAGCATATCAACAATAATTTCCAGTCTATTAGGAACTTGGTACAGGATGGGATTGTGAAGTTGGAGTATGTCTCAATAGATGAACAAGTAGTAGACATATTGACGAAGTCTCTTCCTAACAAGAAGTTTGAATATTTAAGAGACAAGCTTGGTTTGGTAAATATTGTTGATTGTATTGATGATAAGAGTTTGGAAGATATATGTTGAGGTTTTGTGAGTGAAGCATTTCCTGGGAGGGCACCGGGTCAGCACTTTATGTTGATTTATAGTAGGGAGGGTGGCATCGGGTGGATGTGCACCTAGTTCCCTGGGTTGGTGGTTAGTAAGTAAGCCTGATGGTACCTAAAGAGGTTGAAATATTTATTCTACCTTAGTAACACTTTGATAGATCGCCTTGGTCAGGAATCTATTCCATGGCACTGTGGTGCCTAAATTTTTGAGAGACCAATGGATATATTTCCCTGGTCAGGAATCTAGTCCATGGCATTGCAGTGCCTAAAACTCTTCATATTTCATATATTTTGAGATCTTCCATTTGTATATTATGAATACCTCCCTATTTAAGAGGCATTGTTGAATATTGTAACTAGGTTTGGTCTTCATAAATTATATTTGAGGCACTATTTAACATAAATAAATAAAAATAATTTTTATTATTATCAAATGACTCATTAAAGCATGGGTTTCATGCTTGGGTCATTATATTTTAGGTCAAAGTCTCCATTCTAGACTTCTAGGATTTATTTTGAGCTTATAGAGTCATTACATATTTAAAGAGACCCTTATTAGTATTTTAAATCATGTAAAAATATGTATTATTGATTCAAGAATGATTTATAGTACCTCCACATCAAGTCAGCCTTAAGGAGATCAAGTCAGCCTCAAAAGAACCTATTCGACCTCACATGGAGCCTATAAATAGAAGGATATCGAATTCACTTTGAGTATCACTTCTCAAGCAAATTCGATATCTACTGGTGCATCGGAAAAAGTGAGAAGTTGGTAAAGGAGGTTGAAAGGAGTGCGAGTTGAGTCAAAGAGAAAGAGAAAGAGAAAATTGAAATTTTGGTGGTGGTTTCTCTTCATTTCATGCCCTAACCTAGGAGATTGAAGTATTTTTATGTTTGTTGCTACCGTTGCTTCCAGAACTACTGCCTAGTTGAATTTGTTGGAGGAAAAGTTGTTGTTGTTGTTGGGTCGAAGATCTGGAAGGCTAACTTGGTGTGGAGGGAGGTTTGGTCTATGTCTAGGGTGAAGAGTCTCAAAGAATACTATTGAAGGAAGATAATTTTGACTGGATTTTCCCCTAAGAGAGGGTTTTTTCCCTAAAATAGTGCCTACATCTTGTCTCTTGTGTTCTTGTGATCTTTGTAGATACATAATTTGGTAATTGCTTGACGAAAGAAGTAAAATAAGCCAACATAATTCACAAGTAATTATCAAGAAAGAGAAATCAAACCCTTATCTACTTGCATCAATTTCTAAACATACTTCTACTTCAATGCCTACATACTTAGTCAAGCAATAACCAAGAATGTCTTTAGCTACACCACTCACACAACTCCCATAGGAAATCCTAAAGGTGTACCCCATTTCTTAATTCTGATGTTTTTGTGGGTACTCCTCAGGAACAAACAAAGATAAACCAAATCCCCACTCCTAATCCTGAACCGAATAATATGCAGAAAATGGTATCGAAATTAAGTAATGACATGATAAACAAAGGCAAGTTCCTCATAATCAACCTCAACATATTACTAAAAATCATAATTGGAAATTCCATTTCCAAGGGACAAATTTGCAGAGGAATACTAGACCTAATAATTAAGGTGTTCCCCACCCTACCAAAAATGCAAACAAGGCAAGATCAAGATGGGATCCCAGTAGTGTTACACAGCATTTTGTCATTGTCCCTGCAATCCCCATCCTGCACATTGGAGGCTCATTTATGTGATCAAAATAGAGTGTCATGCCTTGCAAATACCATCATTGCATCCCTTGCCATGAGGACAACATTCCTTCTGTTGACCATTTCCTGAACAGACCATCAGAAACACCTATTTTTGCCTTGGCGTTGATAGCCCGTTATGCCCTCGCATCGATGAGGCAGATTAACATTGGCCCCCATGCCAGCTAGTGCTCTGTCTCAGTTAGCTACCCGCGCCAATCTGTTTATGGAAATTTTTTTAAAAATAGAGGCGAAGTTTCGATCATAACAACTTCGTGGACGAATCATAGGGAGTGGTTCGACTGAATAACCACGGCCTTCCTTATTTGGCCTCTTTTTTCCACCTTTTGGGGAAACCTCCCATGAGATAAGGCCTTATTTCCACCATAGTAGGAATCCCAACCTCCTCCTCTCCCTCTACAAATACAACCATCTTCCATTGATGAGCTCGCTGAACTGAAGATATTATAGCAGAAACATTGGAGAGATTTCCATTTGCTTTGCTAGGAAGGATAGAACGGAAGAATCCCTTATTGAGAGAGCTTAGGCTTTGCCTACATCTCGTCCGAATTCCCTGATATTTGTCAAGACATGCTTCAACTGAACCCCGCTGAAGGAGGTTGCGACGTCAAGGCTTGGTTGTAACTCTTTCTTCTATTAATACATCTGTATAACTATTGTCTGGTTCCCATTTTGCATTGATGTGTTTTATTTGATGCAATATTCTCAACCCTCCTTCACTGGTTAGTAGTTATGAATGAGATTTTTGTTTCGTCTGCTGCTCTTATTTGTTGATCTTGTGCAGTTATCCAAGCATTGCTGCGAAAGGATCGTGACTTTCCGAGACAGGAATAGAGAGGCCACCACTACAACATCCACGACGACAACATTGGACTCCAGGTAGGTTGATCTACCTCGTCCATTTCATTCAATAATTAGGAACCTACATTCTAGTTTGTCCTTTTGTTACTAGACCCACTCTAGGGCTAAAGGGATCATCTCTGTCCGCCGAGAGGATTTACCTTCATAACAAGTAGTCCAGGTGAATAAGGAAGTGGAGGTCATATTTACTAAGAAGTGAAAGTCCACTATCTAGATTAATCAGTCTTAACAACACTTCATTTTGATCCATTAGCACCTAAGCTAGTCCCATAGATAGCATGCCTTTAGGTCGAGCACTCGACCGACTATAGAAATTATTTCCTTCTCCCAATTAATAAGTCGAGTGTGGATCATATGCATGTCAGATACAAAGCAATATCTCATTCATGTATATTGTAACGCCCTTTGGGAACATGTTGGGAACACATATAAAATACTAATTATGAGAGAATATGTAATGGTTTATTTTTTTTGAAGCTCATATACTATATTTAATTAACACTAAATTTACATTGCATAGAAAGCTTCTCAGAATGTCATGGCCTACCAGTCTGTAAACTAGACCAATGCAGAATCTTGGGATTGAGCATACATCCATCAAAACTATCAAAATTTTCATAAGAGGTATATCAAAACAAAACGATAGCATGGGATGCTCCACCCTATAGACTAACTTAACAAGAAATGAAAACCAGATCCTAGAGGGTATGACAAAATGACATAACTGGCTAACATCATCATAAACAAAATATGCAAGTAAACAAGACTAGATAATCAGATTATGTTTTTTTATTAACTAAAAGTCTACAAAGAGCAATATAATAATTCACCCACCAAACAAGAAGAGGGTTCATGATTTTGAAAAAGGTTGATCCACCCCAAACCAAAGGAATGTGAGATAATGCAATATATTTTTCAACACATGTTGTGTATGTCCTATGCATTTCTATGAATTCTTTTGCATGCATTTTAGTTGTAAAGACTTGATTCTAAGTTATTCCCAATGGCTCTAGATTATAATCTTCAAGTTCTATATGCTTGGAGTTCACCAAATGCTTAAGGGTCTAAATCATGGTCAATCTAGGCAAATTATACTATATATTGGTTGCATTTTCTAATCTATTTGAGTCTAACAAAAAAAATTCGAGCAAAAAAAACACGTGACGTTTATTAATGAAAATAAAAATTACACTTTGTAAACACACAAACTGTGTATGTTGAAGAGGCATGGAAGAGAAATACAATACACTTGTAAGAAGTAAGAGAATATGGAGCTAAACATTCCGTGAGCATATTATCATATGCAAAGAGAAAAAAATAAATGAAAAAGAGGAAATTATGGATAGAAAAAAAAGTTGATTTTTTTTCTTTTTTCCCTTTCGTTCTTTGAACCTGTTGCCACCCATTTGGATTTGGATCAACCAGAACCAAAGCGAGTTCTTCGCCTTCCTCTAGATGTGGGGGTTCTTTCTATGAATATGAACCCTATGAGGAATGTGCTTGTTTAGTTCCACCTGAACCTTTCGAAAGTTGATGTTCTTATAATTTTGGACTCATCGGGGGTGGATTGGTTGTTCCATCCTGAACCGCAACCTCCCCCTCCATTTTTTCTGGTTGTATTCATTTATTGTCCTCTTCCTCTCTTCCATAAGAGGAGGCTCACTAAACCTCTGTAATTTTGGTTTGTTTGGTTGCAATTCTTGTGCTTCAAAGTGATGTGATTTGGTAATACTTTGCTAAGATATATATCCACACAAATACTAGCAAAGGTGAAAATTCCATTTTTTCAGTCCTTTCCATGTCCATTTTTTTGTATTTACCCAGTTTGTTCTGAATTTCTTCAAGGACTTGGTGGTTCCAAAAAGGAAGGGGAAGATTTGGAAGTCTAACCCATACTAGCATAAATGTGATCACCATCGATGTAGCATCAAAACCAAGGAACCATGGAGTGATAGATGGTCCAACACTATGCCAGAACCAAGGCCCTTCATTTAGTACAAAGTCAAGTTCTTTTTTAGTGTCAAATTGGACTACAAAAATTCCTTTAGAACATAGATAAATATCACAATTTAGTGTCCATGAAGGGAACACCCAATGATGTCATACTTCAAGTTTTGGCTAGAAGCCATTAAATATGCATATAATGGCTTTTGTTTCTAGTGTTGTGAATAAGGAGGATACCTATGGGATATTGAACTCCATGGATGGAGTTTGCTCCATTTTGTCCACAATATATGGACCTAGAATGTTTTGATTCAGATCTGATGAGTTATGTTTCACTGAACCATAAACCCTCCCTTTAACTGCATCTTTGAATGAAATTGTTGAACTATTTTCAAGCCTGGAATTCAGAGCACCTCTGCATAGTCTAAAATTTAGAATTATTGTAAAATTTCTAGAAATACATGTTTCTTTGAGTTGTGTATGGTCATGGAGGACCTTTCCTTCATATTGCAGGAATTGATTTTTTTGAGGGATGCCCCATATTGCTTCAATGGTCTTTTTGAGAGATGAAATCGAGTTGGAATTTTTTGCCCAAATTATAGTGGAACCCCCGCCCCCATTTACCTTATGAAAATTTGGAAATATTTTTCTATTTATGGCTCCATCTGGACAAAGTGAGCATCATTCGTTATGTTTAAGGTGCAATGGGTAGTCTAACCCCGAACCTCCAGAGGCCTTGTGAAAGTATGATAAAATAAAACAACAAAGACCCAAGAAAATGTATTGCAAGGCGGGCATAAACCAAAGGTGAAAGGATTTATATCCAAGGTTCCTCAAGGTCACATTTTCCTCATTAAAGAAATTATGAGAAGACCTTCAACACATCATGCAACGGAAAACTAAGTGGATAGAAGGGGGCCAGGAAAAATTTGTTGGTTGGGCACACTTATGGAGAAATTTGTGGAGATAGCTCGTAAAATGCCTTCACCCATTGATACCCCACAGTTTAAATATAGAGGCACCTCCCCCGAGAGGAGCCAAAATCGAGCATACTCCTTGTAGTGAACATGTATAGGTACAAAGAGTTCATGAACAGATAAATAAACTATGGTAGGAGAGACCTGTTAGGGATCCTTAGTTTCCCAAGGTTGAGAAAGGAAACCAAAGAGGTAACCACAGACCAACTTTCAATTTGGTAGCTAGCCCTATCGAATCAGAGAGGGATCTCTCTATATCAAGCTCACAATAAATAGAAATGATTGGAGAATAAGGATTTTAGGCTAGTTATAAGCTCAGTAGGTTTTTTTATTTAGGTTTGATTAGGGTTTGTTGGACAAAGAAGCACCAAGTTTGGAAACTAGGCAAGATATCCCAGAAAGATCAGTTACAGACATAGTATGAGGCAAGTTAAGTGAGATTAGAGACACAATTAGTTTGTCATTGTAGTGTGGCGAAGAGGAAATCATTTAATAAGTTAAGTGAGCATAATGAATTCACTTATTCATAGGATGAAACACTTAGATGCTTACCTTAAACAAAAACAGAGCATAAAAGAATGATTTTTGTTTCAAACCTTAAAAGATAAAGCATAGGAAGTATATGGATGATTAAACAACTTGATCATCAGAGGCATAAGAAAAAATAAATAAAAACATTGTCACTAACCACATCACAATAATCCCATAAAAATAGTTGCAACTGCCTGTAAATTACTTTTGCAAAGAGTCAAGTACACTAGTTCCAAAGATTGTGAACTTCAAGTATCCAACCCTCTCAATGATGTAATTCTAAGTACATATAGAAAATAGAACAAGATTCCACCTCTAGGGGTCGAATCCTGATCCATAGCAGCTAATTAATGAACCTGATGACTCATAGCCTAATCATAGGGAAGTTAAAAACAACTTTCCCCTTTTTAGCTAACTAGTTGAGCTTTTCTCTAAAGTCATTAAACATGAGATTATTTTACAATTATGAACATAATTAGGCATATTAACCATCAAAAAACTGATGATCCAGCTGTTACATTAACCATTTTGACCTTTGACCTCCATGTGTCAAGAAAAATCTTCAGACGTAGAAACGTATCAAAATTTCTCAGAAACGTAGCAACATTAGCAAAAGCGTAGCAAAACTTTGGAGGATGATTTGGAGGCCTTCCTGGATGATTTTTTGGCTGAAAAAGGTATGATTGGAAAGATAAATATGTCTACTACACAATGTCTACTACTACTGTTGAGGAGGTAAATCCCCTCTGCGGACAGAGGCGATCCCTACTAGCCCAGTAGGGGTCTAGCAACAATCATCAAATGTTACAGCGCAGATTCCTAGTTACGAATAAAAGACCAAAGATGGAGGCCTACCTGGAATCCAATGCTATGATCTGTAGAAGAGAGCGTTCCCGTTCCTCAGCCTCGTCAGATCACGATCCTCCCACGATCTCCGTGGATGGACACCTACACATGTAAGAAACAACACGAATACAAGCATAAAATCCAGAATGCGCAACTATATATCAGTCAGAAAGGATATAACTCGTTATTAACATAAGTGAAAATAGAGTGGAACCATAACCGTAATCATTCATTAAATAACAATCGAAAGAGAGTACAACCAATGTTCTGACGCCGTGATCTCCTTCGGAAGGGTCCCCAGTCGTTCACGTCTCGCAAAGCTCGCCAGGGAAAGGGGCAAACCTCTCTTAAGTCTCTCGACGATAGTCTCCTTACTTGAGTCGGCCTTAAGGGAAAAAAGAGGGCTCTTACAGCACAAAGGCTCTTGGGAATTTGGAGATTCAAAGCTTAGGTACTTCCAGACTATCAGCCCCTTCATCAATGGATGAAGGCTATATTTATAGAGGAGAGGAGGAGGTTGGGATCCCTACAATAGTGGAAGGGAGGCCTTATCCTTTGGGAGGTTCCCGATATGGTGGAAACAAGAGGCCAAAGGAGGAAGGCCGTGGTTATTTAGTCGAAACCACTCCTGATGACTCATCCACGAAGTTGTTGTAATCGAAACTTCGCCTCTTTTTTTAAAAAACTTTCCAAAAGCAGAGTGGCGCGGGTGCTTAACTGGGACAGAGCGCCAATTGGCGTGGGCTCAGTGTTAATTTTCCCCCATTGGCGCGGGTACATAATGGGCTACCAGCGCCAAGGCAAAAACAGGTGTTTTTAGGGGTCTGCTAAGGAAATAATCAACAGAAGGAATGTTGTCCTCATGGAAAGGGATGCAATGATGGTATTTGCAAGGCATGACACTGCTCACAGGTCACATAATGGGTCCTCCATTGTGCAGGACGGGGAATGGTAGGGACGGTGACAAATTACTGTGTAACAACTACTAAAAGCAATGGCTCCAAACCCCTGAAAACTTGGCTTAAAGTCAAATTTGCCAAAAACGTAGCAAGTGCCCTGAAAAAGTGGCAGAAAGGTGAAAAATAGGCACTGTTTGACCATTTTCTAAAAATTTATGAATCTCAAAGTGTCCCCATGTACTTTTCTGACATCCTTGTGCCATAAGATATCTCCACATGCTTGAAATTATGCATTTAGACCTCATGAGAAAAAGCACATCAAATACTTTTTGCATTTTTGTAGGGTCAAAATTCTACTTTTTTTTGTAAAAATATGGGTCAAAGATGGAGTGATAAATCTTTAACCATAAAGCGTTTTATGAACCTAGAAGATGTTTTTGTATATAATGTTGTTTTTAAGAATAACCTCTCTCAGGTTTTCTAAATTCATTCCCATATTCTCGGAATTTGTGCCACAAAAAAATGTCTGAAACATGCAATTAAATTGGAGAATTTGATTATCTAAAAAATAGGCTTCAAACTTTGCTGCATATCTCCCAAATCATAACACCTGAGCATAAAATTGAGGATGTTTTTTTTCTTTGGTATATGATTGACAAAAACCTCTTTCACTTTTGTACAATTAATCTCCATTTGGTCATAAACTTATTTTGAAGCAAAAGTGTCCCTATGTGCAACAAATGACCTCAAAACCCTAAAAATCATGCCAATCACCTCCTTCTTTTTGGTCTTTGATATTTCCAAGGTGCAGGAGATGTATACTTACCCTTTGAATTTACATGGAATGCAAACAAAGGCATGAGGAAGTGTTGCTCACGAAAAAGGTGATGTGAAGGGGAGGCAAAGGATTTGATTTGTAAAATAGGGATAAAAGCGCAACAACTTAAGGGGAGGGAATGAACAGGATGGGGGGTAGGAAAAATTCTGAAAAATTTATGGGATGTAAGGATAGGTGTTAGGAGCACACCACCGAACTTACTTTGTTCTATTGAACTCCTTCTGGAAATTTTTGTACTATCACGGATGATATATGCTGTCAATATATTTGACACTTTTGGACCGCTACTTGTAAAACGTAACATGTAATTTTTCTAACTTAATGAAAGATTATGTAATTTTCCTTTGTGAAAAAAGGTGTTAGGAACACATTGAAAGTGGAATTTTCCAAAATGAGGGAGGAATGGGTGGGGAAAAAGAGAAAACACAGCCCTAGGCCAGAAGTGCGACAACTAGCTAAGGTTGTGAGGGTAAATGATAAAATGAGTGAGTTTGAGTGTGGGGAATTGTGGGAAGTGCTTGATGAGGGTAATTATGGATGTTAATGCTAAGAAATAAGAGTAATTTCATGTCAAGTGAAGAAAATCCCATGAAAATGAAAAAACACCGCAAAAGTGCAACGAAAGCCTAGGCAAGGATTTTAATCACTTTTATAAGGAAATTGACAACATCAAGGGTTTGCGAAGGCTCCAATTACTTGTTTAGAGATGATTTGAAACCCTGAGATGATCACAATACCCTTTCTTTGTCCCTTTGGCCTCCAATCTGAAAGCGTAGAAAGACCCTCCAGAAACGTAGCAAACTGATGAAAGAGCAGTGATGGTGAAATTCGAATTTTTGATGGATATGCCAGCTCTTCAAAGAGGTAAAGAGGAACTCTTGAGCTCTTGGAAGGATATAATGAAGTTTTGAAATGATTTTATGTTCCTTTATGACTCGAAAACTTGATTTGGTTTGATATTGGAGTGACAACATGTACTTTTGGCCAAATGACTTTATATTGCGATTTGTAATGGTAGCATATTCTTTCCATATGGAGGTTACATCTACAATGTGAGATAGATGTACATATGATTCTCTTTAAAACACTTTATCCCCTAAGTTAGAACTCTCATGACAACTTACTACTTTTGGATGATGATGACATGACTCCAAATGGAAATATGATGACACTCATGACATTCTCGTGATCAACCTTATGACACCATGACTCTTTTGACATTAAATAAAGGAAAAAAGACCTTTGGTGACTTAATGACTCATGAAAATAATTATGAATTAACCTTGATGACCATGACATGAGAGTATAATTACACTTATAAAATGACTTGGCCATTTGACAACCAAAAGAGATGACAAATTTTATTTGAAAATATAACAATTTGACCATAAGACTCTAACTACAGTGGAAAGAGTAAATTTTATCGTTGTGACTATTAGACGCTAACATTGGTTCCAATGGGGATGGAAGCTCCTTTAGGAGGTGTCAAGAACATCGTAGACCAGGTCGCCTTGTTCATTGGGTAATGGAGTCACTGCAGCTACAATCCTCAAACTGACTCAAATCAAACTGAAAACTGAATTGTACATCATCAATTGCAAACTCTACTAGAAACTGACACTGAAAAAGGTGCTCATAATGTTGAGCTTATTCATCACACCGTACCTACTCTAACTGATCCATAAGCAATATGATCAAGTGAAATTGAAGATCTAATACGACCATGAAAGAAAATGGTTATCTGATTTCTTGCTCCTCCTACTTTCCTTAAAGGAAAAGTGGTGTGGTAATGACAACCCCAACTGAAAACTAAACGTAATCTTTATGTTGGTGAAGAAAACAAACCTGATCTCCACTGACGATTTCAATATATTTGCAAATGGATCTTCCAAAACATAAAGGACCTCTTCTTGTTGTTCAATATCTTCGAGCTCTTTACTAGAATCTTCATAAATATTTGTAAATTAAAAACCATCAATCTGGTTATTCAAATCTTCATTCCTCTCATTCAAAATACAAGATTTTGGATGCTCATGTAAAACTTTAAATGCAACAACCACTTCAAGTATATTTGATTCCTCATGTGCTTTCGGTGTTTTTGGTTCCTCATGTGCTTCCAGTGTTTTTGGTTCCTCGTGTGCTTCAATAGGAAGAATATCAAATTGATTGTCACAAGAATCAAGGAAAACAACTTCTTGTTCATTATTTCCTTGCAAACGTAGATGATCATCGCCATAATATGGTTTACTGCTTAAGTTTTCCATACATGAAATTTCAGAATTCTGACTTGGACTAATTTCTTTTTGACTGTTAGGATGCAGATCTGTTCCATCTTCAAGCAAAGAATGAGTTGATGTGTGTTTTGAATGATCCTCTGTATTAAGGAATCTAATCTCTATTGTTTTATGTAGGGAAGAAAATTCATAAAGGGCTTCTATGATCTCATAATCCAGACACTCTTCATCGCCAAAAGCCTCTTCAAGATATTGAATGAAATATTCATAGGATTCACAACAACCTTCAAACAACAAGAATTAATGATGAGATTTTCCATAAAACTCAAAGAACGTTGTGTGGAAATCTTTAAGAGAGAATAAGCTACCCGGCTTCAACCCTTCATATCATGATCTTGTTTTCCCTTCCAGGGTAGCCATAAACATTTTCATCAAACAATCCTCATGAAACCTAATCACAAGCTTATTTATTGCGAATGAAATTTCATTAGATGCAGAATGGCCTCATCCTCGTTTCCATCTATGAATTTGGGCATCTAAGTTTGCCAATCTATGCAAGGCATTCGATTTGGAAAACCAGGAATGTGAGCACGATTCATAGGAGCATACCTTCTAGCAATTGAATTCGTCTTGAGAACAATTTATGAACTAAGGAATCCTTTAGGCTACTCATTCTCTTGCTAGTGGAATCACCAATAAAACCCTGATTTTTGGATCCTGCTTCTAGTGGAGTTTTTGAATCAGGTTGGAGTCGCCAGGTGAATGATTTCAGCCTTCCCGTGTCTGATCACTGTCCACCATCAACAATCAGATTTGTAACTTGAACAATCTTTACCGAAGAAGATGAAACCTTCCATTCCCCAGCAATGATGCCAAAATGTTAGGGCTCCTTAGTTTCCCAAGGCTGGGAAAGGAAACCAAAGAGGTAACCATAGACTAACTTTCAATTTGGTAGCTAGCCTTACCGTATCAGAGAGGGCTCTCTCTATATCAAGCTCACAATCATTGTAAATGACTAGAGAATAAGGATTTTAGGCTAGTTATAAGCTCATTAAGGTTTTCGATTTAGGTTTGCTTAGGGTTTGTTGGACAAAGAAGCACCAGGTTTGGAAACTAGGCAAGATATCCCAAAAAGATCAGTTGCAGACATAGTATGAGGCAAGGTAGGTGAGATCAATAAAACAATTGGGTTGTCATTGTAGTGTGGTGAAGAGGAAAGCATTTAAGAATTTAAGTGGACAAAATGAATTCACTTATTCAGAGGATGAAACACATAGATGCTTATCTTAAACAAAAATAGAGCATAAAAGAATGATTTATGTTTCAAACCTTAAAAGATAAATCATAGGAATAAATTAGATGGATGCTTAAACAATTTCATCGTCATATGCATAAGAAAAAATGATATAACACTGTCACTAACCACATCAAAATAATCCCATAAAAATAGTTGCGACTGCCTGTAAATTACTTTTGCAAAGAGTCAAGTACACTAGTTCCAAAAGAGTGTGAACTTCAAGTATCCAACCCTCTCAATGACTTAATTATGAATACATATAGAAAATAAAACAATATTCCACCTCTAGGGGTCAAATCCTTATCCATAGCAACTAATTAATGAATCTAATGACTCATAGCCTAATCCCAGGGAAGTTAAAAATAACTTTCCCCTTTTTTAGCTAACTAGTTGAGATTTTATCTCAAGTCATTAAACATAAGATTATTTTACAAATATGACCATAAATAGGCCTATTAACCATCAAACAACTCATGAGTCAGCTGTTACATCAACCATTTTGACCTTTGACCTCCACGTGTCAAGAAAAATCTTCAAATCCATAAATGCAACAAAATTTCTCAGAAACACAACAACATTAACAGAAACGTAGCAAAACTTTGGAGGATGATTTAGAGGCCTTCCCAGATGATTTTTTGGTTGAAAAGGGTATTTTTGGAAATCCGAAGATCTCTACTACACAATAGAGTCATCAAGAACTGCAAAAAATAGCTCCAAACCCCTAAAAACTTGGCTTGAAGTTAATTTGTCCAAAAATGCAGCAAGTGGCCTGAAAAAGTGGCAGAAAGGTGAAAAATAGGCACTGTTTGACCATTTTACGAAAATTTATGATTCCCCAAGTGTCCCCATGTACTTTTATGACATCCTCGGGCCATAGTATATCTCCCCATTCTTGAAATTATGCATTTAGAGCTCCTGAGAAAAAGCGCAACAACTACTTGCTGCATTTTTGTAGGGTCAAATTTCTACATTTTTGTAAAAATATGGGTCAAGATGGAGTGATATCTATTTAACCATAATATTTTTTACAAAAATGGGAGAGGTTTATGTATATAAGGTTTTTTTGAAATTCATTCCCATCTTCTTGGAATACGTGCCACAAAAGAATGGCTAAAATAGGCGTTTAAATTGGAGAATTTGATTTTATGGAAAATAGGATTCACACTTTGCTGCATATCTCCCAAATAATAACACCTGTGCATAAACTAAAGGATTTTTTTGTTCTTTGGTCTATGATTAACAAAAACCTCTTTCACTTTTGTACAATTCATCTCCATTTGGTCAGAAACCTATTTTGAAGAAAAATTATCCCTATGTGTAGCAAATGACCTCAAAACCCTAAATATTATGCCAATCACATCCTTATTTTTGGTCTTTGATGTTTCCATGGTCTAGGATATGTAGAATTACCCTTTGAATTGACATGGAATGAAAACAAAGGTATCAGGAAATTCTTCTCACGGGAAAGGGGTTGTGAAGGGGAGGCAAAGGATTTGATTAGCAAAACGGGGTTAAAAGAGCAACAACTTGAGGGGAGGGAATGAAGGGGATGGGAGGTAGGAAAAAATATGAAAAATTTATGGGAGGTAAGTATAGGTGTTAGGAACACACTGAACTTTGGAATTTTCCAAAATTAGTGAGGAATGAGTGAGGAAAAAAGAGAAAACATAGCCCTAGGCCAGAAGCACGACAACTAGCTAGGGTTGTGAGGGTAAATGATAAAATGAGTGAGTTTGAATGTGGGGAATGGTTAGAAGTGCTTGATGAGGGTAATTATGGATGCGAATGCGAAGAAACAAGAGGGATTTCCGATCAAGTGAAGCAAATCCCATGAAAATGCAAAAACGCAGCAAAAGTGCAACGAAATCCTAGGCAAGGATTTTAATCACTTTTATGAGGAAATTAACTGCATCAAGGGTTTATGAAACACTTACTTGTCTATAGATGATTTGAAACACTGATTTAATGACAAGACCATTTCTTTCTCCCTTTTGCCTCCAATCTGAAAGCATAGCAAGACCCTCCAAAAAGGTAGCAAACTGATGAAAGAGCAGTGATGGTGAAATTCAAACTTTTGATGGATATGGCAACCCTTCAAAGAGGTAAAGAGGAACTATTGAGCTCTTGTAAGGATATAATGAAGTTTTGAAATGCTTTGATGTTCCTTTATAACTTGAAAACTCGATTTTGGTTTGATAGTGGAGTGACATCATGTACTTTTGACCAAATGACTTTATGATGAGATTTGTAATGGCATCGTGTTCTTTCCATAGGGATGTTACATCTCAATGTGAGATAGATGTACCTATGATTCTATTCAAAACACTTTATCCCCTAAGTGTTAACTCTCATGACAACTTACTAGTTTTGGATGATGATGACATGACTCCAAATGGATATATGATGGCACTCATGACACTCTTGTGATCAACCTTATGACACCATGACTCTTTTGACACTTACTGAAGGAAAAATGACCTTTGGTGACTCAATGACTCATGGAAAATAATTATGAATTGACCTTCATGACCATGAAATGAGAGTATCATTACACTTAGACAATGACTTAACCATTTGAAAACCAAGAGAGATGTCAAATTTTATTTGAAAATATAACAATTTGACCATAAGACACTAACTATAGTGGAAGGAGTAAATTTGATCACTATTTCTATTAGACACTAACAAGACCCTTGTAGCAACGGAAAATTCAGACTTAGAAAAAAATGCAGAGTAACCCTAAGGGGACGTGTCATTCTCTCTTCCTCTCATCTAATAAAATTCTATCACATATTAGTTGCCAATTCACAATAGTTTGTGATTATGATGATAATTTAGGTACATATGTCTGTAATATCTATAATGGGACGTATGAATTATCCTCACTACATTTCCCGTCATTGATTACAACCTTGAATGGGCTAGCACTGGTATTATCATCATCTCAAAATGACCCGAAAGATGAAAATTTACCGTGTTTGTCATCATCACTTCACGCTATCTCATAGATGACCCCTTATAAAGATTATATGCATTAATTTTTGGCAGACCATCCCTTTGACCTAGCCTATGATTAGTTCTAACAGTAGGTGAATAAAAGAAAATTGATGGATCTTTGTTGACAAGATAACTTTCTTATAAATTATCCTTTATTCACATGTTATCACAATAGATCATAGGCTAGGTAGAGGGGATGGACTGCCAAAAATTCATCCATATAATATGTAAAAGGGGTCATCTATGATATAGTGTTAAATGATGATGGTAGACATGGTAAAATTTAATTTGTCGGGTCATTTTGAGATGATGATAACAAACCAGTGTTAGCCCATTCAAGGTTATAATCATTGACGAGAAATTTGGGGAGGACAACCATCATGGAGCTTACACACATATGTAGTTAAATTGTCATCATAGTCACAAAATGTTGTGAATGGGAAACTAATATATGTTATAATTTTGTTAGACTAATATAGATTAGAAAATGCAAGTAATATCTAGAATTTTTCTATATTTTTGATGATTTAGTCTCAAGGTATTTGGTGAACTCCAACCATATAGAAACTGAAGATTATAATTTAGAGCCATTGGGCATACCTTAGACTAAAGTATTTACAACTAAAATACATACAAAAGACTTCATAGAAACACATAAGACATGCACAACATGTGTTGAAAAATGTATTGCATTACCTCATAGGCCTTTGGATTGGGGTGATTCATCCTTTTTCAAAATCAAGGAGCCCAACTCCTCTTCTTGTTTGGTGGGTGAATTATTTTATTTCTCTTCGTAGACTTGTATTTAGTAAAAACATAATCCGATTATCTGGGTCTTCTAACATCATTTCCATGTAAATGTTGTCACATCTATGGCAGGTTTATAAAAAAACAATTGGGAGCATGTTAGTCTTGCGATGACCATTCTAACGACAATAACTTCGCAAGCATATCAAGTTAATTGCAATATTTTTTTTAAAACATTTGGGAGTGTTTTGGTCTTGCGATGTAGGTTTCGACGGTGGAAATGTCTTAACCATGGCGAGTTCATCGTTGTTTTTTTTTGTTTTTTGCTTTTTGTTTTGTTTTTGAATTGGTAATATAGTCGCTCTTGTGATACAAGTTTTTATGGCAGCAACGTGACAAGAATGACGGGTTCGTCGCAATATATTTTCAAAAAATTGTCGGTGTTGTCGATCTTGCGACACCATTTCCAATAGTAGCAACATCGCAATGATGGGAAATTTCAATTGTTTGCGATGAACCGATGTCGGTACTTCGATGATGGCAGGTGTTAGAATTGTCACAAACTAGAAGGGATCAAACGTACGACTGCACCAGAAACGACGTTTTGTGAAATATCCTTTTGTCGCTATAGTTATGAAACCTCGTCACAAGAACGACAAATAATTGTTGAAAATTGTGTCAATATTTGATGGTGAAAGGTGCCATTGTTGGTTTCCACATTTGTCAGCCTTATATTTTTCACCGTGTCTTTGAAATGCTCAACCTTAGTATTTAGCTACCTAAGACCTTCCATTTTTTTGGATAGAGATTTTATTAAGTGAAAATTTCGTCCTAGTATAAAAATATCTTATGTGATGAGGGGATTTAACCAGGAGATATTTTGGACGAAACCTATTTTATCTCCCAATAAATGAGGGCCATAAACATTAGTGATTTCCCTAATTTCTACTAATCCTATTAGTCGAAATCTGGCTAAAATTACACGTGGATGTTGGAGAAAGTTTGAGATATTTATCTTATCAGGGATATAAATCAAGGCAAATCCCCTTGCACTACCATTTGCATCCAAAGCAGTTGACTCACAACCTTTCCAACATCATCAATCAATTTTAGAAAACTTCTCACTAGATCAGTTGGTCTCTTGGATAAGTATCATCGTGGGAATGTCTTTCAGGATTCTATCTTTGAGGAGGCTTTTGCTTCCCCTTGTATTTGAGCCCTCTTATGTTCCAGGATATTATCTCCATGTATTTTTTCGGTTGGGAGGGAGGAAATGCCTTTGTTATTAATGTAACTTACCCTGAATTGGATAATAGTTTTCCAACCTCTTGGGTCAAGTATTTGTTCCCCGTATTTTGTCCTTCTTTTCCATCTCAAGGGTATCCTTAAATATTTGCATGTGAACTCTTAGATAAATATTTGAAGAGCTCAAACTAGGTTGGGTATTTGAGTCCTTGCTTTCAGATATACCTCATTAAGTAGTTGTACTTGGTCCTTTGGAATGGTTTGTGGATATCTATCCTTCCATGATTCCATTATCGCTGGTGGGCCATGTTTATCCAAATCCATGCCTTTCAGTGCTTCTTGGGTTTCATATTCTTCCATTACTATCATAGTCATCTCCTTTGACATTGGTTTTTGTTAAATACCTTATGGATATTTCCTTATTCTCTCTCTTGGGGATGGTGTTGACATCAAAATGCTCCTTGGTTGTAAATCTATTTAATTTTCTTCTTTCATTCTGTCTCATATAGAGTTGAGAGAGACTCATATATTTTTTATAATTGGGGGTTTGGAATAGAAGATGGGGCTCCCTAAGGTCTCATATGCCTCTTTCTTTGAGATACTTTTCATAGTAATATTAGTCTTTTAGATTTTATTGATCTATAGGTGATCCCTTTGCTACCAATGGGAAAACCCTGTAAATATGACTGTATTCATGAAAAAAATTGCATCAAAAGGGAACATTTTCATAGTCCATAGTCCATTTCCAAAGATTGTCCTGATAATAAATATTTATTAAAGTTGGGAAAAGCTAAGAAATATTTATATATACATAGATCCTAGCATAGGATGTGTATCTACCTCTCTTAGTTGCTTCAAAAACCTTCTAAAAGCTTCCAATCGCTTTGCTTATGCTTTAAAGTATTTCTTCCAACCAAGATTACTTTGTAAGAGAAAAACACGAACCCATAATGGAGCAACCATGAAATCTTCCCTCTTAGGGTTGTATTATTCTTTCCAAAATCGCATGAAGAGTCTAACATTGTTAAAAAAGCAAGGCCTTCGATCAAATATTTATTTTTTCATCTTCCAGGATGGAAAATATTACTATAAAGAAGTGTTTATCTCTAAGCTCGATATCTAGTTATCCTTTGATCCTCTAATTATTATGGATCCATCCAATCAAGGCATTTTCAAAGGGTTGTATCATAATTAACTTGTAGATCATAGCATGATCAGGCATATATCTTACCCATCTTATTAGATTGGATCTCATACTTTAGATCTTACATGTCCTTTGGAAGGTAGGCCTTTGGATTTTATCTCTTTTAATATGCTTCAAACTTTGGCTTCTCATAGTGGCTAAGACCCCTACTCCCTTTGACAGATCTCCTAGATCGATGCAATTTATGAGGTGTTTGGGGGTGATTACCAGAGGAGCCAACAACACGATGATCCCTGTAACAATACGTAGAATATCACTCATAATTTTTGTGTTTTATGGAACATTGTTTTTTTTTTTTACAGAAGCGGTTATGTGGTATTAATATTCATCTTGGCCTGAATGCCAGAAATCTGATTACATTGAGGATGTCTAAATCCTGATGCATCTCACTGCTAATATTGAAAATGCAGCCGAAGCTTGCAAATTTCTTCCATGACAGACTACCTAAAAATTCTATTTCAGAGATTTTCCCTAACTTAAAGATACAAACAAATTTATTTAAGAGCCAACAGTAAAACATGACAACGGACAACTTATGGGATAGGTTCCCAAGATTCTTCTTCGTCTTTCAACTTGACCCCGGCAGAGAGGAGGGTAGCTTTATTGGCTTCGATGTCCGCCTGTTTATTATGAGTTCTCAGCACATGGTAGTAATTCAACTTCTGAAAAGCGTTTCCCATACCCTTAATTCTGGATATCAGCCTTGCTAGCTTGAGATCTGAGGCTGGGGAGTTGGAAACCATTGCATTTATAATGATCTGGGAATCCCCTATGACATTTGCTTCACTTATATTTAAATCTTTGAGGATCTTGAGGCCTTGGTAGAGGGCCAAAGCTTCAGCTTGAACGCTGGATGAGAATCCAAGCCCCCAAGCAAAGGTATGATTTTTTTCCCCAATTGGACTTACAACAACGCCTCCAGCACTAGCTTTGCCCGGATTGCCCTTTGCTGCCCCATCAAAAAAGAGAGAGTGCCTTGAATGTGAATTGAGCCAGTCTTGAAGGTCAGTTTCGGATTTCCTTATTTGCCAGTCTTTGAGAGGAGGGACGTTTCTAACTGCTGGATGAAATTGCAAGTCAAGGGAAGATCCCCAAGCAATGTCCCGTTGGCTGAGATTGGAATCATCCTTTATACCAGTCAAGCATTCCTTTAGATGACATTTAATCTTGATTTCTAAGACCTTGTGATTCTGTTTAATATTTCTGAAGATTCTTCTGTTTCGTTCTAGCCAGATCTGCCAACAAATAACCTTTGGGAGGACAGCCCATGCAGATTTAATAAGCTGATTTTTAGAAGGGGGGCCAGGATATCTGATTGCCCAATTGGAAAAAATATCAGCAGTGGAATGAGGTAGCAAAAAGTTGGGATCCAAGATGTGGATGAAGGAGGACCAGATCTGCTTAGAGAACTTGCATTCGAGGACTAGATGGGCAGCAGTCTCTGCATTTTCATTGCACAGCGAGCAGATGGAGGGACCATAGAACCCTTTTCTCTGCAAGATGTCATACGTAAGGATCTTGCCGTGGCAGAGGAGCCAAGCAAAGAAGTCGACTTTGGGCCAAGAAGGGAAACGCCAGACCCCCTGCCAAGGTGCAGGGCTAGGGGGGACGTAAGGCCTCTCTTTCAGCTTGTCGTATCCCATGGAGACAGTGTAACCTTTGGCATTCGGCCCCCAGCCTTTCACATCTTTTTTCCTCATGCGCGTGGGTGCCAAGCCATGGAGAAGGTCCAGCAGCGTGGACCATGCGAGTGTCAGGTGAGCCGACACCTCAATTCGTTTCCACCCTGCCCAGGCGGAGTCTTTCCAAAGAGAAATATCCCACAACGAACACAGCCCCTCTCTATCCATCCAGCAACGCAACGCTCTAATGGAGGCTCTGTCTTCAATTGGGTCCTTATTCATAATTTTATCAGCCCAGATATTGATCTTTTTTCCATTTCCTGGAATCTAATAGGAGTGCGCATTGATTAAAGGAGCAGCTTTAACGTACAGTTTGAGAAAAGACGAATAAGGCAAATGGATTACATTGTCTAAACAGGAGGAACGAGGACCCCTGAAATAATTTTTCCAGAGAGCCAATTGGGCCCATCCAGGCTTGGGTGCAATGATCCTCCAAATAATCTTGGCTGTCATAGCCACGTTTTGCTGACAGAGATTTTTGAAATTCAAACCACCCTCCCTTAGAGGCTTGGAGATGGTTTCCCAACTGATAAGGGGAATCTTGTTTTCATTCTGTTTACCTCCCTTCCAAAAAAACCTCCGCATGAATTCTTCCATTTTTTTTAATATACCTGCCGGAGCGAGAAGCACAGCGAATTGAAATAGGGGAAGACTGGAGAGCACAGATTTAATAAGGACAGATTTTCCAGCAGTGTTGAGCCAGGAGAAGCCCCAGGATTGGATCCTAGACTTGAATTTTTCCAGCTGAGGGAGCCAGTCTTTGCTTGTAGATTTCTTATGAAAAACAGGAAGGCCTAAATATTTAAAGGAGATCCAATTGGAGGAGGCAGCAAAACCCAAACATCTAGAAATAGTGGAGAGCAATCTGGGCGAGGTGTTCCAGCTGTAGATATGACATTTGTTCTTATTTACAACGCTGCCAGAGACTTCACTGAAATCATCCAAAACTGCTTTAAATTTAGAGGCGGAGGAGAGAGAGGCATCTCCCAAAAACAGAGTGTCGTCCGCAAATAGGGCGTGGTTTATATTTTTTACCCCTCTAGCAATACACAGTCCGTTGATATCTTGATCTTGCATCTTTTTGTCTAAGAGATAGCTGAGGACAGAGGCTTGGATGACAAAAAGCAGAGGGGAAAGAGGACACCCCTGCCTTAGCCCTCGTGAAGCTTTGAAGAAATCAGTGGCTCTTCCATTTACAAGAGGAGCGATCCATGGCTCCAAGATGCATGCCCGGATCCATTTGATGAAATTTGCTCCAAAACCAAATTTGCTCATTACTTTTAAAAGAAAGCTATGATTTACACGATCAAAAGCATTTGCTAAATCAAGTTTAATCACCATACCTTGTTCTTTTCGAAGAAGACTTGAGTGGATTGCTTCTTGAACAAGGGTGAAATTGTCCACGATTTGCCTTCCTTGGATGAAGCCTCCTTGATTCTCCGGAATTATTTTGGGAAGAATGAACTTCAGTCTATTTGCAATAACTTTAGTGATAATCTTGTACCCAGTATTGCATAAGGAAATCGGGCGGAATCTGCTGAAATTGTTGGCACCTTTTTCCTTTGGTATTAGGGCTAGAAAAGCGGAGTTTGTGCTACCTCCTATTTTCTGAGCATTTTGAGACTTCTGAACCATTTTGAGCAGATCCTTTTCAACAATCGGCCAACAGACTTGAAGGAACCTGGCAGAGAAGCCATCCGGCCCGAGGGCCTTATCCGGATCCATATCAAAGAGGGCCTTTTTAACTTCATCTTTGGTGACTTTGGCCTCAAGGATCTCATTCATACGAGGAGAAATTGCAGAAGGAATGATGTCAAGCAGATCTGAGTATTGGTCCAAGTCCTTATCCTCACTATACAAGTTTTGAAAGTGAGATAAGGCTGATTTTTTAATGTCTTCAAAATCCTTGAAGGTGACGTTATCCTCCTTAATCTCAGAAATAGTGTTGAAGCTTTTCCTGACTTGGGTTTGTTTGTGGAAAAAGGCAGAGTTCATGTCCCCTGCTTTGAGCCAGAGATTTCGAGATTTTAATCTCCAGTATTCTTCTTCAGCTAGACAGGCCTTATGATAGCGTTGTTGCAAATGAGCCTCTTGGTCTAAAATCTCCTCTGTGACAATAGCGTGCTCCATATGAGATTGATTAGAGGCGAGAGAGACTTTGATGGCTTTTCTTTCTGTAGCCGAGTTGGACAGGGTTTTTTCCCAACGTTTTAGATCACCCTTTACCCTTCTGAGTTTTTCCTCCCAGATATAGAAGGGAGAACCATTGACAGGCTGACTCCAACAATCTTTGACTATTTGCATGAAGTTTGATTACTTGACCCAGAGAGGACTAAAACGGAATGGAATAGGACCCAGGTCTAGATGGGCCAGGAGTTCGAGCTTTATAGGCTTACGGTCCGAGACGCTGTTAGCAAGGATATGCATTATGGGTTCTAAACCTAGTAGCAGAAAGGAGCTTTGAATGAAAAATCTATCTAATCTGGCAGCGATATGACCAGGGCCCACTCTTTTGTTAGACCAAGAGAACTTACCGGAAGAGGGTTTGATATCTAGCAAGTCCCAGTCCTGCAGAAGATCTTCTGCCTATTCCCTTGCCGGATCACGAATAGCGCTGCCACCTCTTTTTTCAGACGAGTGGAGCGTGAGATTAAGATCTCCAGCAATAATTATATTTTCCAGATTTGTCAGGTCTGCTTGTTGCCTTATAGTATCCCAACATTCCTTTTTTTCCCCAACATTGACTGGAGAATATACATTGAAGAGGCAAAGGATTTCCTTGGTATCCAGATTTTTCATTTTCAGCAGCAACCAGTGAGTATTTCTAGCCTCAAAGGTGACTACAAATTTGTTAGGGTTCCATAGAGTGACAATCCCTCCTGAAGCGCCCCGGGCAGAGATTGCTCTTGCTTCACTTTTGAACCAAAATTTCTTGCATGCTTGCAGGAAGACTGCGTCTTCCAACTTAGTCTCCTGGACGAGAAGTATGTCTGGAGTTTCTGTTCTTATTAAGCTTCTCATGGCTTCTTCCTTGTCTTTACTCCCCATACCTCTACAATTCCAGGAGATGATCTTCATTATTTATGTTTCTGGTGGGCCCCCTTGGGGCCATGGGTCTGATTTTTCAACATCCTTGACTTTGAGGCAAGCAACTTTTCCAGAGTTGGTTGGCTGCCCTGTAATTTGTCCTTGTACGTTTCCTGCTCTCTTTTCTCTCGATTTGTTTTGCGACCTCTTGTGGATCTCCTAACAGAGGCCTGAGAGTCGCCTATTTCTCCTTCCTCCTCCGAATCTTCCGACTCTTGGACCTCTTCCTCGTCTTCAACAGGTATTCCTTTTGAGCTTTCTGCAGCACTTGCGTCTTTGGAAGACATAGAGGGAGTCCCTTTGACTGGGGATGCTGTCTTTTGAACATCCACCTCCTGGGTGTCCTCATGGTGCAAGCTTAGGAGTTCGAACTTGTTTTCAGAAGCGGATTTAGACGGGATCTGCTGAGAAGAGGCCTGTTGGGGACCTTTGCCACTAGGGCCTCCTGGCTTTTGAGCCTTATGGGAGGTTTTGGAGCGCTTGACTTGATTCCATCCGTCCTCCTTCCCTTGCACAACCTCATTGTTGGATGGACAGCCTCTGGCGAAGTGGCCATAGACATGGCATTTCCGGCATTTGAAGGGCAGCTGCTCATAGTCCAGTTTCTGCACATGCATCCAGCTTCCGACTTTGATTTTGATGGCCTCTGGTAGCCCAACCTCCAGATCTACTTCCACGCAGAGCGCAGTCATACTGGTCCTTGTTGTTTGCTCGATCGATGAACTTCCCAAGGGCATTTCCAATATGCATCAGAGAATCCCAATTCCAGCAGTGAACTGGCAGATTTGGGAGTCTAACCCACACCGGGACTGCTTTGGGCACATCCACAGCAGGATCGAAGTCTGGAGTCCACTTATTTAGATACAAACCCTAGGGGCCCATGAAGTAGGGGCCGTTCTGGAAGATCAGATCTTTGTCTTCTTTTGAAGTGAACTCGAAGAGAAAGTAACCTCTCCCAAAAAAATAAGAAGTAACGCTTTCTTTGATCAGAGGCGCCCAGTTTCTGTTGACCCAGCTCTCAGTGGTTTTGGGAGATGGCCAAAGCCCTGTGAACTGGCCTATGAGAGCTCGTTCAGCCAGTGATAAAGCAACCTGAATCGGAGTCTCTGCTGGAAGAGAGATCTCGGGTATTTCATCAATTTTCTTAACAAATTTCGCAGCTTCAACATTCTTCTTCTTAGGAAGCCCTGCCAATAAGCGATCGAAAGCCTCAGCATAAGAGGGCGGGGGAGGGGGACGAGGCCCCTGGGGAGAGCCCAGCCCCTCCATGGGCGCAAGCCCTAGCAAGAACGCGGCCCGGATCAAGATGCGCAGGCAAAGCGAGGCATCTCAAGACCGGGATGAAGAAGAAGAGGAACCGATCAGATCCTGCAGGAAGAAGTGTTTTATGGAACATTGTTATGAACATATTTATCTTAAATTCCTCGATAATCATAAGATGCCAAGGTAAAAACTACCATAAATTTAAACTTCATGAAATTGAGCATGGGTGTATGTGGTTCTCATACATGTATATGTTTTGAATAATTTGTACATACATACATGTCTATATAACTCAAGTTCCATAATCATTATGAGTACAAATGTGAATCAATGTTTAAATAATGTTTCATGAAAGACTACTATGTGAATGACCACTTGATATAAATAAAGATGTTTACTCTAAAAAATAAATACATAATAAGAATACAATTAACAAATACATAATAAAAAATGATGCATACAAATAACATTTAAACAACCTACCGTGTAATATTATCATTATTACATATTCATAAAATAAAAGGGTATTCATAAAAATATAAAGAACAATGCAACTAAATAAAATATTAAAATATTGATTTTTATATACTCATGCCTTAAAATCTCTGCTCTTCAATTTCTTCCCTCGTAAAAAGACCACATTTTCTAAGCCTTTGTAGCCCATGGTTATACCTCATTTGAAATTCGTAAAGCCTTTCGTGATGTCTCCAATACCAAATTTCCCCTCTCCTCCCAAATTCCAAGTATCTCTTCCCTTTATTAAAGGGATGAGTGACCTCATTTCTAAAATCTAAGATGAAAAAGGAACACAAAAAACACTTTTAGACCTCAAAAAACTTTGAATTAGATGTTCTAGTCAACCAAGGATAAATCTGACCCCATGTTATGTTCAGGGGTTTACCAAATGCCCTATTGATGTGGGAAGTCTTATATTGGCCAGAAATATCGTCCCTTCAAAGCTCACTTGAAGGAGCATATAGATGATACCAACCATCTCTGTTTATCAAAGTCAATCATTGTTGAACACTCATTTAATTCTAAACACCTTATTTGTTTTAATCAATCCAAAATATTTGCCCTTGTTTTTGTTTCACAACACTTGCATCATCAAGAAGGCTCTCAAAATCGAGAAGAACACTAATAATTTCAATAGAGAGGATGGCTTTAAATTGAGCCAATCTTGGAAACGTATTATCCACCACCTTTCTCATTATTATTTTTTTTATTCTCCCCTCCCCTCCCCTCTCTAATCCTCCTATTTTCATTCTCTTTTCTGTTATTCTTTTCCTTATCTCTTATTCCTTTATATCAATATTGAGTTATTTCTTCTTCTATTTCTTATTTATCTAATTTATTTCGATCCATTTTGTTTTTTTCTAATTTAATCTAGTATCATGTTTTTATAATTTGATTTTTATTCTTCTTTTCTATTTTTCACATCCTAATTTATTTTTGCTTGTTTGGTTCCTTTTTTCCTCCTTAATTATTGAGCCCCCCTCTAATATGAAATCATATTTTTATCCATTGTCCCCCCCACCCTTTCATGATCCATTTTTCCCTTTCTAATTTAATATAGTCTCATCTTCTTATAATTTGATTTTCATTCTTCTTTTTCTATTTTTCGCATCATAGTTTGGTTCCTTTTTTCCTCCTTAATCCTTGAGCCCCCCTTTAATAAAAAAACACATTTTTGTCCTTTGTTGCACGCCCCACTACCCTTTCCCTCCTTTTATAATTTTTTATTCCTCCTTTCCTAATTTAGTTATCACTTTAATTAGTATTTAAATATTTAAATCAAAATTGATTATGTATTATTTTAACTAGCAATTGCATCGAGAGGTGCAAAGTAACGCCGAAAGGAGGAGTGGGGAATGTAGAAGGCAATAATCAAATGAAATATATGAACAATGAAATAGAATTAAAATTTGAGTTTCTATATATCTTCTAAAGAATGTAGCAGGAAGTTAAATTTAAGAAGAAAGTTACACTAACATAAATGTCTCAAAACAATGAGAATCCTTGTAGAGACAAGGTACATACAAGAGGAGTTCAATTTCTTTGGGTATTTTTAAAATGACTTAGAAAATAAAAGAAAAAACTTAGCAAAGTAATGTCACCTTCTAGCTAGGTATTCCATCATAAAGGTATTTTCAGGAAAATATTTGTGTCTATTGTGGATGGTGTGTGTAATTTTTTTCTATTTTTTATTTCTCTCAATTAATGAAGTAGAAAATCAACTAACTAAAGACTCTATAATCTAAGAAAAAATCAATAGTAAGTATTTCAATAAAATTTTCAGGTTTGTTATGACAAACTATTCCAATGGAATATCTAAGGCAATTTATATATCACGTTCAACATTGTTCATGCAAAGGCTCATATACAAAGATTATGTTTTTAGGTTTATGGACCTTTACTGATTTTGCAAGTAAGTGGGGAGTATCCAAATTAGAGGTCATAGATGACTCTAAATTGGTGATAGATTGGGCATGTAAAATTGTTGTTTTGGATAATGTATATTCTTTCAATATATCTTTGCACCTAGGGGAAATTTCTAATTTATGATGTTCAAAATTATATTTTTACCAATTGGCCATTTTAAATTTCAAATGCCTTGAAGTCAATCTCACATTACATCATTATCTTTATATCTATGTTGCTCGTGCCAATTAAATAAAAATAATTTTCAATTAAATTTTATGGAAAAGATGAACATAACTTAATAAAAAGGTATTTCAAAAGTAAAATAAATAATATTTTCCAAATACCATCCTTTTCAATTCTACGATATTATAATATCAAACTAATATTTTTAGATGAAAATAATTATATACATATAAAACAAAAACAAAAAATGTCCTTAATAATTTTTAAGTTAAAATTAAATTTATATCAAAACTATTTTTATTTTTAAAACTAATTAAAAATTAAACTATAAATAAAATAACATATTATGAGAGGAACATTTATGATTTTAAGTTAGTCATTGCACTTTATGTGATTCAGGATTTTATTTGCCTCCAATCACAAACACAACTTTATTGATTTCTTAACGAAAATTGTAATCACCTTGAAAGTTTTGTTAAAAATCTATCTTAAAATAAAAGCAAATATGTATTCGCTTTGTATAAAAAAACACAATTGTAAAAATATAAAATCGATTGAAAGGTATAACAATATCCTTGCACATTCCCTGTATTTATTTAAGCCAAAAAAGTATTTCAAATTCATTTAACGTAACAAAACCAAAGTGTAAATGATGTGGCACCATGAGGAACTTTGCTTTGCAAGAAACAACTAACAACCAAACACACATTAAATATACATGTGAGAAAGCAACAAGTGATGAGACACCTTTACGTTACTACAGTGACACTAGAATCCATTGGAAGCCATTCTGGAATGAATGACTACTGCAAACAAAAACTTATTAAAAAATAAACAAACGTATACTTCACTTTGGAAACTGAGGGATGCTTTCACATTTTTTATTCCATTGCATTGCATCCAACTATCACCCGCCCCTCTATATCTCACTTGCCTAAGAAAATTTATGGGTTGGTTGCATACAAACGATTTGCTCCGTCAATATTTTCAAAGCTACTGTATGATTACAAAATTTATGGAACTCTTCCATCTATAAATTCATTAAGCAGTGGCCCTTTTCATCCACATCCACAATCTTCTTGAATCTCTCATTTTAATTTCAACGACGAAGCTTGTGATCACACTAATGTTATCAGTGGAAGTTGTAGTATTTGTTCTTGTTCCTCCACTTGAAGCGTCATTTTTATGGCCAAAGGGTTATGCTATTTCCAACACCGTGACCTTACAACAATGAGAAATTATGGAAGGAACCTTCATAGTAGCAGTGGAAAGTTAGGGAAAAACAATTGTAGGAGGAAATTATGCCTCGGGATTCTTGGATCACAACAACTCTAGAAAATTCACTTTGTCTATCGTCTTCAGTCCATTTTCCTCTTCCCCTAAAGGCAACGAAATCTAGAGCGCAAACTGAAACATGCCTCTCGGATAAAAACACAAGCTCCTACGCACTGGTAAGGCCATAATTTTGCTTCTCGTGGACTCCGACAACACCCAATTTTGGTCCTCCAGTAATTTAGTAAAATCCATGGAACGATTTGAGAATGGTAGTTGGAATATTTACAATATGATGAATGTGAAGTCCCTGAATCTGGGTTCTTTCATTGTCTAGTACAGTTGGCAACATCCCACCAATACTCAAACAATCGGGAAAACTTTTTAATAATAAATCTTCCGGAAAATCACATAAGGAATTTTTGGATCATAATAATAAATATTCCTTATGTGATTTTCCAGAAGATTTATTATTAAAATGTTATGGATCACAGAAGCTTGCACTCTCAATCGGGAAAACTATTCGAACCGGGCAAAAGCTGGTGAGCAATTCCTCGCCCATCAATCGCTCAAAATGGAAATTTTCACTGATGGCAGAGAAATTGGGTGTGGTGGTTTATAAAGATAATTTTCCTTATTGGGTTTGGCTTTTCCTCGGTCTCAACTATGAATTCATAAATAATCCCTACATTAATTCTGGAACCCTAATTGCTCAAGTTTTGTATGCGGGAATTCTGTTTGGTTTGGACAACATAAGAAACGCTTCGAAAACATGCATGTTTGGGAATAAGAATTTTTCATTCTCACCCACTTCTCTGTCTGATACTCTGTCTTTCGGTACCTTCAAGTCAGAGGATCAATACACTAAGGTTTGTGAGATTGGACTTTAACAGGAACCCGAGAGTGTAAGTGGCACTGCCGATGAGAGAAATTCTTGGAGGCAATCCTCTCGTTTAGACGGTCTTGTCGTGTTTCAACTGCAGCTTGCCATCTGTTTGCAGTGCTTATGGCGTCTACTCCAATGGTCAGTGTAGTTTCCCTGCGCCCGCCATGTTTCAAATGAAGGAACATACATTGGTTGCTCGTCTCGACTTCCCTTGAATTTTAATTGCAGAGGGAAACAAGAAATGGTGGTAGTGAAGTCTATGTACTTGGCCAGAACATTTTAATTGCAGAGGGAAGCAGGACATGGTGGAAGTGAAGTCCATGCACATGTCTGGAACATTTTAATTGTAGAGGGAAGCAAGAAATGCTGGAAGTGAAGTCCACACACTTGAACCTTTCAAAGGGAGAGAAGATTAATGAAAAAAGGAGCGATGAAAGCTAGTCATGTGTCAAGCGTGGATAAGTCTGAGGAGGACGAAATTTAAGTTCACTGATTCACAAGAGTGAACAATTTTTGCACATCAAAATGCCGTAGAAAGACGCCTTTTGGCGTAATTATTTGTTTCAATCAATACTTTTATTCTTTATTTAGCCCTTTTGACTTAACCTTTAACGATCACATTGATTTAATTATTTTTTTCCCTTAACGATTAATTGATTTTATTTTATTTAAGGCTCATTAACACTCGTTTGTCATCAGTCTATGTTCTATACTCTGTGATGATGGGTGGAGTGTCCACCCAAAATGTCTGATCCAGGTGGATATTGGTGGCCACCCACCTATTCCACTTGGGGCCCCACCACTGTCTCTTTCATTTTTTTTTTTTTTTTCAGTTTCGGCACAACTTACTATTTTTAGCAGTTTTTCGGGTCCTAACCTTCCGGAGTCGTTTTGAGGCCCTAAACGACGTTTTTTGGGAAAACCGGGAGCAACATGGTTCCAAGGACCAATGTTTCTCATCTCAAAAGTTGTAGTCCTCGAATAGATATTTCTAACGAGGTATGGTGTGCGTCAAACAGAGATTGTATGCCGGAGTTACGTCCCCAGGAAGTTGAAACACCAATTCACCCAAACGGGGCTCATAGTTTTGGTGCTTCATCTCCTAGGGTTAGGGTTTTGGATGTTTAGGGTTTTCCATTGTTTTTAAAGAATAAATATGCCCTCGAGCCTCATTGTAACATAGTTCAGAGGCTTGTAGCCACCACATCTCTTCTCAGAGATAAGCTACCAACGCCCTAGCTAGTTTATTTCCATTTTGTTAGTAAGCAAATTTTAGTTCTTTGATATTAATGAAATGAAGTGTTATTTCCGCTGCATCTTTGTATTTATGGTTATATGTGTATTTTGTTGTGTCCCTGCATAAATCTGGATCAGTGGTATTAGAGCGGTCTACTTTTTCTCGATTCTTCTTTGCATGTCCCCAACGAGGTCGGGGTATAAGGAGTTAGGGCTCGATCTGGTTGAACCTTTGCAAGATCAGCCTCACAAACCCCAACAACCACCCATGGGGGATGGAAATAAATATGAGGGAGCATGAGATCTTATCAAAATATTGCTCGAGGAGGCCCTCGAAAAACAAAGGAATGCAATGATGGATAACTTTGCGCAGATCCTTCAACGACTGCCCATCGACGGCGCATTTGCATCCAGCAGCGACTCTTGAGACACGACTCCCTTTAAGGTACAAGTAAACTTTGACATTCCCATATTTGAGGGCCAAATAGATGCAGATGTCGTAGATATATAATTGAATCTATTAGAGGGATATTTCTCAGTTCATGACTTTTCCGACCAAGAGAAGATTATTTTTGCACTCCTCAAAGTTACCCCCCATGTCAAGGACTGGTGGGAAACCTACTGTAAGAAAAAGGATGAGACAAAACCCTCTTTGTTCTCAGCCTTACCCCCTTGGAATTCTTTCTGAGATGCCATCAAGGAACAATACTATCCCGTGGGGAGCTATGAAAACAAGTACAAATAATGGACCACGCTACAAAGGGATCAAGATGTGCATGAGCTAACGAATCTGTTCCATACCCTGCACATAAAGTTGGGTATCAAAGATTTGAAGAAATATTTGGTACTAAAGTATAGCAGTTGTCTGCATAGATACATTCAGGAGGAAATGGAGTTCCTCGACATCTCCTCGCTTGGTATGACATACCGGTATGCTGCCAAGATTGAGCATAAATTCAAACAGAAGAAGTGATACTTTGGATCTTCAAATCAAAAGCAAGGGAAAGGTGCCCCAAAATCGCAGAACAAAGGACAAAGCTAAGGCATGGCGGCCCAAGACAGTCTGCCAAAGCCGCAAGTAAAGAACAACACTGTGAAGCCAAAGAAGGACAAGGGAAAGTGGCATGAGTTCCATAAGAGCTCCACTCACAACACAAGTGAGTGTCGATCCAAGTAGTTGTTAGGGGCCGAGATGAGGGCTTCTGAATCAGATGCATGCTCTGACTCTGAATCAGAACCTGACAAGGGGAATGACAAAGGGAAACAGATTATTGATGCAGAGGCCAATGCCACTGTTGCCACTACGAAGATCTAGAAGGAGGAACCGGAAGATCCAGAGGAGGAGGAGCATCTCTTCCACTCCCAAGTGTGGGTGAAGGGTTCCCCGCTATAGTTCATTGTCGAAAATGGGAGCCAAAAGAACCTCATTTTAGCAGATGTCATGAAGCAGTTGAGCTTGCTAACCACAACACACCCACAACCATACACCATCGGGTGGCTTCACCAAGGACGGGATCTTCGTGTCAGCCAGCAGTGTCGCCTTCCCTACAACATCAAGCTCTTCATGGATGAGGTATTATGTGACATTTATCCTCTTAATGTTTATGATGTATTATTAGGCCAACCATACTCGTGGAAGCGACATGTTGTGTATGAGTCCCGGCCTCGCGCTGTTATTGTTACTTTGGGAAATAAGCTGTACAGGATACCAGAGGTACCACCGCCTGCTACTATCTCTTTGGTTACTACAAAACAATGGAGTAAGCTCATTTCCAAAACCAGGAAATTTGTTTTCCTGATGATCTGCCCCCAAAGCAAGAAGAAGACCGTGGCCACGACCTCCAAACAGGACTCCTCTGCACGAAAACAACAAATTGACAAGGTTGTGGAGGAGTACTGGGACATCTTCACCTCACTCACAGGGGTGCCTCTGCATTGCCAGGTCAAGCACCCCATTGATTTGACCCCAAGTGCGATGTTACCCAATGGACCGATCTATCGACGCTCTGTTCTGGAGAACGATGAAATCAAGAGGCAGATTCAGGAGCTACTGTAGAAAGGTCACATCTGGGCGAGTTCATTGCCCTGTGGGAGCCCAATTGTGTTGTTATAGAAGAAGGATGGGACTTGGAGACTCTGTATTGACTATTGAGTGTTGAACAATATCACTGTCTGGAATAGGTGCCCGATCCCAAAGATTGATGACCTTCTAGACCAACTCAAAGAGGCAAAATATTTCAGCAAGATCGATTTGAAGTATGGGTATCGCCAGGTACCAATCGAACCCTTCGATCTGTGGAAGAGTGCCTTCAAATCTAAGGAGGGCCTTTTCGAATGGCTGGTCATGCCTTTCAGGTTGACGAATGCCCCTGCAACCTTCATGAGGTTGATGGACGACATCTTGCAGCCATTCATAAACTCATTTGCAGTGGTGTACTTGGATGACATTCTGATCTTCAACCAGACTTGGGAAGAGCACCTCCACCACATCTGACAAGTCCTCCAAACACTGCGGCAACACAAGTTGTGTGCCAATTTGGAGAAGTGCACTTTTGGCATGACTTAGGTTCAATATCTGGGATACATTATTGATGAAAGGGGGGTGCATGTGGATCTAACCAAGATCCAAGTCATTCAGGATTGGCCAACCCCAACCACTCTAATAGAGCTTCGCAACTTTTTGGGTTTTGCTAATTTCTACCGCAGGTTCGTGTTGGGATTCTCTCATATCACTTGGCCCTTGAATCAAGTCACCAAGGGAGGAGTGAAAGCAAAATTCTTTTGGTCGGAATCTCAACACAAGGCATTCGTAAAATTGAAACATCACCTCTATTCTGCCCCAGTGCTCACATTACCAAACCTGCAACAACCATTTGAGATCGAGACAGATGCCTCTGACTATGCTATTGGGGCAGTTCTTACTCAACAAGGGCATCCAGTGGCGTATCACAGTGAGGCATTGTCCGACATAGTCCGCAAGTATCCCACTTGCATTCCATTGTGCAGCCTTGTCAACAATGAAAGCATTACATTTTGGGGAAGGAAACAATCATCTACATAGACCACCGACCCCTACAACTCATACAAACACAAGGGAAGTTGCAGAACGATTGCCATAAGAAGTGGTCCGCATATCTGCAATAGTTTCATTTGAACATCAAGTACAAGAAGGGTAGCACCAATAATGTTGCAGAATTCCTCAGCCGACCACCGATCATGGCGCTAACCACCATTCTCAACTCTTGTGAGCACGAGACTTTTAATTGGCGACCTCTCTACAAGAGAAATGCAGAATTCGGCCACACATACAAGGCACTCTTGGGGGGTACACAAGTTCCAAATTTCCACCTCGAAGATGCACTGTTATGTCACCTGGGACACATTTGTGTTCCTTCAAGCGAGCATGCCAAGATGACATGGGAAGCACACTATAGTCGAGTCGCTGGGAATTTCGGGGTCAAGAAAATAGTTGCAGCATTGCAAAAGTATTTCTATTGGTCGAACCTTCGACAGGATGTCATGAAGTACATCAGATCCTGCACTGCTTGTGTCATTGCCAAACCGACCACCATGAAGCAAGGCCTTCCGCTACCTACCCCTAGTCGACCTTGGGAATCCATCTCCATGGATTACATGTTGGGCCTTCCTTCTACTAAGCATGGAAACGACTGTGTTTTCAAGGTCTTCGACAGATTCTCGAAGATGGCCATTATGGCGGCTTGCAAGAAGAATATCACAGTAGAAGCCATTGTTAAACTCTTCTTTGAACGAGTGTGGGTGCACTTTGGGATCCCACAGTCTATCATACCAGATCGAGACAACAGGTTTCTCAGCACATTTTGGTCCAACCTCTGGTCAATGCTGGACACTAAGCGCACCAAGTCCACAACTTTCCATCCCTAAACTGATGGCCAGATAGAGGTCGTCAACAGGATGATTGCACACATTTGCACATGTATAGTTCAAAACATCCACACACATGGGATGAGAGCCTCCCCTATGTACAACACAGTTATAACTGGGCTCTCCACAACTCAACCGGACACAACCCCTTTCAGGTGGGCTTGGGATTCTAGCCACTATGTCCCATTGACATAGCCATGCCATTTGGGGCTACTCAAGCTGATTCGGCTCATGTCCAGTCTGAAGCTGACAAAGCGAACAACTTTATTGAGCACATTCAGCACATCCGCCAACAGGTTCATGACATATTGGAAAGAGCCAATGCTTAGTACAAGCAACGACATGATCAACATCGAGTGCCACACAACTTTCAGGTGGGCGACAAAGTGTGGCTACATTTGCAGAAGGAGCGCCTCACTGGACCCCACCGCAAGCTTTGCCTGCTCCGATATGGGTCGTACACCATCACCAAGGCTGTAGGGAAAAAATCCTTTGAGCTCAGTATTCCACCATTCCTTGGTTTGCACCCAATATTCAATGTGGATAGGCTTTGTCTCTACTTCCCACCTCTACTGGACACCTCTAACATTGCAGAACAACTCACACCAACTTAGTTGAACCCAGACTGCATGGAACAGGGCACCACAGATTGTATCATGGACATGCAAATCAAGAACACTCGCCAATAGAAGATCCAACTGTATCGGGTTGTCAAAGTTAGCCAACTCCTGCACCAAGGCAAGTGGTTCACAAATGACTAAGTTCAGCATAAGTTTCCTCATCTCATGGAGGAACTCAACGCAATGGGGACCATTGCTTCCTAAGGGGGGAGGAATGATCCAGGTGGATATTGGTGGCCACTCACCTATTCCACTTGGGGCCCCAACACTGTCTCTTTCAGTTTTGGCACAACTTACCATTTTTAGTATTTTTTTTGGGTCCTGAACTTCCGGAGCCGTTTTGAGGCCCTAAACAACATTTATTGGGAAAATCGGGAGCAACATGGGTCTAAGGAGTCCAAGGACCGATGTTGCTCACATCAAAAGTTGTAGTCCTCAGATAGATCTTTCTAATGAGGTATGGTGTGCGTCAAACGAAGATCGTATGCCAAAGTTACGTCCTTGGGAAGTTGAAACACCAATTTACCCAGACAGGGCCCGTAGTTTTGGCGCTTCATCTCCTAGGGTTAGTTTTTTGGATGTTTAGGGTTTTACATTGTTTCTAAATAATAAATATGCCCTCAAGCCTCATTGTAACACAATTCAAAGGCCTGTAGCCACCACATCTCTTCTTAGAGATAAGCTACCAATGCCCTAGCTAGTTTATTTCCATTATGTTAGTAAGCAAATTTCAGTTCTTTGATATTAATGAAATGAAGTGTTATTTCCACTGCATCTTTGTATTTATGGTTATATGTGTATTTTTTTGCGTTCTTGCATAAATCTAAATCAACGTTAGACAAGATAAAAATCCTATACAGAGTTCCATTCATAAATCTTCTTTGGACTCCCATTAATGTTTGTAGGATGAAATATTAGCGAGCTCTTTGCCACCAATTGTGTCATAACATATTCCTCCATTGGAATTCTTTTACAGTACTCAAAAGAAGGTTGTTGTGAGGAAGAGCGGAAATAAGAGAAATGGTGAAAATGAAAGAAAAATCACAAAAGTTTCATTGCAAACAATTTGGGATGGCTCCTGACCAAGGGAAGATAAAACGACTGAGGAATTAGCTTGTTTCATTGGGGCTTATGCTAATGCTAATATTGATCATGTTATTAGGTCAAACGACTTTTTAAAGCTAATGGATGATATAATTATTAAATTAGAACAATAGTTGTCTCAGTAGGAATCATGTCCAGGCTCAGTTGAAATCTTAGGAAGATGAAGTCATTAAATTGCAACTTGAATTACAAGTCATAAATCAACAAAAATATGCTCAGGTGGTTGCACTTCAGTTAAAGTCAAGGAAGTAGCAAATAACATAGTGGACTTAGAAATGTTCAAGCGAGAAGCCTTTGACATTAATCAATAGTTCCTTCATGAACAAGAACAATTTATGTAACAAGTTGAGTCTTGCTCAAGCTCAATAGAACCTGACTGAAGTATTTTTCAAAGATATGATTGATAAGGGGACAAAGTATGAAGAAGCGAAAAGCAAACTCACTGAACTATTTACTTGGCAGAATATTGAAAAAAAAAAGAAGGTTGAAAAACTAGAACACTAATTTGCATAATTTTAAGGAGTTTATTAAGGTTGCACAACAAAGGTATTCTCCATTAATACAATTTATCATGTGGGTTGTCAAAGAAACAAAGCTAGAACCAGATGTTTTAGAAGAAAAGCTACCAGAAGCCGATGCCTTAAGAAAGAAGGTGAAAGAAAACATACAAGAATATCATAAAATTATATTGAACAAATTCAAAAGGTCCACATGGAATCCATTTGGAAATATTTGGTTAAGCCACAAAGCCATACTCTGATGACCAAGCTGGTTAATGACAAAATTGCACAAGAATTGCTAGTTGTGTAAGCACACATTTTTGAGTGCTAGGTCAACACTTGATTTGATCCTCCTATGCAACTCACACATCTTCTTGAGAATACATGCTTGATGGAAATAATCCAATAAATCTCCTCGGGACATTCCTCCAACTAATTGAAAGTTTATTTTCATATGGGCATCCAAACAAACTTTTAATTTGCTATATTTATTTTAATTGTTGGAAAAATCATGGAGGAAAACTTTATCCTTTGTTTTTGTGATCTTATTTAAGCAACATTAAAACCTTGTGAAAGGGGTGTTGATTTTGGCTAAGAAAGTAAACTCCACACTACTGTAAAGTTATTTTCTTAATATAAGTTCTAGACCACTTCGATTTCATGTTTCAATGAAGACGAGCAATTATAGTACTATTGCTTTAATTTTCCTCCTCATTCTATCATCGAAAGTGTAATATTATTTTGATTGCTTCAATGATTTATGATTAAAATTGATTATTGTTAATCAATTACTCCTATTTGTATTGAAGCATTACGATTTAAATCTGTGTGTAAACACTGTAGACGAATGTAATTGATTTAACTATTTAAATGAATTATTGTTTTATTTGCAGTTGATTTATTACAATGAACGAGACTAGAGATCTATATCTCCTGTTTATTGTAGTTTTTCTATTTCACATACATTGAATACTCGAGATAAATATATATGTATATTAGTTTAACGATATAGTAATAACTTAGATAGGTTTCTTTTAGTTTTCACTAGATTACAAATACTTGGTCTTTATGTTATTTCCCTTTAAAAACATTTAATTCATCATTTGCAATAAGTCTCCATTCACTGGAGCAAGATCTCACCTTGGTAACCAAACCCATTTAACTGGTCGAAGTCACTATCCCAAATGGAAAAGGGTTTGATTGGGATCATAACCGAGTGATTTCCTAAATGTTGAGTTGGTCAATTATGGCCATCAATAAGACACTAAATCAATAAGTCTCCAATGTCCTCCTTTATTCCCTACATAGTCAATATATGCCCAAGCCACTTTTACCTATTTTTTGAATCACATCCCAAGTTAAAGCTCTATTTTTAAGGGCCAACCATAGAAATATCTTGGATTTTTTTATGAACTTTATCCTTTAGATTTTAGTTCACCACCAAGCACCTACTTCACCATTAACATAAATAATGACTTTATAACCTAACTCAACATTATTTCGAGCCAAAACTAATGAGTCAACGTCCTAGTTTAATGTAATATGGCCCTTTCTTAGCTCTGTTATTGCCAAATTCCACCAAGCTTCACTTTCACCTTCTAGATCCCAAAACTATATTAATTTCCATCATTGGGATTAGATATAATTTTGAACACAAAGAAAGTAAAACTACACTCCCACACTTTAAAATTGGATTGGAACCTACTCTTACTTATGTCTTATTTTTTACATTTCAAACTAAATTGTTTTTAAATATAAAAAAAGCTAATGATTATGCTAAACATTTTTATTCAATCACATTTACACAAACTATATTATTTGCAAAACCTATATTTATTTGGAGTTGTCTTTAGTGCGACTTTTTGAAGTTTCAGGTGCCGGAATCCTGTGAATTTTTTTGAGGTAAAATCTTGGTTTTTGTTATTCAAACTGGTTTTTTGACTCTATATATGGATTCAACACCCTCAAAAACCTCTAAAGAACTTTGATTGTGCAAAGTTAGCAATCAAACTTCTCTTTTCAATAAATTCCTATCGGAATTTAGAGAAATTACACCGTAAAAACCTTCAAAAAAAAAATTGCACTAAAGACTACTCGTATTTATTTCGCAAACATCCATAAAGTATTCCAATGGCCTTGCCATGGAAAATTAAAGCACAATTACCTAAATCTGTCCAAAAACACCTTATACCAATATACCAAAAGTAAGAGGCTTAATTATTAATCCCTTCTAAGAAGATTTGGTTTTTAAGAGGAAGGCAAACCACCACCTCTTTCAAATAATTTGCGTTTCCGTACGATTATCTATCTTGAGACACTGGTTATTGTTTATCTTATAGGTGGGCTATTTTTAGTAGAAATATACTTTTCAATTATCAATAAAGCTTTGAATTTTATGGCTTGTTTGCAACCTGTGAGTTTAAAAACGCTTTGCGTATTCTATATCATTAAACCCTACATTCACATCCTCGTGTTTCTCTGCCCTGCGTAAAACCTTTTCCTTCGATTGTCCGAGTTTAAAAACGCTTTGCGGATATTGTTTTATTCCATATCCTTAAACCCTACAGTCACATCCTCGTGTTGCGACGCCTTGCGGCAAACCTTTTCCTTCGATTGTCTGGTTATTTTTGTTGCTTTGGAGGCACTCTGGTAGCAATGGCTCGGAATCTGGTTCCATTTTCAGCCATGGCTCGGAATCTGAAGAAGAAGAAGAGAATTCCAAAGACGCACAAGGTAATCCTGCATTCAATACTTTTAGAATCTTTGTTATTTTCCTGGCGACTATTACAAAAACGATCCGTTAATTGCAGGCTTTCAAGAAAGGCAAGGGAACTTCAAAGACGACGCAGCAAGATGCCAAGGTTAGCCTTTAGAATTATGATCTATCGTTAATTTGTGCGTGGTTTACTTCATGGCTTCTTCCTCCGATTGCTGCTGGAGTTAGCTGTTGTAGCCCTTAGTGTTCTTCTTGGATGTTTTTGTCTTATTTAAAGGGATAACTCTTTTACAATATTGGATTTAGAATCCGATGGCCTCTGGCTACGATGTTGCCACTGAGGGGCCATAAAAGTCATTAACAACACCTCCACTTTATCACGGAAACAGTTTTTGACTCTGTAACATGACTTCATACCTCGATATGTATAATCACGGAGAGTACTACCACCAGGTTTTTAATCTGGGTCATTCTCGTGCAAGTACTACAACGTTGCTGCTAGATCACAGACCGACAGACTATCTTCTGCTTGGATGTTAATCTCATCTCCTGAGCTATAGAACTAAAACTTGTGCATCTAATGCCTGCCCCGTTGTTGTTTCTTTTGCCATTTAGACCTTTTGATGACATCTCTCTGAAACCTGGGATCTGTAGATGTACTGTGTTGGGACTTGAGATAGTGGAAATTCACAGTTTTTCTTTTTTTCCCCTCTTATTCATTTATTTCGGAAGTAGCCATTTTAGAGCTCAAAGAAAAGCATTACAACTGGCCCCAAGGGAATGTTTGCATGCACGGATGAAAGGTTTGTGAGCCACTTAACACAAGCACTTATGTTTGGCTAAGCTGCCACGACAGGGGGGGGGTACTCTTCTATCAAAACCATCCAGGTCTTGCACTTGGCTTGACTGCTTCCTGGCATGCCAGGCTCTTGGAGCTTGTTTTAATCCATACAATGCCTTCTTTAATTTGCATATGAAGTCTTTATCTTCTGACAGGTCAAACCCTTTTGGTTGTTCCATGATCCATCTATACTTCTTTTAAGTCACCATTTAGAAAGACTGACTTTACATCCATTTGATAGACTTTGAACCCTTTTGAACATGCAGAAGCTAAAACATCCTTATGGCCTCTAGTCTGGCAACTGGAGCGAAAGCCTCATTTAGAAAGACTGACTTTACATCCATTTGATAGACTTTGAACCCTTTTGAACATGCAGAAGCTAAAACATCCTTATGGCCTCTAGTCTGGCAACTGGAGCGAAAGTCTCATTTAGAAAGACTGACTTTACATCCATTTGATAGGACTTTGAACCCTTTTGAACATGCAGAAGCTAAAACATCCTTATGGCCTCTAGTCTCGCAATTGGAGTGAAAGTCTCATCAAAGTCAATTCCTTCAATTTGAGTGTATCCCTTACACACCAATCTTGCTTTGTTTCTAATGACTTGTCCATTTCATTCATCTTGTTCTTGAATACCCACTTGGTTCCTATGACATTTTTATCCCTTGGACATGGCACAAGTTCCCATGTTCCATTCTTTTCGATTTGGTCCATCTCCTCTTCCATTGCTTTTATCCAATGTGGATCCTCACTTGCTTGAGTAAAGTTCTTTGGTTCTATCTATAAGACAACAAAGGGATATCATTATTCTTTGGTGCGTTTGTCATCTTTCTTCGAGTTTGTATTCCTCCATCCACATCTCCAATGATTTGGCTTTTTGGATGATTTTTTTCTACTAACTTTAAGGCTGTTTTTGATGGTTCCTCCTTTTGATTTTCTGGATCCGTTTTTCTGCAACACATTCTTCTGGATCTATAAAGATAGGGTCGTCTTCATGGGTTTGAACTTTGAACAACTTCTTTTTTAGGAAGAACCTCATATATCTTTACATCAATGCTTCCAACTATCTTTGACAAACAATTGTTGTAGCATTTGTAGGCCTTGCTTCTCACTGAGTATCCAAGGAAATTCCTTTGTCAACACGTGAATCAAATTTGCCTAACGAATCATCATTAATTTTCATAAAACTTTTGCTTCCAAATATTCTGAAGTGTTTCATAGAGGCATGCCTTCCTTTCGATAGTTCATATGGAGTTTTATCACTATTTACCCGGAGTTGAGCTTTGTTCATGATATAGACCGCTGCCCTAGTTGCCTCCCTCCATAATTTAACTTGTTAATCAACTTCCAACAACATCATTCTTGCAGTCTCTTGTGCAAATCTGTTCTTTCTCTCTACTACTCCATGTTGTTGTGGAGTCCTAACAACAACAAGTTCCCTCTTGATTCCATGTTTTTCTATAGAATTCATTGAATTCTCTTGAGGTAAACTCTCCACCTCCATCTGTTCTTAAGCATTTGATCTTCAACTCGATTTCATTTTCTACTGCTGCTTAAATTTTTTTAAAACAATCTTGCGTTTCTGACTTATATGTTATGAAAAATATCCACATTAGGCCTCCCTCCATAATTTAGCTTGTTAATCAACTTCCAACAACATCATTCTTTGCAGTCTCTTGTACAAATATGTTCTTTCTTTCTACTACTCCATGTTGTTGTGGAGTCCTAACAACAAGAAGTTCCCTCTTGATTCCATGTTTTTCTATAGAATTCATTGAATTCTCTTGAGGTAAACTCTCCAACTCTATTTGCTCTTAAGCATTTGATCTTCAACACCATTTTCATTTTCAACTGCTGCTTAATTTTTTTTTAAAACAATCTAGCGTTTCTGATTTATATGTTATGAAAAATACCCACATCAGTTTAGTATAATCATTTATAAATAATATAAAGTACCTTTCTCCTTGTAGAGATGGAGTTCTGGTTGGATTGCACAAACTTGCATGAATGATTTGCAGAAGCATTGATATCGATCATTCCTTTGATTTGAGCTGGTCTTGGGTTGCTTTCCATGTTGACGTGGTACACAAACAACATTTGTTGGCTTTGAGATTATGGGGATGTCTCTTACTGCTTAGGTTTGGCTAATCTTCATCAAGTTGTCAAAGTGTAGGTGTCCCAAACGCTTGTGCCACACCAACGTTCATTTGATTGACTCATGTAACATCTTTCTTCTTGAATTTCGCTGAGAATGTTAGGTTATCTGTTGTTCGTACTCCTTTTCCTACTAGTTTTCCTTTGGATGACCTCCTTATCTCACAGTCTTTGGCACGAAAAATGAGATCATGTCCTTGATCTCATATTTGGATGACACTTAGAAGATTATGCTTGAGCCCATCAACATATAATGCATTTTGTGCTTTTCCCTTGCCATTGATGAGACTCATTATTCCTTTTCCATCAATTTTAGCAGATCCATTGTCTCCAAAGGTCACATTTCCAACCTTTTCTGTGCTTAGTGAGATGAACTTTTTCTAGTCACTTGTTCATGTGCCTAGAACATCCACTATCTACAAACCATGGGTTTTCCTTTTTTTGAGCATACAAGGCGAGGTTGCACTTCACAGAGGTAGATTCTTTAGTCTTCTTTCTCCATATTGTTTCTTTTGGCTTTAATGCGTAATTTTGTGCTTCATGATCTAGATTGTTGCATTTGCTACCTTCTAGACTATACTTTGAAATAGGGGTAAAAGAATTACAAGTCTTGACTTGATTTTGCCTCTTGATGTAACAATCTTCTTTTGATGATTAATCCTATATGCCTTGCAATGTTTTGTCTAATGACCAAATTTTTTACAATAGAAACAATTGCCAAGAAAAATAATTTGATACTTGTTGGTGTAGTCTCGCCTTGATGGGATATTCCTTTCGCGGAGGGCCTGCTCTTCATTTCTTGAATGAACTTTGTTTTCTAAAGAGTTATTGAGATGAAGTCCTTTAACGACATCAACAAAACTTCTCGACTTTTCTTCATGATGACCATTGGTGTCTCCTTGAGAATTGGAGGTTTCCCTATATAGGCAAGTCTGGATTTATCATGTGGTGGCCTTTGGAAGCTAAGTATTTTGTCCAAGATTTGGGAACTCTTCAAATTCTTATTGGCCTTATTCAACTCCCTTTTTAAAGATACCACTTTTGCCTCCAATTTTCCACAAATCTCTTTCTTTTCCTTTAGTTTATTGCTCAATACTTCTTCTATTCATTTAGCTTCTCCCTACTCACTTTTGAGAGATGATTTCTTGAGAGACTTTACATTCTTTTTCTTTAGTCTCTCATTTTCTTCTATGGCACCAATCAATAGTTCTTCCATATTTCTTTCTACTTCTTCCGGATTTCTTTCTTCTTCTTTTGGATTATTTGCTTCATTTGTGAAGGCCATGAACAATTCTTCATTGCTTCCACCATATTCTTCTTCTTCTTCATCAAAGTCATCATTGTCTTTGCGGGGAGAAGAAATTATTTTTGCTTGAGCCTTTTCTCTTGAAGGTTCTTCTCTTAGGTTCATCCTCATCATCACTGTCATCTTTAAAAGGACTCTTTGCTGCATAATGTCCTATTTTACCACATCTAAATCAAATGGGAGGTAACTTACCTTTGAGTTTGGATCCTTTCTTCAACTTCTTGACAAATTGTGCCCATTTTAATATCATAATCATCACCGCTACAATCACAATTATTTCCCTTTCTTGATGTCTTGGATGCCTTAAATGCAACTTCCTTATGGGTTGAATTTCCTGACCCCCTCTCATATGTTGTGAGAATCCCTGGAAGTTCATCCATTGAAAAAGATGCCAAATATTTTAGTTCTTCTACGATGCAAACCTTGGCATCAAAATGATTTGGAAGGGATCTCATACTTTTTGGACAATCATTTTTTCTTTGACTTTTTCACCTAGTCCTCTAGGAGAGTTGACTACCTCATCTACTCAAAGAAAGTAAGCAACAATACCTTTTTCATCATTCATCTTGAGACTTTCAAACTGCCTTCTAAAGGTTTAAAGCTTTGCCTTTTTGACTTTGTCATCTCCTTCATAATTATTGACGAGCTTGTCCCACATATCTTTAGCTATTTCAATACTCATAACTTCAGTGAATTTTGAAGCTGACAAATTAATCACTATAGAATTCAACGCCTTGGCATTTGCTATATATGCTCTTTTCTTGTTTTGGTTTGTTGGTGGAAGAGATGGGATTTTGTATTCATTTGTGATAGATTGCCAAATATAAACCCCAAGAAACATTAGGTAATACTTCATTTTGACCTTCTAGAATGCAAAATTTGTTCCATCAAATTGGGGGACCTTAGCATCTTTATTGGCTATTGTGATTCAAAATCCCTTCTTCCACTTGTTAGGCTGATCTTGAAGAAGTTGGCTCTGATACCAATTATTGAAAATACCGAGGGGGGGGGGTGGGGTGAATATTTTTAATTAGCCAATTAAGATTTTTCTTTAATAGAAGATACCTGAACATAAAAAAAAACTTACATGATGATTGTTCAAAAATGAGGACACTAATCCTCTCAACAAATCCAAGCAATGACTTGGTCAAAATGAGGACTCCAATCCCCTTGAGCCTGATAGTCGAGTTGAGTCGAGTGAAAAGTTGGCGTAGATAGACAACTGTCGAGGGTGGCCGTGGCAGATTTGTGGAACAGCCATAGATAGCTGACAACAACTGGTGAAGCTGTTAGCCGTTAGGCTAAATGGCCATGGAGGACGAGGACCACTTGTAGCAAATCGAAGGCATCAAATGACCGATAATATAGTTGAGTCAGTGTGCAGGGTTGAATCCAAGTGCATTAGGATGGCAAGAAAAAGACAAGGTTTGAGCTGCCACAAGTAATAGGGGGCCTGCAGCTGAGGGCCGGGAGGCCTTACAAGTTTGATTGCAAAGGGTTATTTGCTAAAGCCTGTTCGCAAAGGAGGGTTGAACAATTGTTAAAGGGCTAAAAGTGTGGTGAGTTTGTAGGCCATAAGAGTAGTGGATTGAGGGACTTGTTCATTGCAAGAAGATGGTTCGACGAAGATCTGGAAGGAGTCAGATCATTATGTAAAGGAGGCAAAAAACGACATCCAAGGATGGTTAGAGGGGATTGTGTCGCGAGTAGCATGCCATGTTGGGCATGACAGGGGAAAAAGCGAGATGCAGTGACCATCGAGAGTCATTGGGTAGGGGATATGTTGTGATAGGCATGGGTCAACAATTGCTAACAGAGTTGGTAGTAGCCAACAAATGGTATGAGGAACAATACCCACAACCAACAGGTTAGCCCTTAGAGTGAGAAAGGGGGACCAATCAAGGGATTGGAAGCAAAATTCTTGGGTGTCTCAAAGAACTGGGACAAACCCATATAACGGTGCTAGAAGAACTTGGCACAGAGTCGATGTTAGTTGCAGAGAGTGGGTAGGAGGCCTATTCTAGACCTGTCAGGACCAGTTGGTATGAGCTAACATTGATGGATGCTCAAGAATAGGATCCTAGGAGCATGGTTGGAAGGCTTCAGATCATATTTCGCAGGATAAAGCAGGGAAGTCTTCTAATTCAAAGGTGTGAAAATTTCATCTATTGCAATAACTGAAAACTATTCTTCTCACTAACAAATTAATTATGCAGTTATTTGCTACTACAAATATCGAATAAATTTACTGCTGCAATTTTCACAATAAATTACTGCAGAAAATAAAATGCTGGAAATAGAGAAATTCGAGCACACACATAGAAAATATTAACACAGTACACACATAGAAAATATTAACACAGTTATTTTTGGACAACTGTCCTTGGAAAAACCAATGTGGGAAAACCGATGCAGTAGATGAGGGTTTTCTTATTAATCTTCAAAAACAAATCAAAGATAGGAATTCAGACAACCAAAAGAGAGGAAAAATACTGAGAGAAATTTTGACCCCGGGATAGACCCTTTGCCCATATGCTGGTGACTCTGCGTCACTCTTTGCGTAGTGACTGCGCAAAGCTCTAGTGGACTGCGTCTCTCCTCAAGCTGCCTCCTAAATTCGTTCTGCACTTCCCGACCCTTTGCTGATACCCTTTCTCTCTCACTTGCTACTCACCCTCTGACTCTATCTCCTCTGCCGAATCTCAGTCACTGAGAAAATCGATCTGCCGGGGCATCTGAATAATTGCATTGGTGTGTCAAACATCTTACCCATCAATTTCTTATAATCTTTTGTTGGAGCACCAACGACCAAGATTAAAACATAATCGATGGCCCAAATTATTTCTAAATCGATCCGTGTGAGTTTCTAGAACATTCACACCATGACTTAATTAATTCTGATTAATTAATCATATTTCCTAAGTTTAGACTTAGGAAATATTAAAAATTGATTAATAAATCTAATTGAGTTGTCTCTAGGTGGAATTTCCAGAAACGATTTATGGGTATTGGAGAATACATGTATTCTAGCCTCTCCATGAAATGTCATGGCTAGAACACATCCGATGCTACAAAAACTTACAAAAGGTAGCATCTACAACAATGGAGAAAGTGATAGTGTTTAAGACAAATCCAGGTGGAAGAGATTTTTCTAGAAGTACCTTCCTCGCTAAGAGGGAGTGTTGAAAATGTAGCAAGCAAGGTCTACAGGCGTGTGCCTTAGTCAGAGAAGACCTCGGGTTGTCCTCATGAGTTAGACTTCAGTTAGGATGAGTTATTTCAAGTTTATTAGAATGATCATCAAGTTAGCATGCGTAGATTTGGAGCTTTAGTTAAGTGGAGTCTTCTTCAGTATGACTACATGATCGAGTGGCAGTTATGAGTTCAGATAGAATGAGTTGGGACTTCAGTTATTGATTCAAAGAAGGGCGAGTTATGATTCCAGTGATGATTGGAGAGAGAACTAGTTTGACTCAGTTAGCTTGCTAATCACAACTCGAGTTCTAAATTTGTGCTTGCCTAATTTAGCATGGATCGAATCTATAAAATAAGGATGAAGGCATAAGGATTAGACAATTGTTTTGTGTACAAAGGTTTGTGATGAGACAAAGCTTACGAGTTATTGCGAGAGAGCCTTGATTATGGAGCGCAAGAATTGTATCCTAAAGAAATGGAGGCGCAAGTGCGCTAAAATTTAGGAGAATTGGTTGTGCCCAAGTTGTGTGGAGTTGGGGTCCTAAAAAATAGGAGCTCAAGTGCTCTAAGAAATAGAGCCAGAAGTGCGCTAGGAAATAGGAGATCAATGCAAGAAGTAAGGAGGCTAAGTGTGTAGGGAAGGAGGAGCATAGTTGAAGCAAGACAACAGGGTTCGTAGAGTAAGTCAAGGAAATAGCAGAGGATCAATTGTGTGCAGGAACTGAGATCAAGTAGTGATCAAGGCAAGCCAAGATCAATTGTATCAGCTAAGATTTGTGTGAGAAGCAAATTGATTTCTCAAGGGAGACAAATTGCTTTGTAATAGATTCAATTGCTCCAAGAACAATCAATAAAATAGTCACAACAAGCAAGCATGCTTTCCTTGTTGTGTTTCTTAAGAAAAAATGTGTCAATTTGTGTGATATGTTTTTATCTTTATGTTTATATTTCGCTACTTATAAGTTGTTAAGAGGCTTTATATCTTGGTGAAAGTTGACTAGTTTCAGTTATCCGATATTTATCTAAGTATTTGCTTGAGTTTTCATGGAAATTTAACAGAAGGGGGGATGGTCCCTTGTGTTTGCCCTGATTTAGAGTTAGATGCAAGGCTGTTATCAATGTGACTTTTGGTGCCCCTACTTGATGGGAGCATCGAAAAGTAGTAATTGATTGAGTGGGATTTCGTCTAGGAGGAGGTTGGAGAATATGGGCACGAATTGAGGGTCTCCTACATGTAAATGGATATACATCTTTGGTTTGATTATTAGAAGAAAGTAGATAGGGTTTAGATCCCCGTGAACAAACAATGAAATATTTGATGGATCCCATAATAAATGGGGCGACGAACTATAAGGTTTTCCTTTCCTTAACCTAATGAAGTTTGCATGGTTGGCATACCTTGTTTGGTCATCAAGTGGTTTGTCTCAACTCAAATTCTATGTGAGCCCACTTGTAATTGTCCTAGGGGAATGTGAAGAGAGTGTGCCCAATCATGAGAAGTGTCTGTGGTTTGGATAATGACTCTGTCCCACACCTTTATGAAGTGTTCGACAAAGAACGCCATCTTTGGACATGACCTGCCTTGGGGGTTTGTTTAAGTGACCCACACAAATTGTTTGTATTTGCTATCATGGAGGATCTCGTTCAACCCTTGTTTAGTAAGTAGGAGATGGCTAGGTGCATCCATGGAGTATTTGAAAGGAGGAAGCTGTTTCATTGAAATAACAAGGAACTCCAAAAGGTTTGAGACTATTGCAAACCAACATTTGGCATGACCATGAGGGTGAAATAAGAAAATGGACTTTGATGAGAAATATGCTTGGTAAGGGCGTTGACCTCAACCCGTCACTAAATGGTCAGAACTCTGGAGGGGGTGCATAAGTGAAACCAGATAGAATATAGTCTCAAGACGAAAGGGGTGAGCACCTAACTCGACAAAGGGTTATATATTGGGTCACCTGCTTGCATTTGATAATGCATTGAAGGAGAAGGGTGCACACTTTATCAAATGAAGCCCAATCAACCTCCAATAAACAAGGTCCTCGTTATCGAAAAATCTAGTAGGCTAGGGCAAAGCCTCACTAGGGGACCTAGCTTTGAAGGCAACAAATAGACCAAGCATCATGACCACCTCAGTGGCTTCTACCCTCTTGTTTTGTGGTAAAGATATTATCACCACAAGGGAGGCTTCTTTGGCAAGACTTAAAGATTAGATGACCCGGGGTTCCAAGCCAAATGGTTCTCTATGGAGTTTGTAGATAAATCGACTACAAAGATCTTCAATACAGGAAGGTTCATGGGTGATGAGAATTTAATGGTTTGGAAGGAGGTACCAACAAAGCCTTGGAGGCTTGAGATAAAATCTGTAGATGTTCAAGTAAACTTTCCACGAACTCTAATAAACTGAAAAATTGTTGTTATAAGTTAGGTTTTTAATGATATGCAAATTTACAACATGCAATACCATATAAAAACAATAAAACAACCTTTAAAAGATAAGGTCAACAAAGGCTTTAGGCTACTAAAGGACATAAACAAGGGATAGGTTAATAAATAGTTTTTAATGGCTGAAAATGCACAAATTAGAAGCAATAGCCTAGATGCCAACCCTAATATTAGTGGTAAAACATGCATAAAATGATAGATTTTGCTTTTTAAACATTAATAGATGCAACTCATACTCAATGGAAAATAACATATAAGTGTAAAAATTCTATAAAATGTAGATTTAACCAAACCATAATCCTAGTTGCCATAAAATAATAGAAAAAATAAAATTTAAGGTTGATTGACACACCAAGACTAGTGCCTCTAATCAATTAGGCAATGTAGTCAATTAGGGCGAGGTTAAGATAAAAGGACTTTGGATAGAGAGGGTGAAAGGCAATTCTCTTTAGTTTAGAAACCATAGCAACTTTCTTGTATAGGAGATTTAAGGTCAAAGGATAGGAGATTTAAGGGCAAAGAATGCAAGAAACTAGTCCCTTTGATGGATACTTGATGATAAATTTTGCATAAATACATAAAAACAAGAGCTCACAAAAGATACTGCACTTTTTAATATGGCAAACAAAAATATCATGCAAAATGGAAGAAAATAACAATAAACTTGTACCATTCAATCAAGCACCACTTCATCAATACAAGGAAAGCCTCTCCATGCAATACATCTCCCTAAGACAATTCACACTTAGCCATTGCATCTAGGAGAAAAGAAGAATTCACTAGTGCGCTCTCTTTCAAGAGAGAAATGATGAGTGTGTGTGACAATGATTCGAAGAAATTTGACTATCCTCTATTTATATGTAGGTAACCGAGTCAAATTTCCTTAATTTACAATTAGAAGCCCTAAAAATTTGTTGAAAGCATCCAATGATTCTAATAGGTCACAAGTTGACCTAAAGTAGCCTTACAAAATGATAAATCATAATAAAATGGCACATTTTCTCCACACGTATGGGAGCCATAACTCTCCAACATGACGCTATCCTCATTAAATGAGCATCTCCATCAAGTAAAGTGACAAGATGGGTCCAAAAGTGCTCCTCACTCCAAGATACCTCATTAAAGTGAATGGGTGCATCTTTAAGCCACATGTCCTCATCTAAGATTTCGTCATCAAAAAGCCCTTCATCACCTCCATAGGGTTTGCATGGGTGACGTGGAAACTCTATGGCATAACGTTAGCATCAAAAGAAAGTGTGCCATTCCTCCCAAAGTGTCTCAAGCAATTACCATTCTCATCTAAACTCTAGAACAAGGCAACTCCAAACAAGTAGGTAGAAGGCCTGCCTGGGGACATTTTGGGTCCCTTGGCTCAACATTTTAACATCTAGCGGTGGAAGGGGCCATATATCCATGTGGAAGCTTCTCAAGGTTCAACACTCATCTTTGTGTGGGCAACGATGAAGCTGCAAGGTCACAAGTACTCTCATGTTGGGCTAGACGTCCTCCTTAATGTGTTGGAAAGGTGTCAAGCCATCGCCCAAGGGATATTCAATGCATTTGTGAGAAACCACCTAAAACATACCCTCAAGATCAAGTGAGACCAACATCATTAGGTAATTAATCCATTAAAGTATCATAGTGAGACATATTCAATGCTAGGGGCACAAAAATACTTCCCAGAAGCCTTGCCTTCAAATGTCTTTCTAGTTGATCGTTGATGTTTGTAGCTTAGGTAGGTACTTTTGCATATGCCTTGTGTCTAGGTGGGCAAAAGTTTCCCGCAGTCTCCTTAGGTGCTTGCTCTAGTGTCAACAAGATTGCGAATGTAACTTAGCCGAAGTCTAGCTTAAGAAAAAACACATATCATTATGTTGGCTTATTGGGCTAAAATAAACTTAGGAAAAGTAAATCATCTACTCTAGTGATTATGTTTCAATCTTAATTAGTTGATCTCAAGTGAGGCGAGATCTAATCTCGACCGATAATGACTTTGGAGATTAGGGTTAGGGTTAAGGATTTAGCTCAATGTCAAGTTATAAAAGCAAGGCTAGGTAGAAGAGAAAGATGCACTACAACAACACAATATTGAGAGAGGCATCTTAGTGTGCAGTGTGCTGGGTCCAAGGGAGTGTAGAGAGGCTGGAGATCTTGATATGCAAAGAGGACTTCTAGGGTAGATTTGTTGGATCAGATCCATGTTTATTTCTATTCTATATTTTCTCAGTTGGGCCATTATCCTTGGACAAGAGTCGATGTAAGTTTGGATTATTAATGTTAAGCTTTGTTGGGAAGAATCTGTGTGTCATGTTTTTCATGAGATTGGTTATTTTTGCTTTCACGAACTAGGAACGTAGTTGTGTAAATTATTCAGTAGATCTGCTTTTTGCCAAGTTAATGATTTACCACGTGCTATATTTAATGGAAATTAACATGGTATTAGAGCATAAACTATGAACCGATCTCAGAATCACAAGTGCTAGGTTTGATTGGATTGTCGAGGGCTAGGTTTGGCCTTGATCATACAAAGGTGAGTTTTTTTTTAAAGTGGCTGAAGCAATAGGTCGTACGACCCAACAAGGGATTTTTTAAAATATTTTAAATTTTTATAATTTGTCTAAAGGGTGGAGTGGGGCCAATTTTTAAAAGGTTAAACATAAAAGCAACATGGGGGGCAAGGTGGCTGATAGGCCTGATGACCCACCCAACCGACAGCCCATAAAGGAGACCATAGATTGCGACAAAGGAGAAGTAAGGGCAGTCGACTCCAATAGAGGATAATCTTGTGTAGGTGAAAGCAACTACAAGCTTTGGGTAGGGGCACATTGTGCGACAAGTTGTAGGGCATTTTTGAGTGTGTAGAAGTCATCGGCATGCAAGAGCACACAAAACAATAGTGAAGTGTTGAGAAAAGGTACTAAGGAGGTGTTTCCTAGTGCTTTAGCCTTTTTTGCCTCAAAAAACACATTAAAACACCTCTTTAGAAAGTGACTTTATGAGTTATTAAAGTCATGTGACTTAAAAGTCACTTTACAAGGTACTTTAGTACTATGTTCTTTATGTTATGAAATGTTTTTAAAGTGACTTTATGGGAAAAAGGTACAAGGTACAACTTAAAGTTATAAAGTGACTAGGGAGACTCATTAATGAGGGGGGACACATGAAAAAGGGGGTCAAGTGAAGATTAGATCTCCACCATTGGTCTATGAGAGCTGAGATCTAATCTCAGCCATAGATTAAAGGGTTAGGGTTCTCTCAATGTAATGGAAACTAAAAAGGAGTAAAAAGGCATGAGAGTCATTATTCTTCATGTGCTTTCGGAGAAGAGGAGCAAGGAGAAGGAGAGAATAGAGGCTATTTTAGCCATTTGCTGAGGAGAAATAAATCTACAACAACTCAAACTTCAAGGCAGGGCCGGGATTTCAGGTTGGAAGGTAGGCACACATTCATAGAATTAGTATGCAGAGATTCCAACACAAAATTCGAGGTTGAGAAGGTTGTTTATCAGGCCCAAAATTTGGGACAATGAGGGCAGACTTCAACTTTGATTTTTATGAGATTTCAGTAACTTTTTAAAGGTTGTGTCAGGTCGAGGTATGAGGAGAACAAGCCCACAATTATAGAGGGGAAACTTGCACGCATTCCCAAGCAAAAGACTGGGCATGACAATGTGATTTTCATAGGAGGTTGATAGTGGCACATATTTCCAGGTTGAGATTGCTAGAATTGTGGCTCAATTTTTGTGGGTGTAAAGTGCTGTAAGTGGCATGAATTTTTGAGTAGTCCATGTTAGACAAAGGCCCAAAAATCGAGACAGTGCAGTGAGAGATAAGTAGCGCTAAGTTTATACTTAATGTTGTGTTAATTTTTCTGAGAATTAGAAGCAAATAAAATCTCCTTGAAATTGGTTTTCCCCTTCTGGGTTTTTCCAGGGTCTAAGTTGACCAAAAATAAGTGTCTCATTTTATGTGTGAATGCTTATTAAAATTTTCTATCATCTGAAAAGGCAAGATAAACAACTGAGAACCTGTAAACTGGTCGACAACCAGCAGTCTGGATGTGCTGGGTTGTAGAAGCAAAGATATAACTCCATAGTGCTGTTGGTTCAAGTGACATGAACCAACTGAGGTAGGGGTACAAGAGACTCGATGTGTAGGGGTGTAGGTGGACAACTTAAACAACATGTAGAGTAGACAAGGCTGAGCACTAGTTGACACAATGCAACACATAGATCATGGAGGAGACTATTATCGAAAGAGTTTGACATAGAGGGAGTTGGAGCAAAGCATGACAAAGTTGTTGAAATTCTGCAACAACCATAAGGCGTCTACAAAAAATGACACCCCAACAGTTAGGGTCTGTGTGCATAGAGTGTTGTTGGTAGAATTGTGGAGCAAAGTGGCATTGGATTGTAGTGTGAAATTTTAAAGCCTGTTGCAGTTATTGGTTATTATTCCCCCATCTATTTAGATGATTTGTCAACTGCAATTATCTTGCGAAAAATACTGAATAAAACACAACTGCAACTTCACTAAAAAATAATAAACCACAGGAACTGAGAAAATTATGTACACACACAAATAATGAACACCAATATTTTCAAACAAATGTCACTAAAAAGACCCCAAAGGGAAAACCAGTCTGCAGATGAGGGTTTTATTATTAAAATCTTCAGCAAAAATATTACAATTGGCTGTCGTAAGATGGAAAACCTGTGGAAAATAATTTTGATCACTTCTACAAGTTTCCTTGATCTCTTGGAAGCTATTCGACCCACCAAAACAAGTTCGACATGTTGAGAATTTGGTAGAGCGGTGATTAATCCAAATTCTCTTCTTGATAATTACGTATGATCTTACTTTACTTATGTATTCTCTTCTTTTAGCTTATTACGTCTTTCATCAAGTCAGTTCCCAAAAACACAAGAGACACAAATATAGGTTCTTCATGCTAGGGCCAAAACCTCTCCCTCTTTGAGAGGAAAACCCACAAGGAATTCTTCTTATAGACTTTCAAATGACAAGTACCATGACCAAGACTTAGACCCTTGAACTATGTATGCCTCCAAGACCTTGTCACTGCTTCTTTCTTAGAGCCCTTTTAAGTTGATCCTTCTTTTCTGCACCAACCCGCATTGTCCTGCACCAACACTAGAGAAATCGATCTCTAAGTCCATCTTTCTTGATCTAGTCTCGGTTACCCAAATACTTCTTCTCTGCTTATTCTTCTTTTTCCTTAGTACCCTAAATGAAGATCTTTCTTGTTGCTGTTGTGCGACTTTACACTTTGCATAGTGATGCCTTTCCACAAACTTCTTTATATACATATATTGTAGACAAGGTCACTCGAGTCCCTATACTTCACTTCGCATATCCTTGAAGCCTCTTCTTTGGAGGTATATTACCTTTCCTTATGCATTGTAATTCAGGAAGGTAAATCACAGATTTACCTTCCTTCTTTTCTCACACTGCACTTCGGAGACAGACTTACCATAACCCTTAGACTTTGTATCACAGAGTTCGCATCAAAATTAGGACCACAGACTTTGCATTAAATCTTAGTTCTTCACCCTCGCATTTCATCACTGTATGTGATCCAAACTCTTCCTGTTATACTGTTCGAAGATCTCAAACTTGTCTACGCTTCTCTTCTTAAGACTGATCTGCAAAAATTGAGCTCAAATGAACCGCGGATCCTTTAATATATATAGTGCACTACTTCTGTTTTAGGCTGACCCTACAATCTGTTTGTAGGCCGACTTTACCACTGCTCATAGGCCGACTTGTAGGGCTTTTATTCCAATGTTAATGAGTTTGACTTGAGGGCTGTCTTGAGCCATTCCTTCACAGTTAAATGACAAGGTCTCGAGTCATATCCTTTTGACTAGACACTTCACATACATGACTCTTAAATTCATTTATAGCCAGAAGAAAAATCCTAATAGACATAAAGAAGAAGTCTATTGACCTATAATAAAACCTTGCTCATGAAACCCATGAAGTAAGCATAAAAAAATACATTTTATTATCTTTGTCCTCTTCTTTACGTAAATACATAATTACATAGTCAATATGAAGACCGATCCTAGTTACACTTTTCAACACGGCCTCTCCTTGAAGCTGGTTCTGGCTCACAGGTGTAGCCTAGCAGATAAACTCGACCCCATCAAGTGACTTTTCTGGAAGTCTTTAGAGGAAAATCAATTTACCCCAATTAGTATTGATTAATTAACGACCATGATCTAATCACAATTGATGGCTAAGATCATCTTGACCCCATCAAGTGACTTTTCTGAAAGTCTTTAGAGGAAAATCAATTTACCCCAATTAATACTGATTAATTAAGCTTATTTCCCTAAATTAGACGTAGGAAAATTAATTAACTGCTTAATTAAATCTAATCAGAGCCTTTTCTCACAAAACATTTTCTTGGTATTGAAGAAAATGTGTTCCCTAGCCTCATAGACACAATTCGAGACTAGAACACTTGTCTGAGCTACACAATCTAACACTACCTCTTAGCGAGGAAGGTGTTCTGCATAACACCCAGCTTGTCTCTAAAGAAGATGAACCTCGCCTTCCCAAAGTCCTTCATTAGTATATCTGCTACTTCCTCATCCGTAGGTATATACTGTAGCTGGACAATCTTGCGTTGCACACAATCTCTGATGAAATGGTATCTAATGTCTATATGCTTAGACCTCTTATGAAACACTAGATTCTCTGACAACCTGATGCAATTCTGATTGTGCAGTGTATCATCGTCGTCTCTATCCTCTGACCATACAAGGCTACCAATAGCTTTCGAAGCCAAATGGCCTTGCATATAGCCATGCTCACTGCTATGTACTCTGCCTCGGTTGAACTCAGTGCCACATGCTTCTAATTCTTGATGTACCAATTGATAACTCTTGATCCCATGTTGAAGCAACACCTCGAAGTACTTTTCCAGTCCATTGTGTTACCTGCCCAATCTGCATCAATATATCCCACCAAACTAACACCATCACCTCAAGCATATCTGATCCCATACTTAATTTTCCTAAGTTTAATTTAGGGAAATAAGCTTAATTAATCAATATTAATTGGGGTAAATTGATTTTCCTCTAAAGACTTCCAGAAAAGTCACTTGATGGGGTCAAGATGATCTTAGCCATCAATTGTGATTAGATCATGGTCGTTGACCCCCCTTAGCTTGTCGCCTAATATGTACACCTAGATGTGGGAAAAGTTTTCAACCCCTCAAGGTATATAGTCTTTAAAGCGCAATGCTTAGAGTAGGAGTCGCAAGCTAAGGGGGGTAGTCCCTAAGGATAAAACTAAAGGAAAACTTGTTAGAACAACAAGCTCTAGGAGATCTAAGGCAAGGCAATTACCACTCAATGTAGCTTGATTATAGATTAATAATGGATTAGCAAGTATAAATGTTAATGAGCAAATGAGATATACTTGATTAAATCAATATGGTATTCAACAAGATATAAAGATGAAAGACCAATGCCTTATAAATAATGCTCAAGTCACCATATAATACTTCCAAGTTACAAGATATGCAATGCTGCAAGAAAAATGTTGGTACAAGAGATCAAAAGATTATAAGTAATTAGAAATATGAGCGATAAGGTTTGAGATATAACTTGCAAGAAAAGAAAGCTTGTACTTCAAGTAAAAATGCTTAAATATGAAATGATATTTAAAAGACAATAAGCATGAAAATTACAAGAATATAAAATTAAGCTTGCAAGTATATAATTAGCCCACAATTCCAATTACAACTGCCATTTGAACTGTTAGAAAAAAAAGACAATGTTAGATGAATGGATGTAAGACTAAGCTACGTGAGATGCAATAATCTTGATTGATTTTAAGTTATATGCCTAGCGTAAGGGTGATTTCCTTCTCCTCAATTGTTAAAACTTGTCTTAGAACAAGGTTGTTGGAAGAAGTGTCGGGGAAGGAGGCTATGGCCTCATTAATGATACCTACCCAGGGCTTCTAGCAACCCAAGTGCCTCCCTTCCTACAAGGGCCTGGGCCACAGGAGCACTGCAAGGTCACCTGTTTTAACCGTTGTTTAAGGGTCAAGCCTCTTAAATTGAGTGGTGGAGAAGGTTGTCCTAAAATTTCTATCAACCAAGCTTAAGCTTGGAGGTAAATTTTAGAGATGCAAAAAGTAGATCTAACATGCAGATGCAATACTTCAATGAGATACAATTATAACAATATGCTTCAAAGAGAGAAACGCTAATTCACTTATGACAAGGTTATGATAGGCACTTGGAGCACAAGATCACAAAGAGATCAACTTATAACAATGAAGTAAGAATATATTACCCAACGAAGACAATGAGAATTAGATTGAGATGTTAGAGCAATAACCCAAATTCCTTAAATAGGAAGTACTCTTTAAAATGTTCTTCACTTATGTTATGTCATATAGAATAAGTGAGAATTATACAATGTAGCACAAGTAGATGATAACAAATGAGATTGCTAATTAGATTTAATTAGAGAAATTAGAGGATTAGAGGAACTACTAAGAAACAAGTGAGCTTAAGACAAGAATAACTTAAATGCAATTAGATCAAATAGTTGGAAGGGTCACAATAAATATTAGAGAAATGAAGTTAGATCTAAATTGAAAAATGAAACTAATTTAATGAGATGTAGGGAAACAATTAGGAGTTAGATCTTAAAAAGAAGAATGGAAAGGAAACTAAGCTAAGAAAACAAAAAAAGATCCTCCCTCTTAAATAAGGAGGTGGGATACCATGGGATTAAATCCCAAGCTCCCTCAAGAAACAAGATCGTTTATTATTATTATTACAGAGTGAGACCCTTTCGACAAAAAGAAGGGCTCATAAAACCTTGAGGAGGGTTACAAATTATAGATCCTTGCAACAACAATGTGATCCCTTTCTCAAGTTATAATGAAATAGTAAGAAATTCACAAGGCCAATGTCAATGTATCCTCTTCAAACTTGACTGAAAACTTCCTCCAAATAAATTGTTTCAAACCCCTAAGAGTATACGACTTTCACAATAATGAAGAATGACCTCCAAAGCTTATGGCCAAGATGAAGAAGAGTCTCAAAATACTCACGACCTTGCAATGAAATAGGCCTAAAATTTTAATTAAAATTTATGATTAACTTGCAAATATATATATACAACATGAATAAAATTATGTACAAGGTTTAGAAGGGAAATATATACAAGATATATTTACAAATTTACAATAGCTAAATCAAAGGAAGAGTACAATTTTGTTCCTTGATTAGCAAATCAATAGCTCTTTAATAACAGATGTATTCAGTAAAGCATAATAGAATAAGAGAAATTTGAAGATAAATAAGTTTTAATAGAACAAATGGTAAGAAAACCCCCTTGAATTTCCAAATGATAAGTCTTCAAGAAATCCCAGTATGGGTTCTTTAGCTCTTATGCATTGAGTAGTTGGTTAGTTCAACCGAGAATGTCCACAAGTGCCTAAAATCCGATCAAATAAAATGATTTTCTACTCAGTTTTGAAAATTTGTCAAATCCACAGGAATTGGATGGCACATTGAGAAGGAAGTCTAGGGGTTTAATTGAAAACTCACTAGATCTGCCCAATCTAAAGTGCTTCCCCAATTGAGATAATGATGCAAGGTAACTATACACTAGTAAATCCAAACGGAAAATGGAAATAACAAGTTATATCATCAGTAGAAAATGAAGCACAACAGATCAAAACAATTTTTCCATTTAAGATTGAAGAATAACACCATACCTTTTCCCCCAAATACTTTCTTTTATTACTCGAGAAAATATTACAAATGCAGTGGAGCTTCACTTAGCTAAGAGCTCGAAAAATTTTCATGTTACAAATGAGGAGCTTAGAACTTCCTTATATAGAAAATGAGAGAGCTAGAATCCTCCAAGTGGAAAACAACTAACTTGATTGAATCCATGGCTATCTGCTTTCGACAAATTTGAACCCTTGATGCTGCTGCACAATTCTAGAGAAAAATTATTCGTTGGCCTTGACGGAAGCACGAGATGGACCATATCTTGACCTTGGAGTGGTTTGGATCACTGGAATATCTTCAAAAAATATTTTCCTCCAAAATTTCTCCTTCAAAATAACTTCTTTGAACCAAAAAATTCGATTTCCTTGAAAAAATAATTTCTTCAAGGCCAACGAATTTCTTGTGGGTCTTTTCCTGCTTGAATCATGGAGATTCCTTGATTTTGTTAATTTATTTCCTTCTTGGGAAAGTCCACTACTTTTTTTTTTTTTTTTTTTTTTTTTAAATCTTTTGTTTTTTAATTTTTTTCCACTTGGAGAAAATTTGTTTTCTCTCATTTTATTTTTTTGACCAATTTCTGGCTAATTATTTGCCATTTTTGCCGGAAAATAAAAACAATGATCCTAGAGGGGTTTAAACATATTTTTCCACCCTCAAGGTGTGTCTAAATAGAAAGTTTAAGAGTTGAGGTGTAATTTTAAGTCCTCATACTCCTCATAACTTCTATGGACAACACTTTTTACAACTTTACATCAAATATATTATATTACATAAAAATCCCATTTCAGAAGGGGAATCTTGACAATTAAAAATTGACCTCTAAACACAACTAAGTTCTGCAACACTTTAGAGCTGATCTAGTATGACAATATATATCGACTCTTACAGTAGGACTCACCTAAGACTTCACAATCAAGCTTCACTCTAGCTTTGGGGGATAAGTGGGAGAAACACTTCACCGATTATTGTTGAAAAACACAAATAATGAGCTAAGGAAAAAAAACTGAGGTGAGTGAAAACTCTCCAGCAAAAATCTTAATCTACCTAGATGTGTTACATGGATTTATAAACATACTAGAATCATTTTTACATAATGGCCCACAGGGTTGCAGAATTTGGATTACAATTGAAGACCAGAAGCTGCAAGATAATGATGAAATCTGAAAAAATTTATCTGTTTTGAAGTGTAGGAAAGACCATGAGATGGCATTCAAGTCCGAGGTAAGATCTGAGAAGCCTACGGATCAATGTGCGAGCATTGATCAGAACCTAAAGTGGCCGGATCTGGAGTGAGTCGAGTCTATAACTTTGAGTCTGTAACTTGGAGATAAGATATCTTTTGAGTGTAATCGCCAGTCATTATTAGTAATAAAGAATGGTATCAAAGCCATGTTGCATTTCGTTTGAGCATATTGTTGGGAACATCTGAGTGTGTTTGAGTCTCGATAATGTTTGTTGCCTATTAAGCCGAGGATGGCGTCGAGGTCTCGGGCGTTTGAAGACTAGGAGATTAGCACTTCTTCCCAGGAGGAGCCGCAAAACCTGCTTTGTTTACGATCATATTTCTAATATCACTGGTACACAGCGTTTTGAAGAATTTTGTCTTTACTTTGAAACTGCATAAGTCTTCCGCTATATTCATATTTCTTCTCGCTGTCATTTATTTTTCAGTATGGAATCTAGACCTTCTTCTAGTTCTAGACATGAATTTGGTTCTAAGTCTTTTGAAGAATTATTAAAAGAACATGAAGATTCCGTTTTAGAACGACAACAATCTAGTTCAAATACATTTGTCATTCAAGAAAGAACTGTGAATTTGTTCTCTGAGCCCGTCTAACCAGAGTCATGGTCTTTACCTAAAATAGATGCTAAGAATGTTTATAAAAACTTAGGTCTGTTGGATACAATACAGTTTTGGAGATATAAAACCAAAGAAGAAGTTTTACAAACAACCTCCAACAATAATATCCTTCAATCATTGAATATCATAAACCAACCTGAGTTTGATGCTACCAGAAAATTTGGCTACAACTTTGCACACTTTGGTCATGTGCAGATTGGGATACAACCTCTGCATAGGAAAGGTCAAGATGTCGCCTTCTTTTCCTGTGTTTTTGACAGACGATGGAGAGTGTTTCCTAAAGCTCTCATTGGGGGATGTCAAGGAACCCTCGCATATGGACCAGCTTCTTGGTCCTGTACTCCAGATTTCTCCATCGCATCGACAGATCCTAACGCTGTCAACTCATTGATGTTGGGACTGCAAACCCATGGATATGATGATTTTGATGATGATAGCAAAAATATTGCTATTTGGTGGTCATCAGTGGTAAAGTTCTACAAGAAAACTACCCCCTCAATAGTTAAACTTGTTTCCTCTCAGTCTGAGTTTACCACCCTCATAACTCATGACTATGGGATGAATATGATTGCCCCACAAATGATTCCTACAACAGAGTTAAAGCCACCTGCAGAATGGGTTAACCCATTGGGATTCAATCAGAAAACCATCAAAACCATCTCCTATAACCTCATCCACTGTTTTCACTGCCCGTGATGGGTCTGTTCATACCAGATTCTCAGAGTCGCATGCTGAACGTGGTGGATCCATTGTAAATATTGTAAATACTCCCATCTCCCTTAGTATAGACCCTGAAATATTAAAAAATTTCAATCATCAAATGTTTTCTCAAGTTGCTTCTTCTAGTTCTCCCCTACCAGCAGTTTGTGATCATCCCCTCTGTTCAAAAACCTACTGTCAGTTCTCCTCACAGCCACCTACTCCTCATGGTGATAATAAGGATGACAGGAATAGGGTGAATATGATTACTTTTGTTCCAGACAAAAGTAAGAGCACAGAAGATCACACCAGGACACGATTCTTCAGCATCCATGAAGAAATCGTCTTACAATCAATTAGGAAAAATAGCTCCAAAGGCTTAGGATTCATTGATCCTTCAGAGATCCCTTTCTATAGAAAGAATCATGTGAATAAAATACCTAAACATGTTGAGATACCAGAGGATAGAGAAATCATTAGCTTCCTCAAAATCTACAAAGGTATTGGGCCTTATGATCCCAATAATGCATGGAAGAAAAAGATGTTCAACTGGGATATCTTTACACACAAAGCCGAAAATCGGTATGTTGAAGAATTAAAGTTGATTCCAAAATCTGAAAAGAAAGAATTCAATAGTCGGAATAATAATGAGTGGAAGAAATGGATGACGGCCACTAATTAATGGATTTCTTTCTCAGAGTGGTATTACCCTTCTTCCAACCAAATAGAAGAATCCCTGAGGAAGAGTTTTGCTAATCAAGCAAGACAAAAAAAAGATTGAGAATAAAGAAGAATTTATCCAAGAAAAAATGGAAGCAAATGAAGTTTGTATTCCATCTCCTCTAAGTTTACCTGTGTTTTCCCCTAAAATACACAGTATGTTGTCCAAACCAAACCTGCCAAGACATCTGCTGATGATAAGAACAAATGGAGAAAAAGTTGTTGTCAACCAAGAGGTAACTACTCAAATCAGAATGTGTATTAGCGAAAGAATGACATGCATTTATACATGGAGGTGAGGCTATTGGGATTCATCTCCCAATGACTCTTGGCCTTCCTTATTTCCTAATATTAAAATAATATACAATATTACATATGCACACCCAACCCATAGGATTAGGTGTCAACATTCCCCCTTTTAATCCGAAGGGATGTTGGTGAGGCCAAGCATCGATCTGAACTTTTCAAACTTTTCTCTTCCAAGTGCTTTGGTGAAGATATCAGCAGTTTTCTCATTTGTGGAACAATGATGTAGATGGATGGTTTTGGCCCGAACATGATGTCGAATTAGATGGTACTTTGTATTGATGTGCTTTGTTCGATCATGGAACTTTGGGTTCTTGGCCAACTTTATTGCAGAAGTGTTGTCGATCATGAGTGGTGTGGAGTACATTTGTTTCATCTGCAAATCTTCCAGGATTTTCCGGAGCCACACAATTTCCTTTGTTGCTTCAGCTGCTGCCACATATTCTGCCTCGGTCGTGGAATCTGCTGGAACTGACTGTTTGCGTGATCTCCATGAGACAGCTCCTGATCCAAGACTCATGGTGTAAGTTGTAGTAGACACCCCTGTTTCTTTGTCGCCATCAAAGTCCGAATCAGAGTTTTTGATCAAGCTGAAGTCGCCTACCTCTGTGTATTTGAGTCCAAAGTCTTGAGTCCCCTTCAAGTACCTTAACACTATTTTTGCAGCAGACCAATGTCCTTCACAAGGTTTTTGCATGAACCTTGAGAGGATTCCAACAGCAAATGAAATGTCAGGTCTGGTGGTGGTCAGGTAGATAAGACTTCCTACAAGTTGTCTATACTTAGTTGCATCCTCAAATTCCTTCCCTTCAATAGATGTGAGCTTCAAGTTTTGTTCCATTGGAGTGGTTAAGGGATTACATTCGTCCATGCCAAACTTGTTCAAGAGATATCCAATGTACTTCTTTTGAGAAAGAAATATAAATTTAGGATGTTGAATTACTTCAATACCCAGATAGTAATGAACATGACCCAAATCAGTCATTTCAAAACCTTTCTTCAACTCTTTCTTCATGGATGCAATATAGCTCTCATTGTTTCCTATTATCAAAAGATCATCTACATATACCACAAGATATACAACTGTTTTTCCAACTTTCTTAAAAAACAAAGTTGCATCATCAAGATCAAAATGTTTGAAATCAAGTTTCAGAAGATGCTCGGTCAATTTCTCATACCAGGCTCGTGGTGCTTGCTTGAGGCCATACAAGGATTTTACAAGTTTGCAAACTTTGTGTTCTTGACCCTTTATCACAAATCCTTCTGGCCGGGACATATAAACTTTCTCCTTTAGATCTCCATTCAAGAAGGTTGTTTTTACATCCATCTGATGGACTTTCCATCCATTCTGAGCTGCTAAGGCAAAGAGAGTCCGGATGGTGGTCCATTTTGCTGTGGGAGCAAAAGTTTCTTCATAATCGATTCCTTCCTTTTGTGCAAAGCCTTTTGCCACAAGCCTGGCCTTGTGCTTGTCAAGTGAGCCGTCTGCTTTGTACTTGTTCTTGTAGAACCACTTACAGCCAATTGGTTTTGTTCCCAAAGGTGGATCAACCAGCTTCCAAGTGCCATTTTTTATCAAGGCATCATATTCCTTTTGCATCGCTTCTTTCCATTCATCATGAGAAGCGGCTTCTTTGAAGGAAGTTGGTTCATGATCTGTAGACAAACTCAATTCAAAGTTATAAGCAATATCCATATCAACAGGAGAATCAGAATTATCTACATCACCTTTCGTATTTGAGTGCAGCCTTGTTCCCCGTTTCAACTGTCGATGAACATTCTCCGTTGTCTTGCTGCAAGCCATTTGGAGGACCTTCCTAGATGGTCACCAAGGTATTGGATCGAGTTAGATTGATTCATTATTCAATTCCAATTCTCGCTAATCACATCATCCAAATGCAATATCCGTGGTTGTTTCTTCATGTAAGGAGAGAGTCTCAGATATGATTCTGTCACTTTTTGATTCAACATTTCCAATCCCCTTCAAGATGTGGAATCATTATCACCTGAAAGACTTGCATGTGAACGATCCAAAGTGATCATATTACCGTCAACCTTGTTGCATCGAAGATTCAAGGAATATGACATCTCTTGCTATTACAAACTTCTTATTTTCTTCATCATAGAGACGATACCCTTTGGAGGTACTTGAGTACCCCAAGAAGATACATTTTCGATTTCTAGCACCAAGTTTGTTCCTTTGACCCTTGGGTATCAAGGCATAACATGTGGACCCAAAGACCCTGAAATGCTTTACCGAAGGAATGTGGCCATGCCACATTTCAAAAGGAGTTTTGTTTCTAATTGAACTTGAAGGACACCTATTCTTTATGTAAACGACACATAGAACTACATCAGCCCAAAACATCAATTTCACATTCTTGAAAAATAACAACATCAATTTCACATTCTTGAAAAATAACATGGAGTGAACCATATTTAAAATAGTTCTGTTCATTCTTTCAGCTACACCGTTCTGTTGTGGATTATATGGCACAGTTGTTTGATGTTTGATTCCATGTTGACGAAGATATTTTTCAAATTCGTTTGAAGTGTATTCTTTTCCATTATCAGTACGTAGAGAGCCAATATGTGTTTGTGCATCATTTTCAATCCATGCATGAAAATTCTTGAAAGTTTGAAAAGCATCAGACTTATTCTTCAGTAAGTAAATCCAACACATTATGGTGTAGTCATCAATAAATGTCATCATGTATTTGTTTCCATTTGCAGAAGCAATAGGCATAGGGCCACATAAATCTGAATGAACAAGCTCAAGTTTTCTATGTGCTCTGGAGTGTGAATCATGAAATGGTTGTTTGCTATGCTTTCCTAGAATACAAGCATCACATTCCTTAGGTTTTCTAGGAATTGTAGGCAGTCCATCAACACCATTTTTCTTCAACAAATGAAGGCTTTCATAGTTTAAGTGTCCAAATCTAGCATGCCATAAAAGACTTGATGGGAATGTACCTTCATCATGATGTGAACTGAATGCATAGTTTTGAGCATGAGCAGATGAACCTTTCAGCTTCAAGAGTCTCCCTTCTTCTATTCTCTCCATGACAAGTGAGTGATCTGATGCTTTTCTAACCTCTGCCTTGCCATCAAACAAATGAATGGAGTTTCCTTGCCGGCAGATTTGGACCAAGGACAACAAGTTTCTCCTCAACTCAGGGAGG